>SKCR01038170.1:0-384050 GCA_019454045.1 Zanthoxylum bungeanum | reverse complement strand
CCAGTTTTGTATCCCTGCGTGACCATCATCTCCATATGACTGAAGTGATACTTCCATCTTGACATCACACCCAATACACTACAATTCTCAATACACCCAGAAGAGGCGTACACATAACCTGTTAAAGTCCTGGATGACCAAAACTAAAGCGTATCGATTGTCGCAAGTACTAGCGATGCATGTCTCAGGTTAAGACCAAATACACCTACCCTGATGCGGACTCCCATAGACACATAGTCATACTACCAATGGGATTCCGCGGGGTCTATCTAGAGCGAAGCTGTTTTCCGTACCATCGGTAAAACACAACCTCCTACCACACTTGCATATGTATCCAATACTTAAATATATGAGAACTATGTTGTTACGCTTCCATAACACGCACAATTGCGATACTAGTCTATTCCGCATTATCGATGTCCAGTCTCGATAATACCACGACTAGGGATATTTAATGATTAAACCATCGTGGATTGATACTGTCTCATATCATCTCAATCCGGAACTAATCATAAGGACTTTCATCATTCACACATTTAAGTAATCTAATTACGAAATGATAAAAGGCAATTTCCATTACTACATAGTTAATTTGTACAAAACCACAATATTTTTACAAACAGTGACGCTATGGGTCATAACTGTCCAACACAAGTCGCTTCCTAAATTTGACGATTAGACCACATGAACTTCACAAGAGGATACGTCTGGATCTCAAATCTTGAACCTTTCGATCTATGATCTTCACAGGCTTTTCTTCATAAGTCAAGTTCTCGCTTAGCTCCATCGGTTCACTCTCCAAAATGTGAGAAAGGGTCTGGTACATACTTCTTCAGCACAAATATATGAAACACTTTTATGAATCCTTTCTAATTCCGGTGGTAATGCCAAACGATATGCCACTTTGCCCACTCTTTCCAAAATCTCAAAAGGACCAATATAACGCGGTGCCAACTTTCCCTTCCAGCCAAATCTCAAAACTCCCTTCCAATGAAAGACTTTCAAAAAGAATTTATCCCCCACTTGGAATTCAAGATCTTTCATCCCTCTGTCGACATAAATCTTTTGTCGACTCTGTTCATCTAACAGTCTTGCTCGGATCAGCCTGATCCTCTCAGAAGTCATATCTACCAAGTCTGAGCTACGAATTTATCTATCTCCAACCTCGTCCCAACAAAAAGAAGCCATACATCTCCTCCCATACAAAGCCTCAAATGGAGTCATGATGATACTAACCTGAAAACTATTGTTGTAGGCGAACTCGATCAAATGTAAATGTTCACCCCAACTCCTAGTGAATGTCAAAACACACGATCTCAACAAATCTTCTAGCGCCTGAATAGTCTGCTCTGACTGACCATCGGTCTGAGGGTGGAATACGGTGCTCAAAGAAATCTTTGATCCCATAGACTTTTGGAAACTCTGCCACAAACGAGAAGTAAATTATGTATCTCTAACTGATACAATCAACAATGGTACCCCATGAAACCGTACAATCTGCTCCACAAATAAATTTTGCTTGTCTCTCAGGTCCCCATGCAACTCGAATCTGCAGAAAATAAGCAGATTTAGACAATTGATCCACTATCACCCAATTTACATCATAGCCCTTCGACATCACTACTATAAAATCCAACGTAATGTTTTCCTTTGGCCACTCAGGTATAGGTAGAGGCTGGAGTAAACCGGATGGATGTTGATGCTCTGTTTAACCTGTCGACTAACCAAACACTGAGATACAAACTCTGAAATCTCTCTTTTAATTCCCAATCACCAATATGTCTTTTTCAGATTTTGATACATCTTGGTGCTCTCAGAATGCATATAATAAGGAGTATCATGAGCCTCATCCAAGATCTTCTACTAAAGCGTTCTAGTAGGTGGTATCACAACTCTATCACCAATAGTTATACATTCTCTGAACTCAATCTGAAGGTAGTAGTAGTCCCCCCTTTGCAATCTCTGCTCTCATTTTTTCACTCGTGCCACAACTTACATACCAGCTATCTCATCTCCTAAAGAAAAGGCTCCACATTGGGGTTCTGCTCAGACAACAACTGTAAAGAGCTTTTAGCAGTTAACGCAAAATCCACCACCTTAAGATTCCCACTATAGAAAAGAGGATTTGCAGGTCCCTCACATTTCTGCTTTACATTTTGTCACCGAAAATTATTATTATCCTTTCCAATCATGCATGGATACTATGAAAGTGTATTTTCAAGAAGAAATTATTGTTATCTCTCCCTATAAAGAGATGCATGAATTCTTAGGGAATTACTCAACATTTCTTCCATGGCATCCTCCTCTGCCAATCCCAACCCTAATTCAAAGTCTGCCAGAGCGAAGGAGATAGACCAAAAGCTTTGTAAATGGCCAGTCACTGATCGAGCAGTTATAGACTCTAAATATGTTCGAGACCTTTGGAAAGATATTTACTATTGTCTTAAAGAAGCTCCATCCGCTATTTTGCCCAAAGAGATTGCAATGGATATCGTGGAAATTCATGAGGTGGTGTTTCATTCTTAGAACCATTTGGAATGGAAAAACATATGGTTTAATCAAATACAAAAATAATTATGTGATTGTTCACTGTGGATATCACAGATTCCATTCCACAGTTTTCATCAACAGTCATGATTTCTTCAACCATTGCCAGTGGAGTCTCGGCACCTTGTTTGAACTCGGTTTCCTAAATGGATTTATTCTTGGACCAAGTCCAATCCATCCCAACAATCCTGGTATCTCAGAAGCCAGCCTTGGTGAGCTTCCTCCCTTCATCAGTAATATTTTATATCGATGGTATAAACGCCACAAAAGTATTACTGTCTGGATCGAAACCATTACTCCAGAATGGTCGGATGACTATTCACTAATTTACCACATAATTCATCTTATTAGAATCATACCATCACGCCAGCTCACTGATAGGAGACTCACTAGTTGGCCATCTAGACCGAAACTTAGAGCTTACTATGGATATGATGATATTTTCCCGGAATAGATTACTTTCCATCATTCCTGTGATCTTATAGCTTTCTCCGCAGACTCAGTCCGCCGAAGTCTAGAAAGTAATACCGTTGACAGAGCTTGGCAACTCTTCACTACTATCGAAGAGTCATCTAGAAGTATCATCCAGGGCTATAACAAAATCAAGTTTCCTGACAGACTCAAAATCCAAATCATTGACGGTCTTATTCCCATGTCTCTATGTGCGAAACGTCAATGGGAAGATCATCAATTCGAAGATGATCATGTCCTTGCAACGCAACCAAGTTGTTATATTTCATAATGTGATCTTAACTATTACATTTTGTTGTTTTGTTGACATTATTGCCTATGTTTGCTTTTGCTTGAGTGTCAACAAAGTCTTCTTTATCCTTTCTCGAAAGCCAAAGTTCTAATGTTTTCGACCTACTGGCCCACGACGATGTTATAACTGTGTCATGAGGTTCATATTAGGTACAACCATAGAAATCACGTTAGATGCAACTACATGAATAACGATGGGGGCAACAGTCAAAACTACTTGAGGTATAGGTCTAGAACCCTCGTTACCCTCAAAAATCGGCAGAACACCAGATAAAGCTATATCAAATTCAAGATCTATCGGCTAAGTGTGAGGTCTCTCTATACTATTACTTGACATTCTCACGCATCGTCAAACTATCCATCTCCCACGTTGAGTACCAGTACCACGGCCACATCCAGACATTTTCCTACGGACACAAAACTACTATTTTAATACCCTTATCTAATGCAATGTGTCTACATAACCTAAAAACCTAGGCTCTGATACCAAATGTGTCATGACCCTCTCCATAGAACAGGCACAACCCGAGAAAGGGGTTCACATACTTCTTTAGCTCGAGCATTCTATATATCAAACCAACCAAACAAATATGCACAATATTACATCATAAATTACAAATGCATTGATTATACACTTATACACATTTCTTATGGTTTACAACACAAGTCTTAGATGACTCAAATATCTGGACCAACCCGAAAAAAACTATAGCACGTGGATCCAATTCTGGTACTGCTTCTGTTGTGCTCACGAACTACCTGAAATGTTTGGGAAAAGTGGATTGAGCTTAAAGAGCTCAACAAGTAAAACACTAATACTCTTAATATGACATCACCAACAAAATATGGATATATATATATATAAGTATATAATAATAATAATAATAATAATAATATAATAATAATAAATAATAATAATAATAATAATAATAATAATAATAATAATATGAAAATAACATATACTATATATCATCTCAAGCAATCATCCCACAACAATACAAACATCCATCAAACATGGTTGCTAATCCGGGTCCAGTATAATAGTGGGTTGAAACCAATGAGAGAGTCACTCTCACACCCCAAGGTTTCCCACCATATCATCTCGCAAAATACGTGTGAGTGGGTTAAAACCAATGGGAGAGTCTCTCTCATACCCCCAAGGTTTCCCACCATATCATCTCGTAAAATATGTGTGAGTGGGTTAAAACCAATAGGAGAGTTCCTCTCATACCCCCAAGGTTTTTCACCATATAATCTCATAAAATATCTCATCATATCTCATCTCATCTCCAGCTTCTATTATACAAAACCCAATAGCATAATACAACAACACACATCATCCAATACAATCACATCTCACATCCAATCCATCAATCTCATCTCAACAATTAATCAATGTTTATATCTCCACAATATATATATATATATATATATATATATATATATATATATATATATATATATATATTGTGGAGATATAAACAAACAATTATGTTATGAAAATCATCGTGCATTGTACTTACCTCTATTCACGCAAAAGTCCTTACTATGACTATATCCTCGCTAAGAATCGAGCTCCAACGACCTCCAAATCTCTCAACGAAGGAGCCGCTGGTCAGAAAATATCTCAAGGATCATGGCGATGGTGGTGGTAGGGGCTGAAACATGGTGATTATCGACGATCGGTTAAACACCGATAACTACCGTATTTTGCTCATTTCTTAACAACCAAAGGTTCGATTTGGGCAGACGAAGTGTCCAACTTGCGTATCTCAACGAGGGAAATATTCTGGTCTGGAAGGTTCGGAACACGCACGGCGGCGAGTGGAGCGCGTGGCAACGGCGGCGGGCGGCGGATGGAGCGTGTGCGGGCGCGTGGCTGGGATTCTCGACGGCGGTCTGACGGCTTTGGATTCGTCTCGTCGAGGGGATTCTTCAGATGTGGTCACTTGCCGGAAAAGGAGATCGGATGACGTTGAAAAGTCTGTTTCTCTCTCTGTATACACACTTTCTCTCTCTAAGAATCCTCCCTCAAAAGTTCTCGGTTTCTCTCTCTAAAATTCCATAGAATTGATCTCAAGTACTCTCTGGAAAATAATTCAATTTTCTGCTCCTTTTCTCTTTTTTCACTCTAATCATACACCAAAAATGAGGATTAGTGTTGGTTTTGTTAATAGAAGAAGTGGAATATGTTAGGTTTAGTGGATGTGTTAATAAAGAAAAAATAATCATGAATTGGATATTACAACTTGGGTAGTCGATAATTTTTTATAATAAATAATATTTGATATTATAATTATCAACTAAAATAATTAAGTGTTATTGGATCACATTAATTATTTACTTTGACCCAATTGGATTAATCCACAATCACACAAGGGATTTATTGTAATTTCATAAATATCTCTACCTTTGGAGGATATTTTGGTAATTATAAATATGTAATAATATGTGTATTTGACTTGATTTAATTAGATTAAATCAAAGTGGTAGACATATAACTAATTCATTAATTAAACTTTGTCTTGATTTAATTGGATTAAATCAAAGTGGTAGACAAAGATGATTAGTCACACCTAATTATACATATTTGGACAAATTAGATTAAGCTCACATAAAAGTTGATTAGAACTTTTATTAATTAAAAATTACATAAGTTTTGCTATAAAAAACAAGCTTAAACAAGTTTTTAATCAAGCTTGAGAAAACTAAAACAAACAAGAATTAAAGATATTAGCCTAAGTAAAAAAGAAGTGTTTAGAGAAGCTTTGAAAGTTCTCTACAATAGTCCAACAAGGAGAAGAAGATTGGATCTTGGAACCAAGCTTGCTAATTTTGGGAATTATCCACAACATTTCAACAATGAGAAGAAGATTGGATCTTGGAATCAAACTTGCTAGGTAAGTCTGATCTTCTCCAAAGTTATGTTTTCATTAGTGAGTTATCATTAGTGAGATATATAGTGATGTATTATGTATTGGATACATAATAACATAGCTTGATGTTGAAATTAGGCTAATAAATTGTGTATGGATGCTTTGGAAGCATAAACACAATATGCTTATAATTAGGTCAAATATGTTCATGTTGGACATAGAACATTAAATTAGAGTTTGAAACTCGAGATTATAGCTTGGAGCTATGACTACCATTCTAGAATCACTTGACCACCTTTGAGTGATTTAGAATTATTCACGAGTCACTTTATTGTGGGATTTTATTTTGGTTTATGTTTTGATTTAAAGAAATACATATATGTATTTATAATACATGTTTGTTTGTTCTATAACATGTGTTGATATTGTATTTGATGTTAAAATTAGACTTTTAGGTATATTGAAGTGTTTAGAGAAAATTGGAAGTGTTTAGAATTGATTTGAAGGCTAAAATGCTCATTGTCAATATTTTACACAGGGCAAAGTCTCGATTTCGAACTCCAGCGTGGCGACACTCACCTATCAGAGCTGCGGGCATCGCGACACTGAGCTCTCGCAGATTGTGCGTTGCGACTCGCTATCCATGAACACTGAAACTTGTTTTCTCCATTTTTGAGTTCCAGGACTCCGATTCAGCCCTTTTTTTTCCTATGCACTCGTAATGGAATATAATATTCCATTAAATTATTTAAAAATATACCTATATATGAGATGTTATTAATTATTGATAGTTATTATTATCACAAAATTTTTAGTAATCCACGAAAAATACTCCACATTTGAAGTAGTATCTCAATTTTAATAATTCAAGTGAGGTGGCATTTATGATTGTAATAGTAAATTCTCATTTAGTAATGTTGCAATATAGATTAGATGGTTGGTATTTAAAAGATGATAAAGGGCAAAAAAAAAAAAAAAAAAGGCAAGGAAAAAGGTAAAGGAGGAAGAGAGAATATTCTGTCATTTGAAGGCGCGTGAAAAACAGACAAGAAAAAGGCGAGTGTGCTTCAAAAAATCATCCAAAGAGCTATGATCCCAAAAGAAGAAGAAAATCTTTGGTGTAATAGTGATACCACGTCATCCATGCAACAAGTCAATCATCATTTGCCACGCTTGCTAAAATGTCAAAAAACAATTAAAAATAGGAAGAAAATAAAACATATTATTTTTTAATTAATTGATGGTACCACGTCATCCATACCGCTGTTGCACCAAAGATTTACTCCAAAAAGAAGGTAACACAGTAGTTTGTGATGTAAGCAAGCACACCCCCTCTTTCTCTTCCACTCTTTTATAAAATAAAACTCCCCACAAACACAACTCAAAACGCACAACTCTATTTTTGGCTAATCACCCACACCGTTGACATACCAAAACAAATCTCTCTCTTAGTTTCTCCGGAGATGCAAGGCCTGAGACGTTGCCCAAACGACGTCGTCCAGCTCGACCTGACCCCACCTTCCTCCTCCTCCACCACCACCACCACCACAAACTTATCCATCGATGGTGAGGAATCAGCGGACGCAAAAATCCAACGTCTGATATCCGAACACCCGGTAATAATATTCAGCCGATCGTCTTGCTGCATGTGCCACGTCATGAGAAAGCTCCTCGCCACCATAGGGGTCCACCCAGCTGTCATCGAGCTTGATGATCACGAGATCTCAGCCCTCCCTCTTGTTGACCATGAAGACAACTCCGAGTCTCCTCGTAATCCGACTGCGGCTCCCACCGTTTTCATTGGCGGCACGTGCGTCGGTGGCCTCGAATCACTCTTCGCCCTCCACCTCAGCGGCCACCTCGTGCCTAAGCTTGTAGAAGTTGGCGCTCTTTGGGTTTGATATTATTAATTTACTTCTTTTTATTTTTATTTTTATTTTTTTAAAAAATAAAAATATATATTAATGAATTAATATTAGAATTAGAAAAAGCACTCAATTCTGATTCTTATGTTTATGTTGTTGTTAATTATTAATCAAGTGTGTTTAAGTCTCTCTCTTCTTCGTTCTTATTATTGTAATTGAACATAAATTTTTAGGGAAATTAAGAGAAAAAATTAATTATTCTCTTTTGTATGTGTCATAATATATATATATATATATATAATGTTTGGAATTTTGAAATTGTCTGAGGTCGATCTTATGTTAGTTCAATCAGTAAAGTGGGGCCCTATGGGGTGGGGGAATAATAGAGCAATCAGAGCCGTTGAAATTGTTCAAGAAAAAGAATGGTTAAGAATGTGATCTGGAGTATTGAGGGGATACAACTAAACTAGTTACGTTTGTGGTGACGAAGGACTAGGCAACGTGGCATTATCAGATAGATAGATAGATACATGTTCTGACAAAATTCTTTCCAATTATTGAATCAAAATCTTCGGCTTCACCCCAGGGTACTCGGACGGTACATATATCCAAATTTGATCTCATTTTTAAATCTTTAAAAAATTATAATAAAATTTTATATGTATAATATAATTTTTATAATTCATTTTCGGCTCTATAATTTATGAGTACTCAAGACGGTACCCTTGTCTTTTTATTTTTTATTTTTTTGAGTTATTTCATGTTTTAACTAACATAAAATTTGCATGAGTTTTCTAAATTTTTGCTTGAGAATTTCATATGGAAACAAAATCCTTTTTGCTTTTTTTAAAGCATCATTGATTGGCTAAAAAAGCAAGGATTGATTGATGCATTTTTAGTTATTCTATCTATTTACGAGATTCAATTCAAATGCATTTCAATATATATACTATTTTAGATCCCAATTCAAAGATGTTACAGAACGAGGAGTGATGTAATTTAGCTTTAAAGTACGGTAATAACTATATATGTTCACATAAACTTTATGTGGACCGTAAGATAATAAAATTTTATGTCTTTCACCTTAATGTGAATTTTACATATGAATTGTAAGGTTTGGATCTGAATATATATATATTGATGTGGGGATCTTATAAAATCTTGTTTATTTCATGATTTCATATAATATGATATAGTCTAAATTGTTGCTTGTTTATATTTATATGTTCGTGGTATGGTTTTTTGGAAATCATAAAATTTAGAGAGTTTTTTAAATTATGGATTTGATTGTTTGTCATTATTGTATAATTTTGTATTATTAAAATATTCGTAATAAAAGTTTAAAAATGTCAATCCTACCTTATTAAAAATATTATATTAATAAACAAAAATAGTTTAAAGGCTTTTCCAAACATATTTTAGGGTATAATTGATTCAATTTCCATAAAGCACAATAAATATTTGAGGGAATATTATTCATTTATCAATTTTAAAATCATAGCATACCATCAAACAAAATAAAAAAACTGATTATTTAACCATATCATATTATACCAACTTCCCAAATATAATAACGGTAATTATAATATAATATAATATAATACATTATTAAATTATAATGCACTTCATCCAACACAAGGTGTAAGAAATCTCTAGATTAAAAATCTGTAAAAGGGTAAAAGAAAAATGAAAATTAATTTATATAATAGCAATATTGGAAGCTGACAAAGAAGATGAGCTAAACCTTGGAGCAAAGACAAGCTATAATTGTCTCCTGCCGCCATGGCGATGGCCTCACCTCAACCACGAGGACGAGGGACCGGTTCGGTTCTGAGTTTTAAAAATTTTAAGGTCTTCTGAGTTTGTAAAAATGATTTCATATTGATAAAAAATTAAAAATATATATAAAAATTGTATCCTGTATTTAATAATAATAATTTTTTAATCCCAAGCAATATAAATCTCTGAAATTTTTATCAATTTTCAAATGAATCCTAATCTATAAACATATGATATGAATAATGTTCAATATCGATCACTTCTCCCAAGGGTAAAAAAAAAAAAGAAAAAAAAAACTATTAAACGGTGCCGTTAAACCATTTAAAGGAAAACAAGATGGGAGATGAGAGTGATGATAAAAAAGTTTAGGTAATCAAAAGATTAGGGCACTTCAATGGGACCCAAAATTTCCTTGGGGTTTGGAGATATTGGTGATCACCGTGACATCATCAACCCACTACCACAAACAAGAGTGTGTGAGTGCGGTTATCATCATCTTTAATTCTTCTTTTAATATTGAATCACACGTGTCAAGCATGCAAATGTCTTGATTTCTTTTTGGTATATATCTATATTATAAAGCATAATAATGTGTGAGGAAAGAGAAGACAACTAATGGTTATGATTAAGAGAGATAATGTATCCAAATGCTATCTTTATGTGGCTTAATTGACGGCTCAAATCATTTCATTATAATCTAATGGCTGATAAAGAATCATTACATTATAAAATCTCTATAAAAATGGAAAATGAAAACTACAAAATAAATTAAAGAATAAAATCATTTATTAATGGAAAATGAAAACTTTCAAATAAATTAAAGAATAAAATCATTTAATTAAAAAATAAAATAATTTCATTATAAACAAATTAAATAACATAATCTCAATCTCTCTGTAAATTCTGTAACACTGTGCCGTATGCACAGACACACACTAGTATATATATATAACATCACCCCTTACCGCCTTAATAAGTGAAAATTTACCAAACATGTATCACGTCATCCGTATAATAATATAATAATCTATTATTATGTGTGTTAAAATATTTGAAAAAAAAATAGATATTAAAAAATAGATATTATTTATTAATTTATTTATAATATTATGTCTCACACATTTTCATTATACTAAATATTTTCTCCCTCATCTCCTACTTTAAATAAATTCTGACAATTTCTCATTTCAAATCTCTAATTTTTTTTTATATTAAATTTGAATTACTTTTTATTTCTAGTTGATAGAGAGAATCAACATGCAGATTCTTGTTGTGTTTATTTAAGAGAGCAATTCTTTAGTGTAATGGAAGTATGGGTGATATAATATTACAAATAAATTAATAAATGATATGTATGATTTAATATCTAATTTTTTTTAGTTGTTTACTAATATTTTAACACGCGTAGCAATGAATTATTATATTGTTGTATATTGAGAAAATATATAATACAACGGAGATACCATGTCATCCGTATAATAATCCAATAATATATTACCATGCATGTTAAAATATTAAAAAACAACTAACACTATAAGAAAACTCGAGATTACTGACCGAATATTCAGTAGGTAATCTAAAAAATTCGGTCGGTAATCACATTACCGATTGAAAACCGACTGAAGATATTCCGTCGGTATTTGACTTGTCGGTGATAAATACTGATCGAAATAGCGTCGGTCAGTAAAATTACTGACCGAATTATCGACCGATTTTATTCGATCCAAAAATTTACCGACCGAATGAATAAATAAATAAATAATTAGATTACCGATCGAAATACAATTCGGTTGGTAAACTATACCGATTGAAATTCATTTGGTCAGTAAATTGATTGCATTAAAAAAATATGAGACCCACCATGGGCCCCACACTTGGGCCTTAGTACCAATCAATGGTGGGCCCAGACTAAACCCACACAATCCACATTTAATTATACAAATTGATGTAATTGGTGTAACCTGAACCATTGACATCAAGATTGAAAGTGTAGCATAGTTGACACTAGGTTATGACATATTTCTTATTATAATATGTAAAAAAAATTATGTGTGAGAGTAATAATATATATATATATATATAATGTGTGTGTATATATATGGTAAAATAATAATAATAATATAATAATAATAATAATAATAAAATAATAATAATAATAATAATAATAATTTTTTTTTTTTTAATTTTTTAATTTTTTAATTTTACTGATCGATAATTATTCGATCGGTAAAATATCTAATTTGTTTATAATTAATATTATTTTAGCGATAGAATATTCATTCCGTCGCAACCCATTATCATTTACCGATCGAATATTCACTCGGTAATTGTTGGCAGGAAAAAAAGCGCCAAATTATTTGTTCGCATTATATTACCGACCAATTATCAACTAAATATTCGATCGGTAATAGGTTGATAATTGGTCAGAAATTATTTTTATCCTTCGGTCGGTAAATACCAAAAAATTACCGACCGAAATAGTCGGTTGGTAATTGTGTACTTTCTTATAGTGTAAAAAAAATGAGTATTAAATCATAAATACCATTTACTAATTTTTTTTGGTGATTTCACATCACCCATACCTCCGTTGTATCAAAGAATTACTCGAGATGATGGATGATTAATTATTAAAATTTATTTATGGAGGGTCTTATTTGAGGCGTACTTATTTTTTTTGACTATTGATCCAATATTCAGTATCAATATTAGATAAAAATTATAGAATTGAAATGGGAAATTGGGGAACCCAAATATCCCCAAACTGATTAGTCTAAAGTTCAAAAAGCATCTTGAACTACTTTATGAGTTCCATCTCTTTTTTTATATAATTTCATCTCTTTTCATATGAGGTGGTGAAGTCATGGCTTTTGCTTTTTCTACATCACTGGGCATCCCAGTCCCACTTTTGCTTGTGTGTATTTATGTCATTGTATTGCCCAAAACACATACCTAATTTATAATAATAATAATAATAATAATAATAATTACAACAATTGGGTCGAATTGAAAAGTTGAAACCCACTGGTTTGGGCCTTACCCAGAATCTAGAAAGCTAATGTATGTGGCACTTTAGAATCAGTCCATTACAACATGGAGTTACCTTACATCACTTCTAAAAAGAAAAAAGTGTATAATTGAATTATTAAAGTAGTGTTTCTTTATTTAAAGAAATTATCAAATCTGGCACCAGTTTTATATATGCTTCTGTTCACCATAGGAGAGGGAGGGAGCTTGAGTCCCCACTAACCTTACTCCACCTCTTCATAATTTCTTCAACTCATGTTTCCCACTAATAATATATTTATGTGGTTTTCGCTAACCTAATAATCAAGTATTAATTTGTTATCTATTTCATTCACAGATTCGAACTCTGAAACCATTAATTTATAAACTAAATAGTCCACAAGTTATAATAAAGATATAATAATTGTATCAAAGCTACTACCAGAATTTAATCCACAAAATAAAGGATAATCAAACCAGGAATTCAATGGCATGTAAAATTTTGTAGAGAAGAACATTCAAACTCTTTTGTTTGTTAACCAAATAATTGTTGATCCTCAAAAGCTAACGTGGCAAATGAACCTCATCTAGTGCATGTTACATGTGAAGTATATCAATCTCGTTTGCATTACAAAATTTTCCACCTGTAATTCTCAAAAACTAAATTCTATCTAATAATTCTTCTGTTGAAGTGTTGAGATGATAAAACTGCCAAAAAATTTAGCTCCTCCTACAATCTACTCCAGTCCATGAGCTTCTTGACCTCGTCATACAAAACCAAAATAGCAGCAGCACCAGTACTCCGAAACATGTTTGAAACTGCTCCACGGTAAAATGAAGTCACCCCCTCTTTCCTATAGATTGTCCTCCAGCAGTCCAGTGTGTTACGGTACATTGGTTGTTCCAAGCCAGATTGCATCATCATCCTTCTACGAACTGTATCCAATGGATATGACAACAACCCAGCAGATGTCGTGACAGCCTGAGCCACTACCCAACGTTTCCACAATGCCAATTCAGGTTTAGATTCTTCTGACAATATCTCCTTCATCGTATCAAAGCCCCCAAAGTATAGGCTGCGGTGAACAACCATTCCTTGTAACGAGGCAGGAAGCCCTCTATAAACTCCTCGAATCCCGTCTTTCTTGAATATGGTTGCCAGAAAATGGTAGAAGCCTTGGAATTGACGAGCATCAGTTCTTCCAACGTCAGCAGCAAGTCGGGTATGGGCAATATCAAGTGGGTAGATTAATATCAATGTTGTACAACCAGCTGCAGCCCCAGCAATAAAGTTGGCTGGGGTACCAGATACATAACCAATGCCATCTTGAGAGTTGCCATTCCTTAAGATGTTTTTATAAAGATCCTGCAAATGGAAACATTGACCATGACTCTGCATTATTCAAACATAAAGAAAATGGTAACTAACTTCCTATCAAATATCTAAAGATCTTGATACAAAAGGAAATGTAATTCAGTCAGCATGACAAAACCAGTTTCCTAACTCAAGACTTGCTATTGAAATTAGAGATTGCATGGATCCCCAAGGGGGACAAAGGCCCTCCCCAATTGGGGTGGGGAGGAAGAATTGAAAAAAATTAACGTCGGGGACGAGGACAGAGAAAATTTAATACATATTTTTTATTCAAGGAAGAGATGAGAATTATGTAAAATCCCCACTACCTCCCTATTACCCATTAAAGTTCTGATTATTTTTAAAAATTTTCAATAAATATATTAAATTACAATTTGCAATTTTGTATTAAATATAAATAAAAATTATCTCAACATTTATAAAAGAATAGCCCAACGCAAAAGGCTTCCATACTGTGGATTTTGAGGAGATTTCAATATATACGGAGCCTTATCCTTGTTTTTTTTTGCAAAAAGGTTTCCCACATTGTGGGCTATTTCTATCCTAATATTTTTAAAAATATATAAATTATAGATTATAGAATGACTTGAATAAACTAATTTAATATATATATTTATTATAGCACTTTAAATTACATACTAAGCATAGAGAGAAAAAGAAACATAATTTTCAATCTCTCATATATATTGTGATTTGTATAATGAAATTATATAATAGATATTAACAATTTTAAGTATGTATGCTTTTTTATTTTGGATATATAATAGTTTAATTGAAATATTTTCAGATATTTTCAATCTATTTTAAGATAAAATTATTTGTTATTCGGGATCCGTATTCAGGATTCGGGGTCCCTCGGGGATCCCTTTTATTATTCTGAAGTTTTCATCCTCTTCCCTGAAACAATTACGAGGGGACGAGAAGGAGACATATACATTTGAAGATTGTAAGGGATATGTAAGGAGATGTCGATCCCCTCCCTTTGCCTCCCCATTAATATCCCTAATTGAAATACCATATGGGCAATGACATTACCTACCAGGTCGAAGAACATTAACTCACTTTTCATTATAGGATACATCTCAACTCATATAAAACACTCAAGTTTCTCATTATCCAAGGTCGTATTCTGATTACTGGAAGTTGACAAAGACACTTCTAGGAAAATTCAGGTCCGCCAATTTATCATAACTCCACTACTATTAACCTAGAAACTGAAACCCACAATTTAAATCTTTTTAAACAACAATAAATTTCTTGACTACAAGATCAGAAAATTGAAATTTCGTATTTATTCTAAGTTCTGACCCTCAGAATTTATCATAATTAACTAAGACAAGTCATAATTAATGTGTCTATGGATTACCAACAAACAACCTTAACTCCAAGTAACAATAATATACTGTCAAATATTAAATCAATAACTCAAAATTAATCAAACCAAATAAATAAAAGCAGCAAATAAAATCAAACACACAAAATCAACACAAGTTATTTTGGTGACGAAGTGGAAAACTCGTGCGAGCAAAAAAACCACTCCGGGTATCTCGGCTACCAGCCTAAAATCCGCTATATGAGAAACACTTACAGTGATGGTAAAAGACCTATGACGGAAACTCCACCGACTCTAGTACCTCTAGACTGCAAGAACTCAAAGAACTCATCGAGCCCGTATCCCACGGTTTTCTTCAAAACCTATGAAGTCTCTGAGCGGATTAACTCTGTAAGCTCTGAACGCGGGAACTCCGACTGTCAATCTTCATACTTGAGAACTCTGAAGGGTTAGGAAATTGAGTTTGTTGTGTTGATGGTTTAACAAAGATAGAACTCACCAAAACAAAGAAGACAAGGGACCAAAAAGAGTCTTCAAGGTGAGAACACTAAGGTTGAAAAGCTAAGAAGATGTTTTTGGCTCAAAGTATTATGTTTCCAACCATTGGGGAAGGTGGCTATAATGTGTTTATATAGATAGGGCAAAACCATAGGTTTTCTGAGTGCAAAACAGGCTTAAAACAAGTCCAAAATAACCTACTTACGCACGGGCGTTCGAACGCCACTCGAACACGTGCTCTCTGGAAGGTTTCGAACGCACCTCGAACATTTGCTCTCTGGAATGTTTCGTTCGGACGTACTGATGAACGCACTACTCGTTCGAACGCAGCACAAATGCAAGTCTGATCTTCATGCACAACTTTGCCAAAAACTAGTCCAATTGCACCAAATTCTTCAAGCCTTATTACAACTCAATTGAACTTGTTTTGTTACGGACATGAGTAACTGCCGTCATCCCTAACTGTATTCAAGATTATCCTACCTTACCTCAAGCAAAAATGTCAAAATATCTGATCACTAACTATTACTTGCTAAATGATTCACTCTCAAAATATTTCTGTCTTTCTTGGATTATTTTCCATTTATCACAACTCAAAACCCTTTTTCTTAAAGCTTCATTTGATTCCTTCTCGTGAGCACAGTTTCAGAACAGAAAAATTATTTAGCAAACCATGGATTATCTAAGAAACAACTAGGATAGAGAACCCTTGACAAAAAAAGGTCATATATTTCAAAAAACTTGTTTATGTTCAAGGGCGGAAGCAAGATTTTATTTTAGGGGTTGCTAAATTTTTTCATGTAATTTTGGTGGGCTAAATATTTTATTATTATTAATGTTTGAAGACATTACGAGAAATTATAGAATCAACACCTGACTTAGGCATAGACAGCTCACTCCTGGTACCACCCATGTTTATGATCCATCATTATTATCACCGTTTCTAAGAGAATTGCGAAAAACTAATGAAAAACCAT
The DNA here is from genome assembly GCA_019454045.1 of Zanthoxylum bungeanum. Taxonomy (NCBI): domain Eukaryota; kingdom Viridiplantae; phylum Streptophyta; class Magnoliopsida; order Sapindales; family Rutaceae; genus Zanthoxylum; species Zanthoxylum bungeanum. The sequence goes on along the minus strand of SKCR01038170.1, from coordinate 367,035 downwards.
GAACATGCATATTTGGGAGTAAAGTGCTAAGAAACACAGATACTTGTAAACTTATTGTGCATTGCATATGGATTATCCAAGTTTAGATATCTTTGGATACCCTTGCATACATACCAAATACATGTGTTTTTTTTTTTTTTTTTTTTTTGTATTTTTAATATATTTAAAATTTCTGATACATATCGAACACTTTAGGACACGTGAAGAAGAAGTGTTTTATTGGTTTTTAAACTCTTTTAAATAGATGACAAAATATTTTTACAAAATACATAATATTTATTAACTAACAATTTCAAAAAAATTAAATGTGTTTTAAGATAATAGATATTATACATTTTACACTTATTATTTGAAATAGATATTGTATTAAATAATAGACAACTAGAGTTTTGAATTAATTGACAACTAGAGATTTTATTTTGGAGATGGACAATACTATTAAAACGTTTAATACATGTAAAACCATGTTAATAGTTGACCACTAAAGTTTTACTATTGGAATTAGATAATAGTATTAAAATTTTAAATACATGTAAAATTGTGTTAATAATTGACAACTATAACTTTATTATTGGAAATAAATAACCGGATTGAATCTTTTAACATAGGTAAAACTATGTTAATAAATAATACGTTAATATAATCAAACTCCACTACATATTTAATATATTCAAATAAATGTAATTATATATACACACACACGTATCCATGTATCCTAATTTTTTTTTAAAGTTGCATTGGAGTATTCGGTATCATATTGTTTCCGAATTACGTATCCGAATCCATGCCTCTTTGGTGACTGGTGAAGTGGAGTGTGGAGAAATGGATGAAACTAGAGATATCCAATGAGGCCAAAGAAACTTCCATCCAAAAATGGCTTAAGAAGTATTTACAAAATGTAGGTTTCGAATTCTCGTAAAATATGCAAAGGAGATTGTTGAAAACATTCCAAGTAAAAGTAGCAGAAAAATGTAAAGAACACAAATTATAATGGTTCAGCAACTGCTTACATCCACTTGCTTACACTGTTCTAAAAAGGGGCCTAGACAACCATTCTGATTATGCATGAAAATGGTCGCTAGGCGGTGTTTAGACGACCGTCTAGATGGGTCTAGGCAGGTCTGTACGTTTTTTTCCTTATTTTTTAAATTTTTTTTGGAATAAAAAAATAAAGCCCCCTAGAAGGCCAATGCGCTATACGCTCCCCCACCATATGCCTACCGTTTAGCGTTTTTTAAAACATTGATTTCTTACGCTTCCATATTTTATTACCCACACAACCATTGAAGTTAGAAACATTTTATCTGTTTCTATCTCCTCTTTGTGTTCCGCATCAAATTGGTATCAGAGACGAATCTTGAATTTTTTTCCGTTTTGTTTTCCGCAAAAAAAAAAAGAAAACCCTAGCTGTCACCTTCCACAACCACTATTCAAACTTATTCCTGTAGCGACTTGGTTAATGTAGCAACTCGATCGCTGCAACAGATCAGTTACTGTAGTTACTTGATTACTGTTCATGAGTCGATACTGTTTATCAACTCGATTACTGTTCATCATATACTAGTTGTCTTCTCTGTGGCATTAGATTTGCTCGAAAAATGAAGTCTACTCAGTTTAAGGCTTTAAGTAGGACTGGCATCGGATCGGATCGGGTCATATCCGATCCGATCTGATAATATCGGATCGGATCTAGCTCTCGAATCCGATCAAATCGTGTTTGGTTTGTTTGTCGAATTTCGGATCGAATCGAATTTTATCCAATTTGATAACAAATCCGAATCCAATAGAGAATCCGATTTGATAAAGGATTCGAATCCGATTTGATAACGGATTCGAATCCGATAGAGAATCCGATTTGATAATAAATCCGATAGTAGATTCGATTCGATAACAAATCCGATTCGATAACGGAACCGATTCGAAAAATTGACCTGAAAATTTGTAAAATTAACAATTTTATCGAATCGGATCGGATAACTTAAAATTCAAATCAATTTTTTTCAAATCGGATCCGTTATCAAATCGAATCCACTATCGGATTCATTATCAAATCGGATGTTCTATCGGATTCGGATCTGTTATCAAATCGAATTTATCCGATTCGTTAAGATATCAAATCGGATCGAATAAATCCGATTCGATTCGATAGTTATCGGATCAAATCCGATTCGATTCGATAGTTATCGGATCAAATCCAATCCGATAATGACTCAAAATCCGATCGAACCAAACAAATCAACTCTTATCGAATCGAATCAGATCGGATTCGGTCCGATCCGATAATGCCCACCCTAGCTTTAAGCCAGGAATTAATTCAATTAGCCGCTGGTCAACAACAAATACTAGTCCAAATTGCGACTCTCTAAACCCAATGTGCAACTATTAATAGGATTTTAGACAAGAAAATACTTCAAAAATATGGTGCAAGGGTTAAATCATACTTGTTACAATCTGTAACGTCCTCAAGCAATTCTTTGGATAATTACCGCGAAGTTGTTTTTAAATACCCCAAGGCATCTATCATTGTTGAGCATAAAGATGTCCAAGTCGTCCCCAAGGGGCGTGGCTTGGTGGTGTAGGGTTCAGGATCTCACCTTGAGGTCCTGGGTTCGAATCCAGGGAGTGCGTTTCTTGTAAGAGCCTGGGACAGCCAGAGGTTTTACCTGCTCTGCTTAAGCCCGAAATGGGTGGTTTGGCGGCGAGGTTTCCAACGATTTCAAAAAAAAAATGTCCAAGTCTCTATTGAACATATGATTGATGGGGGCGAAAGAAAGTCAGTGGAGGCACCAATGGAAGAAGAAGAAGCCATTTGTAAAATTGAAAATGTGCCTAATGACTTTAAGTGAAGCAAATAGAAGAAGAGGAAGCCCCTGCTCAGGTTGAAGATGTGCTTCATGAAAAGATTGAAGACAAATCAAGTGTTGTGGAAACCAAGATGATCGATATGATTATGTCGATTCCCATTGAAGACAAAAGGCCGTACTTGAAGAATATTTGGTTGCACATGTGAAATTAATTGAAGAGCGCATAGAGCAAAAATGGAGGAAAGACAAGTGTGACTCGATGGTTGTTTGTTCTTGGAAGTCTCATCTCCTTGAAGGATCACTCACAAGTGAAAGAAAAAGATGCAGTACATCCCCTTCAAAGTTTCAAGAAAGATTAATGAAAAAGACTACAAGTTCGAGTTGCATGATGAGTGATGACTTACTGCTACACTTCAAGTTTCATCCTCCAGATTACATGTTCGATTTGCGAGACGACTTACTACTGCATTGCAAGTTCTATCCTCCGGACCGCATTCAAAACTCTAGACGAGTTTTTTTAAGAGGAGAATGATGAGATATGAACGTTTATTTAATTTAAGAAGTTTTATTTAATTAGGAAGTTTCTTTCTATTATTGGAATAATTTTAATTTTAGAAGTTTTTATTTTGGAAGCTATTTTATTAATAGGATTTATTCCTAAAAGATTAGGTTTAGCCACTATAATAGCGGCCTTGTTTTTATTTTTGAGGAGACAATGAAATAAGGAAATAAGAATAATGTTTTGCCTGTGAGCAACTTCCTGTGCGGCTATTTTCACTTCCCCTCTCCCTGATTTTCTTGTCATTCTCCTGGCTTATTTTTGTATTCTTCCCCTTCTTTAGGCTAATTTCCTCACTCTCCCCTATTTCTATCTCTCTTTTGATTCCGGATTGCTCTCGCGGGCCTACAGCCCCTCCGCTCCAACAACATCTACATATATAAGCCATATTCTAACAAGGATAAAAATCATAATCCATGTTAAAGCAAAACCTAACTACAGTATTTCTCCACAACATAATAGGTTACTCTGAGACAACTGAGAGTTCACCAAAGATAAAGATTCATTATGAATAAATATTGAGCATGTATAAATCTTTATGACATGAAAACTATAAACAACTGCATATGCTGGTAAGTAACTCATCATCTATAAATCTTTATAACATGCAATTCTCAAAACTTGTCAACCAACTTCTACATTCAAGCATTTCATCAATCATTTTGTATGCAAAACATAAAACTTCCCAAGACTAGAATTTCTTAACAAATCCATCTCCAAGAAACCGCCCCAAACGAAAAGAACCACGCAAACCAATCAATTAAACATTAAATATAATACAAAACCAGTATAAAGATAAAAGTTTGATACCTTAAGAGAGAAATTAAGCGCAACAGAAGGGTAATAACGAAGAACACTACTGCCATTGCCTCGCCAAAGAGATAAAATGCCTTCTTCTCTAACTGTACGCATAATACAATCAAGCATGCCCTTGAATCTCTTCCGTCCACTCCCAACAATAGCCAAATTGCTCTCTTGGGTTTGCAACAGAAGCTTCGCCCTCTCGATCGGCGCCACAATCGTGTGCACAAAACCGCCCATCATCGCTCCCGCCATCAGATCACGGTGAAAGTTCGTGACCCATTTGTACGACCTTGCCCCGCTTCTTACCGTCACTGGGTCGTCGTCGTCATCTTTGCTCATTCTAAACCCAAAAGTCACTCTCTTTCTCAGAAAGCAAATTTCTTTTTGTTTGTGTTTTTGCTTATATTTTGATTATAGCACCAATAAGGGAAGATAATGTTGCTTGCGCACTAATAAGCTCCGAATTTGTTCATAGTAAAAATAATTGTTTGTTTTTGACACTCAAATCATAACTTGTATTTTCTTTTATTTATTTTGGTTTCTTGGAATTGTTAATTTCTCCTTCAGTTTGTTTTTTGATTCTTGTTCGTCTGTGTGAAGGGTTATAACAGAATTTGATAAATGCGGTTCACTTCCAGATTTGTTCAGGATCCAAATACTTAGCTGACGTGTCTTGAATTAAGATTTACCTGCGATGGTATGGTATATCCCCATCATATACCACGTGGCAATGGTGATCGTTTTCTTCATTTTTCGCAATTGTTTTTTTGTTTTGTGTTTGTTTACATAAATGTGTAATGTGTTGTAGTAAAATGAAAAAATCTCTAGAAAATGGGTGCTTGATGGATTGTGAAAATTATAAGGTAATTATAGTGTAGAATCTAGTTTTCAAGCGCGTGTTATATTTTTTTAGAGTAATATTATGTGTTGTAAGGGTTGAAAGTAAATTCATTTTAGGATATAACAAAATTTTAGAGATGCAACACAACACTTTGTTAAATCTTTACTTCAGAATTTTGAAGGAAAAAAATAATATATCATATGAACAAATTTGTGCTATATATCTTGGCAATCAAAAATTACCTCCAAGAAATATATCTTTTAAACATGTTTTTTTTCGCATTAACCTCTCATTGTTGCGCCAATTAGAAACTATTATCGTGACAATATGCATTAACATCTCATTGCCGCACCAATGAGTATCCATTGTCACTACAATATAAGTCAGAATGTTATTTTGCATCAGCTTCTCATTGTCGAGCCAATGAGAAACCATTGTCGCGATAATATTAGTCAGAATGCTCTTTATGTCTTAAGGTCTCATTGTCATGCCAATAAATATCCATTATCGCGACAATAGAAGTTAGAATGTCTTTTTTACACTATAGGATACGAAATCAATTATTTCAATTAACTTTTCCTTCGAATTTCGTTTTCCTTTCGGGGGCGCTGCCCCTATACATAGGGATGACAAAATCTGGATCCGGACCCGGGTCCGGTCGGATCCGGGTTCGGATCCGGTCAGATTCGGAAACATTTTCGTTAGCCCGGGTCCGATTCCGGACCCGGGTAAATAGACGCGGGTCCAGACCCAGGTCTACCCGGTCCGGATTCAGATACCCGATTTTTTATTTTATTTTTTTTTAAATTTTTAATTGTATTATTTTATATTTATATTTGGATTTTGTCAATTTTATTAGTTTTATTTCAATTCTTTTATATTTTTTTAATTATATTATATATATATGCATATTATTTTATAATTTTCATTATATTTTAATTTATCCGGACGGACCCGTGCGATCCCGGGTCTCGATCCGAATTCGCTAGGGTCCTAATTTTTAAGACCGGGTCCAGACTTTTTAATCCCAGACCCGGGTCTACTCGGACCCGGATCGTCCGGGTCCATACGGATCCGGGCCGGGTACGGGTTTCACTGCCATCTCTACCTCGACCCACTATGACCTGTCCGGATAGGTCATGCCTCGCGACCTGTTCGGGCATGTCGATCAGTGATGCGTCAGCATAAGGTGATAATCGAATCAACATGTATTCATGACCTTTATATGTCATAATATTTTACATTGATAAATCAACAATTCTTTGTTGAATATATATCTAAATTCAACAACAATCCTCCATTTGGTTAATTATCAATCTAGAAATCAATTGATGTAATAATGCATAAATAAATGTGTTTTTTGTTGGGGTGGATCCGGATCCCCTAGGGTCAGATCGAAGCCCCATGCAGCAAAAACGAGTCAAACTAGCAGATACAAAGCATGAGTCTATTTTTAAATTAAATGGGATAATATATTCCATTTCGAGTTCATAGGAAAAAATTTGGGACGAATCAGAGTTCGGAAGCACCAAAAAATCGAAAAAAAATATTAGCGCGCGATGCGCGAAGCGACATGCATCTGTGTATTTTCAAGACAAAGAACTTGCAAAAAAAAAAAAGTTTTCCACCCAAATCATTTCCAATTTTCTCCAAACACTTTTAAACACCCAAAATCTATTTTTTAATAACAAAATCAACAACACATATTAAACACATAAAAAATAATTAAAGAATAAAAATTATGTTTTTAAAAATATCAAATATTTTTACAAAATACAAATATATTCAAAATACATATATGTATAAATTTGAATCTAAATACAAACCAAACAAAATCCCAAAAAGAAGTAACCATTGAATAATTATATGTCACTTAAATGTGGTTAGGTGATTTTATAATGGTAAGCATAATTCCAAACTTTTATCTAGAGAAACTCCAACTTTTGTGTTTCATGTCCAACATACACAAAACTTGACCTAATCACAACCATATTGTGTTTCTATGCTTCTTAGGCATCTATACACAAATCTTTAACTTTATTTCAACTTCAAGCTATGTTATTATGTATCAAATACATAATAAATCACCATATGTTTCACTAATGATATCAAATCATTAATGAAAAAAATAGCATATTAGATAACATCAAAACTTTACCTAACAAGCTTGGTCCTTAGATGAAAGATCAAATCTTATTCTCTTGTTGAAAATTGTAAAGAACTTCAAAAGCTTCTCATACAATTATTTTTAGTTTAATCTTATCTTTCATGCTTAATCTTATCTTATATTTTATATTAATAAAAGTATAATCAAATTTTTGGTGGGCTTAATCTCATTTGTCTAAATATACATATTATGTGTAATCTTATCATTTTGTCTAACAACTTGATTAATCAAATTAAATCAAGTGCATATACACCTATTAATATATATTTTGTAATTACCAAAATATTCTCCATTTGTAGAGATTTTTAAGAAATTACAATAAAACCCTTATATGATTATTTATTTAACAATAAAATAAATTCGATTAATCTAATTAATCACAATTTATCTAGAAAATAATTAATTTTATCCAATAACATTTAATTATTTTAATTGATAATTTTAATATCAAATATTATTTATTATCAAATATGATTGGCTACCCGAGTGCTCAACGAGTACACTTCATATTGTGAGACTATATAAGTTCAGACACGTTCGTCATATGACCCTAACTCATATGTACGCAATTCGACCAATTTCAAAAATTACGAACAACACGAACGATCTTTCCGAACTATACAAGTTGATGTCATCACATATGTTTAACAATCATTCCATCATAGGCTATCCGAGTTGTGCTTAGGAAATATATATTATATCTTCAAGTTTCCAATGTGGACATCTCATTTTGTCGACATGTCCACGATTCTTTATAACTAATAAGAATAATATTTCTGATATATATGCAATCAACCCTAGATGACCGGCTTTGGCCAGAATCTTATGAATCATGACTCATAAACGTGGATATCTAAATCCCATATGGTAAACATTCATGCTAACATATCATATCTTTATACACACCGATTAATAAGTGCATCGGTCCACACCCAACGAACATCTAGCAGTCATACCATGAAAGGTCTCTAACATACATGTTATCTAAATGTGGAGGATCACACAGAAAACCAATGATGTCATATAGTCAAATGATCACATATGCTACTCGACTCGAGGAGATTCATATTGATGGTGGCATATACTAACCAACTATTAGGAATTATCTGTGAGTCATTCAATATTTGCTCCGACGAACACCCATATATTTATACGAGCTTCATTTGCTCATGGTCAATTGGGTTAGACCATTGGAACTCAAATTCCGAAATACGACAAGTGCTAGTCTTCCAAGTTATAGGAATTCTACCGTATTCCAAAACCAATGAGTAGAAATATATATATATACTTTAAGAATAATTTATAATAGTAATAATATCCTAATGTCGGACCACACCTAGTGTCTACTATTACTACGTGACTATTCTAAGGTTGGTGTCATTCTCATCATATTGGTTTAATATATATATATATATATATATTAAACCAATATGCATAAAAAGAGATAAAGACACAATAATAATTACCATTAAAAAAATTGAAATGAAGATGTATTTATTTTATTAATAAATATTAAAATATTTTGTACAATATATTATTCGGATTGACGCTCAAGTACCAACTCGAATATTTTTCAACTTGAACCTTTAGCTAGAACCAATACTTCAAAGTATTAACAAAATCTTAGGTTGACTATGACATTGAACCTAGTTTTTATGTGTTGACACCAGAAAATACAGTTCGACCATAACAATGATTGATTTTCCAGAAAAATCTCATAAATCAACCGATACTTCTTATAGCTTTGTACTATATCATTTCAGTGAAATATTTACAAAGATCAATCTCATAAACTTTGTTAGAAGCGGCTCCACTTCTCATGTTCACATATGTGGGGTGCTATTTTACCTTCTTAACTCTATTAAGAGTTAAACTCATCTTCTTTTTATGTAGCTACTAAATATTTTCTTTAGTAACTCAACCACTAATCTATAACTTGTTATTACCCATTAAACTTAAGGTCTATTGGTATAACAAAGTTTAGTTGGGTTTCTTTCATAAGCGACTAATCAAGGAAAAGTTTTCAAACTCATCCCTATTGATGTAGTTCTGATTAAATCTCTCAAGAGTGCTTTAGTTAGTGGGTCTGCAAGATTGTTACAAAATCTCACATAAGTCACAGTAACTACACCATCTGACAGTAATTATTGTACACACTCATGTCTTGAGCTTATATATCTAGATTTCCATTATAGATCTTACTCAATGCTCTAGACATATTAGCTTCAATATCACAGTACAAAGAATAAGCGACATCGATTGTGGCCATAACTTTATATCTAGCAATAAATTTCTTAGCCACTCTACTTTTTTGCCTGTTGCCGCCAAAGCAACAAACTTCGAGTCCATAGTAGAGTGAGTTATACATGTCTATTTCTTGGAAGCCCAAGAAATAGCTCCTTCAGCCAATGTCAATATCCATCATGAAGTTGACTTGTTATCACTTGCACTAGTAATCCAACTAGCATTCAAGTATCCTTCTAGGACAACTGAGAATTTATCATAGAACAATCCCAATGTTTGTTTTATTTTAAGGTATCCAATAACCCTAACAATAACTTTCAAATGTTTAACACTTGGATTGTTCTTATATCTTGAGAGCTTACATACTGCAAATGAAATATCCGGCTTAATACAATACATAACATACATCAAGCTTTCTATTGCACTAGCATATTCCAATTGAGCTACTGCTCTCCTTGAATTTTTAGTTAACTTACTAGAAACGTTATAAGAAGTATTTTCTTTATTTACAACAAAGTGATTAGATATAATGTGATTGACACAAATCAAAACCCTTACTATATTTCTTAACTTTGATACCTAATGTAGTATCTACTTCATTTTAGTCTTTCATCTTAAACTTTGAAGAAAGATATTTCTTAATAATATCAATTCATATCATATTTATACTTATGTAAGCATGCCATCGACATATAGACATAGTATAACTGAAAATTCCTTTGCGAATTTGATGTATACACACCCATCGACACCATTATATTAAAAGCCATTTTCAAGAATAACTTCATCAAATTTTTCATGCCAATGTTTGGGTGCTTGCTTTAAGCCATATAGTGACTTCTTAAGCACACAAACTTTCTTTTCATTTTCGGGAAGTACAAAACCCTAAGGTTGCTCCAAGTACACTTCCTCATCAAGATCTCCATTTAAAAATACAGTCTTAACATCCATTTGATGCACAGGTAAATCATAAATAGAACCTAAAGTTAGCAATATTATTATAGAAGTTATTCTAGCTACTGGTGCATACGTGTCAAAATAATCTATACCTTCTTTTTGCCTAAATCCTTTAGCCATATGCCCAACTTTAAGAGTTTGTATAGATCCATCAGTATTATATTATCTCATAAACATCTATTTGTTGGAGTTGGTACTTGGAACGTCAATTCGAATAATGTATTGTACATTATATTTTATTATTTATTAATAAAATAACTATATTTTCTTTTCAACATTGTTAATGGTAAGGTCATTATGCATTTAGTTTAATAAATAAATATGTTGATAATGACATCGACCTTAGAATAGTCATGTAGTAATACTGGACACTAGGTGGTTCGACATTGAGATAATATTACTATTATAAACTATTATTAAAGTAAGTATTTCTAATCGTCGGTTTCGAAATACAGTCGAATTCCTATAACCTAAAAGACTAGCACATGCCGTATATTGGAATTAGAGTTCCAATGGTTTAACTCGATGTACCATGAGCAATGGAAGCTTGTATAGACATGTGGGTATTCATTGGAGCGAATATTGAAGGACTCACATGTGATTCATAATAGTTTGAAGTACACACCACTGTCAATAGGAATCTCATCGATGTCGAGTAGCATATGTGATCATTTGACTATAGGATAACATTGATCTTGTGTGTGATCCTTCATACTTTGATGTCATATATGTCAGAGACCTTTCATAGTCTGACCACTATATGTTCATTGGGTATGGACCGATGCACTCGTTAATAAAATACATATTAAGATAGGATCCGGCGGCCCGTGTGTGTACTATAAAAGGGTTAAGATATCCAGATGATTAATCATGATTCTTAAGGCTTTGGCCAAAGTCGATCACCTATGGTTGATCGTATATATCAGAAATGGTATTCTGATTAGTTGTAAATAATCATAGACATGACGACAATATGAGATGTGCGTCTCGGAAACTTGACAGTGTAATCTATGTTTCCTAAGCACAACTCAGATAGCCTACGACATAGATATTGTTAACTATATATGATGACCTCGGTTTATATAGTTCAAAAAAGTTGTTCGTGTTCTTCACAAATTCGGAGATGGCCGAATTACGTATAGTACATATAAGCTAGGCTTATATGACGAATGTGTCTGGACTTAGAAAGTCCCATGATATGAAGTGTACTCGTTGAGCACTTGAGTAGCCGATGATGTTTGATAATAAATAATATTTGATATTATAATTATCAAACAAAATAATTAAATGTTATTGGATAACATTAATTATTTACTTTGACCCAATTGGATTAATTTGATTAGCCAAAATCACACAAGGGCTTTGCTGTAATTTCATAAATATCTCTACCATTGGATGATATTTTGGTAATTACAAGATATGTAATAATAGGTGTATTTGACTTGATTTAATTGGATTAAATCAAAGTGGTAGACAATGAACTAATCAATTGGTTAGACTTTTGTTATGATTTAATTTGATTAAATCAAAGTGGCAGACAAATGTGATTAGTCATACCTAATTATACATATTTGGACAAATTGGATTAATCCCACATAAAAATTGATTAGAACTTTTATTAATTAAAAATTACATAAGCTTCATTATAAAAGGCAAGCTTGAGCAAGTTTTTTAAACAAGACAAAGCAAACATTAAACAAAAGAAATAATTATTAGCCTAAGTAAAGTTTTTGTGAGAGAAGCTTTGGAAGTTCTCTACAACAATAAGGAGATAAGATTGGATCTTGTAATCAAACTTGCTAGCTTTGAAAGTTCTCTATAATAAGGAGAATAAGATTGGATCTTGAAATCAAGCTTCCTAGGTAAGTTTGATCTTCTCTAAAGTTATGTTTTCATTAGTAAGTTGTTATCGTTAATGAAAATATATATTGATGTATTTTGTATTGAATACATAATAACATAACTTGATATTGAAATTAGGCTAATTAATTGTGTGTGGATGCTTTGAAAGCAAAAACACAATATGCTCATAATTGAGTCAAAATATTTATGTCAGACATAAACATAAAATTAAAGTTTGAAACTCTAGTTGATAGCTTGGAGTTACGACTACCATTCTAGAATCACTTGACCACATTTGATTGGCCTAAAATTATTCAAGAGTCATTTCATTATGGGATTCTATTTTATTTTGTGTTTTTATTCATATATATATATATATATATATATTTATATATGTGTGTGTGCGTTCGTTAAAAAACATGCATTGAAGTTGGTTTTGAAATTACATTATTTTGGGTGTTTTTTTGAAAGTTTTTAAGTTTTATTTAAAAAACAATGTATGAAAGTCGAGGTTGCTGCATTACAGCGAAGCACACTGTGCTGTAACACATCACACGCATTGTGCTACTATATACAATGCACTGCATGTAGCATGTGTTGCATGCAGTATGCGTTGCATGTAGTGCACACGTGCTTAGCGCGCACCAGGCCTGTAAGGTTCGATTTCCCGATTTGGTTTTTCTGGACTACGATTTATCCCATGGGTTTTCATATAACTCGTAATAGAATATAGTATTCATTTAAAATATTTAAAAATATACCAATGCTTGATTACTATGGGTTAAACCAATTTCACTGCGTGTAACACATATCCGAACCTAGAGGTCCCACAACCACCCCTACAAAAATGGTATCAGCGCAGGTCTTAACAAAGCAACACGTGTATTTGAATCTATGTCTCTGTAATTTTAATTTAATTATGCATAAGTCATATTGGTTATGCATTGCATGTTTTAAATTAAAATTTTTATTTTGACCCAATCATGTTAATGACTTGATTTTCATAAATCTCCAATGATTATGTGATTACTTTTAAATAATAGTATTAATAATATCTGATCATTATTGAATGGTATGTCTTGTCAATTCGGAGATGAATAAGTTCTTATTACTTATGCCCAATACCATTATTATTGTGAGGGTATAAGTGATCGGAACTTAGGTCGCTACGGTAAAATATTAGATATAACATGATGAATTGACATAGTCACCTAATACCGTCATTATTGTGAAGGTGTACTTACAAAGCTCATTAGTGCCCATTGACAAGTATACACCTGGAACACGTCTTAATCTAATACCGTCATTATTGTAAGGATAAGAAACGATTCATGACCAAACTTAGGAGTCACATGGATGTGATTGACCTTTGAGGTATACCTAATGAGTTTATGAAGGCCAAGACTGTTATTATTGTTAGGCCTGAGTAAATTTCATAGGATCCACTTCCCACTATGAAATTTGATTGCCAAATTTCTATTTCCGGTTAAGGAATATTATGAAATTACGTAAAATAGTGGGATGGCACTAATATATTTAAAATTCATAATCGTATTAGTTTTTTTTTTATATTGAAATGAAAATGTTCTTCTAGTGTTTAATTATTGTCTTGTAGATGGTTGCTACAAATCCATCAGCGTGACTTTTGGATTCTAATAAATTTAAAGGAGCCAAGAACTATTTTGAGAGGGAAATGAACATTCGCTTTGTCTTGGAGTCAGAGAAGTTGAGCTATGTAATATTCAATCCATTACCTGTTAAAATCGATCCTGATTCCCCTCTCGAAGAGCGAGAGACTTTTGAAAAATGGAAGGATGATAACCTAAGGGTGAAATCATATATTTTAAGATCGATGGTTCCAGATTTACTAAGATAGTACATAGAGGTACCTGATGCTTATAGCATTATGAGAACACTCAATGAGTTGTTCGAAACAAATCAAGAAATTGAAATATATCAGAGGTCTAAGTAATTGTTCCATGCTACGCTTAAGGATGGAGGAGCAGTCATCATTCATATTTTGAACATGATAGACCAAATCCGATATTTGAAACAACATGGCATTATGATTAATGAACGGCTAGGCTAAAATTTGATTATATCTTATTTGCCCGATACTTAAGCTGATTTTATATTAAACTTTCATTCAATGCAAACCAATTATGAAGAATTTTATAACATGTTATGCATGACATAACATGATTTGAAGAAAGACAATCCCATTTTGTACCTCTATGGTTGAGCACGCTCTTCAAAGCCTTCTAGAGAGTCGAAGAAAATCAAAATGAGAAAGAAGAATATATCAAAGAAAAACTTTAAGAAGAAAAAAACTGCAAGACCGCATGTAGCTTGTGATGCATGTCTACACTATAAGTAGTTTGGACACTAGAAGAAAGATTGTCTAATGTTGAAAGAAAAGGCATGACCCCTAGGTACGCTTTGTATTTTTCCTAATATTGACATTTCATTAGCCTTAGATGCAAATAATGGATGATTTTTAGACATCGGCAGTCATACTCATATTTGCAACTCCATACAGGTTATTATGGTTAAAAGAAGGCTGAATAAAGAGGATATCCAGCTTAGAGTTGGTAATGACGAGACATTGGATGTCAAAACCATAGAAACAGTTGTTCTAAATCTCCATAATGAATGTAAATTAATTTTACATTACTGTTATTATGTACCCTCTCTTATCAGACAAATAATATCATTACCGATATTAGATAAAAAAGGATATAAAATAAACATTAAAGATGATGCTTTATGTTTATATGATAAATACAACTATTTGATATGTGAATGTTCTTTATCTAACAATCATGATGTTTTGGGAACATATCGAGATGTCTTTAATGTAGAGAAAAATACAAGTAAAATATATGTATTAAATAATACTGAATTATGGCCTGTAGACGCTGGTTTTCGCCCGAGGTCTACAATCGAGATTTCGTAAGGATGAGGCACTAACGATCCTGCAAAACAAAGATGTAGAGTGAGCGGGAGTGCTGCCCACCGGTGTGGTGGGTGCCGGGGGCACTCCGACGCCCAAATCAGTGAATGAACAAAGATAGTCTTAGAAGGAATGTCAAAGTATGATACTACCTTAAGCTTCGTAGGGTGCCGTGAGGGCGGTCGGTAGGAGGTATGGTGAGCTTTGTGAAAGTCCCAAAGCTGTGAGTAGGAGAGCTTGAAGTTGAATATGGTTGAGCTCTCAGAGTCCCCCTTTTCTCGTAGACTTTCCTCTCTTATATACACCATTGGGAAACGTGTGTATTTATCACCTTTAATTACTCGTCCATTGGATGTTGGAAACTGTCGAATTATGTAAGATATTCATGAGTCTGGACGTTTCAGATTGAAGTAACTGATCAGTCAAAGGCTTGCTGGGTATGGCTCTCTTTGTACGTGGGCCTGAGGATGTAGTCTGGTCTTTGGCCCAAATTTATTCTGGGTACTATCTGGAGGGATTGGGCTACCACTGGTGTAGGGCCTGAAGCGAAAAGTCAATTTTACCCTTGGGTCCAAATTTGGCCCGTACAATTTGTCCCCTACTCTCTAAGTCAATGTGTCCTTGGCTTGGAGAGTACTTGACGTGTTTGTCGCTTGGGGCGAGACCATAGGATGTAGATATACATGAGCGTTGGTGCTGCCTATTAAATGAACCAAACGAATGTCTAGTTATGAATTTGACTCTCTACAAGAGCCATTGGGGAAGTACCCAATCGACTGAACCAGATGAAGGTCAGGATATAAGTCATTCGACATGTGTAATCCATGTCTACAACTTCACTCGACACGAGTCCGTGAGGGATGTCCCCGGTCGACTGGACTTGCTGAGGCCAGGAAGGTATAAGTCATACGACATGTGTAATCCATGTCTACAAGTTGACTCGACATGAGTCCGTGAGGGATGTCCCCGGTCGACTGGACTTGCTGAGGCCAGGAAGGTATAAGTCATACGACATGTGTAATCCATGTCTACAACTTGACTCGACACGAGTCCGTGGGGGATGTCCCCGGTCGACTGGACTTGATGAGGCCAGGAGGTTATAAGTCATACGACATGTGTAATCCATGTCTACAACTTGACTCGACACGAGTCCGTGGGGGATGTCCCCGGTCGACTGGACTTGATGAGGCCAGGAGGTTATAAGTCATACGACATGTGTAATTCATGTCTACAACTTGACTCGTCATGAGTGAATGGGGGATGTCCCCGGTCGACTGGACTTGATGAGTCCAGGAAGATATAAGTCATACGACATGTGTAATCCATGTCTACAACTTGACTCGACATGAGTCCATGGGGGATGTCCCTGGTCGACTGGACTTGCTGAGGCCAGGAAGGTATAATTCATACGACATGTGTAATCCATGTCTACAACTTGACTCAACATGAGTCTATGGGGGATGTCCCCGGTCGACTGGACTTGATGAGTCCAGGAAGATATAAGTCATACGACATGTGTAACCCATGTCTACAACTTGACTCGACATGAGTCCATGGGGGATGTCCCTGGTCGACTGGACTTGATGAGACCAGGAAGTTATAATTCATACGACATGTGTAATCCATGTCTACAACTTGACTCAACATGAGTCTATGGGGGATGTCCCCGGTCGACTGGACTTGATGAGTCCAGGAAGATATAAGTCATACGACATGTGTAACCCATGTCTACAACTTGACTCGACATGAGTCCATGGGGGATGTCCCTGGTCGACTGGACTTGATGAGACCAGGAAGTTATAATTCATACGACATGTGTAATCCATGTCTACAACTTGACTCGACATGAGTCAATGAGGGATGTTCCCGTCGACTAGACTTGACGAAGTCCAGGAAGGTCTCCTGTCTACTGGTCCTGAAGCGGAACCAGGAGAGTTTCCATGCTGCCTGGGCTAAACGAATTTCCAGGTCTTGAGTGGTATGATATTGTCGATCATATGGGGAACATGTCGGCTGGAACATATGGTCTTATTATTTCTTCAGGAAGACTATTCTTTTATCATCTAGATTATCCCCATTCTACTGGATCTTGCAAAGCTTATAAATCGATCTCCACTTTATTAAACCTGATGAAGGTTCATTATTGTTTTTCATTCTGCTGGTCTTGATGAAAGTCGAGACGTGGATCATGCTTGTGAAATGGGAAAGAAGGCTCAAAAAGCCACGTGACTAGGTTCACGCATGTTGGCTGAAGAAGATTCACGTTACTGGGTATACATATGTCGGTTGGGGAAGATTTACGCTACTGGATGCACATGTTAGGCTGGGGAAGATTCACGCTACATGTTAGCTGGGGAAGATTCATACTACTGGATGCACATGTTGGCTGTGGAAGATTCACGCTACATGTTAGCTGGGGAAAATTCATACTACTGGATGCACATGTTGGCTGTGGAAGATTCACGCTACTGTATGTACATGTTGCCTGGAGACATGCAGGTTGGCTGACCGTGCACGATTCGTCTCTTTCTATATGAAGGGGTGTAGAGTGGGTTCATGTCAAGCCCAATGGCCCTATGTAAATAGATTGTTTTATCTTTGGGCGTTGGTTGACCGTGCATGGCATTCGTATGATATTCGTGCATGGTTTGTCACCAAGCTTGGAGAATGATGATGCATCATATGTGCCCTCGGTGTCTTTACTTACCTCGGATGCGTTCTTGGTGGTTTCAAACTCGGTAGCCGTGTGTTTCACGTGATGTACAAATGTCCAGGATGGTTAAGGACTTACCCTTGTTCTGCAACTAAGTAAACAGTTTGGAGTAGGCTAAGTTTCCTTGACTCGCGGATGCCTCCATCGACTCAATCCAGCAAGTCTAGGGAGCCGGTTGATTTGGCTGAATGATGACCCTGGTGAGTCGACTGAAGATCTCGGTTTGTTTTTGATTACTGCGTGGTTCCCAATCTACTCTTCGGATTTTGGCAGCTTGTTTGCAATGACGGATGTGGGTTTGGTTTTTGTCTTTAGCTCTTTTTATGCTTCTCCAGAAATGAGCGATGTGGGATTTTTAGCTTGTTAGTGTCTTGGCATGCCTTAGTGTTGTTAAAACCATAGGTTAATTTATCGAATTTGGTAGTGTCTGAGCTGAGAGTATAGAGCACGTTATTAAGGTTGGATTGGTAATCGCTATTTCCGGTGAAAGTTGTGTCATTGGAGCAAATCCGTAAACAGAGGCAGCATTTGTGAGGCTGATTTAGAGAGCTTATAAGCATGGAGAGAAACACAACTCATGGTGGCACCAGCAGTCTCACCCAAGAGGCGCCAAAGACCCCATAAATTTAGCAAAATAGCTTGATAAAACGGAGAGGTTTCAGGGCTTGAAGTTGAAGCTACAAGAGCCCAACAAAACCTCAAACACATAATAGAAAGCTCTTAAAAACAAAGGGATAGCAACCAAAAACCAGGCTGGGTCAACTGAACACCACAATCGATATTTCCATAGCTCAGGATAATGATGCAAACCGCAAGCTAAATTCCAAAAGCTCAACCACAACAATCAAGAACTACTAGTAGGAGCCTCCACATGGAACCGATTCGAAGCCATTTCCAATGAATGTATCAGACGTCCTAAGTACACGGCTGGTCCAGGAGGCACCAAAGGCAAAACGCAAGAAGGTGGGCCCTAGTATTGAGCATAACCAAACCGGGAAAATACACCTATGATTGATCCAGAACCCCAAGCAATTGCAATCCAAGAGACTCAAGATTCCCAAGAATTTTGGATCTCCCAGTGCATTTCCCTGTGCGTGAACTTGATGAGGCCATAGATCTTACTGCCCAGTTTACAAGACCCGACTATAGACTCACAACAGACCAAAAACTCAGCTCAAATGAATTCGGCGTGGATACCCGAACCGCAGAGGGAACAAAACCAGTAGCAAGCATTCCAACACAGCTGGAAAAATCTTCTAACAAGTCTCAACGAGTCCAACCGAACACGAATAAACAAGCCTCAAAGGGTCACCTCAAGAGAGTTGGTACTAGGAGGCTCGATACTGCAAGCATCTTATCCGGCACTTATTTACTTATTTTTGTAACGATCGAAACTTTCCATGTATTCTTGTGGCAATTTGAATGTAATAGTGGTATGAAATTTGGCATACGACTCTCTCCTGTAGAACCAAACAATGTCTGCCAACTGTTCGAAAGAATGTCACAAAGGCATTTTAATGAAAATCTGACTCTTCGTCGGGTGGTGCCTATGTGGATGGTATGCCAATGTCAGTCTCTTGCTTCTGCTAGCTCATTTGTTGATCTGTCACCAGCGTTGTAATCCAACGGTTAGGATAATTGCCTTCCAAGTAATAGCAATAGTGGTTGAAGCCAATTCAGTTCTTGTCGAATGAGAAAGAGTTAGAGACCAGAGAGCTGACTCAAAGAGTTTGAGCAAAAACCAAACAAACCATGATGTTTCCGTGGCCAAAGCAAGGGGAGTCTGTAATTTTGTTGATCCAGGTGTTGGTAGCATGCCTCAAATATTTCTGTGCGTTCTGTTTTTTTTTTTTTTTTTTGAAGCTCTCCCACTCATTAATCGATGCGAGGCTCTTGCGTTTTGTTATTGCAATTCTTCGGTCCTGTTTTGGTGCTTGGGTTGGGGAATTATTTTGTTGTTGCGTCGACTCGTGGGCCTGTCCTACTTGCAAAAACGGAACCAGGAATCAATGGAAGAAGATGATGAAATGGCACAGATTTCGTTGATCTCACTTGCAAAAATGGAACCTCGTTGATCTCACAAATGCCCTAAACGACATGTCGTTCGCTGAAGGCTTTCCAGGTGCATCAACTCATTACAAAAATTGGAGTTGGAATTCATTCGGTTTGGATTGAAATGTCCCGGGTTCAAACGTGAATGGAAATCTGGATGCTAATATGTTGAGTTTGTTAGTTGATGACAATGAGGATTTTGGGGATGATAATGGATGGTCAATGGCAATTGGCCAGAAAATCAGGAGGGAATCGAACACACATTCGGTCGACTAAGAAAGTGAACATGGAGTCTGGCTCAATTCGTGATTGTTTTACATATGTTCAGTGTTGCAGATTTGGTTCAGTCGACTCGGCAGTGATAAATCTTGGGATTCTGCTGAATTTACTAAGTTGGAATGTTAACTAGAGATCTCATCTAGCCGACATCATAAGTCATAGAAGACTAAAGTATGATCACGTGATAAAATATGGGTGGACCGATAAAAGACTAAGATATGGTATAGTTGCCTGGCAACGAAAATGAGCTGTGGATAAGATGTCAAACCTTGCATGTCCTATGGAGCAGACGACATGCTACCAATGTAGTCTGGAGAAAATGATATTACGTCTTCATCGTCTGGAGGAATGTTCTTCGTCGTTTGATGAAGATGTCGATCTTTGGATGTAGTTTGGAGTTGAAAACGACTACCCTCCTATACTCTGGTAATGTAGACCAAGATGTCCACGCCAAACACAAGAAATATAGTTCCATTGAAGGGAGGCGTCTTGCTCCTGAAGTAGGTCTATGAAAGTATGGTCGAATGGAGTCTAGAATTGATGACACTACTTTAATGTAACTATTCATGAGACCTGGAGAAGATGGCATCGTATGAAGGTCATTGAGATTCATCTATGTCAACTGATGAATATAAAAATCTTCAAATGTAGTGAGATGTTGATAACGATTCTTCTGTGTAGTCTGATTTCAGGTAGGTTGGAGAGAATTGCTCTTTTGGACTCTCGCATTTCCTTTCGCGTGGAGGAAGTGATATGAAGAGATATGGTTTCTCCTTTGGTGATCATAAGATCTGGAGTTTGCTCGTTGCGTGATGCATATGAGTAGGGGAAGGATCATAGGTGGTAAGATCTTTATCTGTTATGAATCGCTAAGGCCCCACGGTGGGCGCCAAACTGTAGACGCTGGTTTTCGCCCGAGGTCTACAATCGAGATTTCGTAAGGATGAGGCACTAACGATCCTGCAAAACAAAGATGTAGAGTGAGCGGGAGTGCTGCCCACCGGTGTGGTGGGTGCCGGGGGCACTCCGACGCCCAAATCAGTGAATGAACAAAGATAGTCGTAGAAGGAATGTCAAAGTAAGATACTACCTTAAGCTTCGTAGGGTGCCGTGAGGGCGGTCGGTAGGAGGTATGGTGAGCTTTGTGAAAGTCCCAAAGCTGTGAGTAGGAGAGCTTGAAGTTGAATATGGTTGAGCTCTCAGAGTCCCCCTTTTCTCGTAGACTTTCCTCTCTTATATACACCATTGGGAAACGTGTGTATTTATCACCTTTAATTACTCGTCCATTGGATGTTGGAAACTGTCGAATTATGTAAGATATTCATGAGTCTGGATGTTTCAGATTGAAGTAACTGATCAGTCAAAGGCTTGCTGGGTATGGCTCTCTTTGTACGTGGGCCTGAGGATGTAGTCTGGTCTTTGGCCCAAATTTATTCTGGGTACTATCTGGAGGGATTGGGCTACCACTGGTGTAGGGCCTGAAGCGAAAAGTCAATTTTACCCTTGGGTCCAAATTTGGCCCGTACATGGCCTATGAGATTAGGACACATAGGTGTTAGACGTCTATCAAAATTAATTAGAGATGGTTTGATTGAAGATCTTACCTTAGATCCTTATCTGATTCGTGAGTCATGTATCTGAGGAAAATGAAAAATGCCCAATTTCTTAGTGTTAGACACTGTGCTGAAGATTTATTGGAGCTAGTATACTGTGATGTGTGTGGTCTATTAAATCATGTCGCTCATGTTGGTTCAACATACTTCGTGACTTTCACAGAAAATAAGTTAAGATATGAATATGTCTATTTGATGAGACATAAATCAACAATATTTGATAAATTTAAAATATTCCGAAATGAAGTTGACAAATAAATTGGGAAATTCATCAAGTGCCTTCGATAAGATCGATATGGTGAATTCACAAGCGATGAATTCAGATGTTATTTAAGGGAAAATGAGATTCTCGCCCAATATAGCCCACCAAGAACTCCTCAACACAATGGTGTCTGAGGGAGAAATCATAATTTATTGGATATGGTACGATCTATGATGAGTTATATAGATCTTTCATATTACCTTTGGGGTTATGCTTTACTTACTACTGGCCAGATACTTAACAAAGTTCCATAGAAAGCTGTTTCTATGATCATATATTAGATATAGTACGATAGAAATCCAAGTCTTAGATATTTAAGGATTTGGGATTGTTCTGTATATGTTAGAATTGCGTAGCAGGATAAACTAGCACATTGGGGGTATAAATACAAGTTCTTTGGACATTCTAAAAATTCTTTGGGATATCAATTCTGCGATTCTGAGCAATGGAATGTATTTGTTGCTCGTTTTGCCACTTTTCTTGAAAAAGAATTTTTGAGAGAAAGTGAGAATTGTAGAAAATTTGAACTCGATGAGTTTGATCCTAACATTAATGAACCTGAGACGGAACCAGAGATCCAATTAGGTGAATGATCTACAACACAGGTTCTACGTAGGTCAAATAGAATATCAAGGCCTCATGAGAGACTGTTTTTAATATCTTATATGAGCCTCGATGTTATTCTATTGGAGGAAACAGATCCAACTACGTATAAACATGCGATATTGGATATCGATTCAGAAAAATGACAAGAAGTCATAAACTCCAAAATAGATTCTATGCATGACAATCAAGTCTGAGACTTTATTGAACTTCCCGAAGGTGTTAAACTTATTGGTTGTAAATGGGTTTATAAAAGGAAGTGATGGCCCGATGGAAAAGTGGAAACCTTTAAGGCCCGAATGGTAGTGAAATATTACACTCAATGTCCTGAGATTGATTATAAGGAAACTTTTTCACTAGTAGCCATGCTAAAATCCATTAGGATTCTTTTAGATGTTGTTATATATCACGATTATAAGATATGACAGATGAATGTGAAAACTGCGTTCCTAAATCTCGAAGAGGATATCTGTATGGAACAACCATAAGATTTCGTATCCAGTGAGACTTCAAACTTAATTTGTAAGATCAAGAAGTCTATTTATGGACTTAAACAGACATCCTGAAGCTGAAATCGTCATTTTGATGAGATAGTTAGATTATCAGGATTCATCAAGAACGGAGAAGAACCGTGTGTTTATAAGAAAGTTAGTGGAAACATGATAGTATTTCTTGTTTTGTATGTAGACGATATCCTTATCATTGGGAATGATATAGGATTGATGCAAAGTGTGAAAGCCTACATTTGCAAGAATTTCTCTATGAAAGACATGGGTGAAGCTTATTATATATTGGGTATAAGGCTTTACCGTGATAAAGTAATGAAGCTTATAGGGTTGTCGCAATCCACGTACATAGATAAAATGTTAGAAATGTACGGTTTTACCAAATGCAAGGCAATAAATGTACCTTTTCGATACTGCATACATCTTTCGAAGCATATGACACCTCAGACTGAGGAAGAGAGAGTTAGAATGTCTAACTTGCCATATACTTCTTGTATTGGAACTGTGTACAAGACTTGATATCAGTTTTGGCGTTAGTATTACTACCATATATCAATCTGATCCGGGTAATAATCATTGGACAGCCGTGGAACATATCCTGAAATATCTTAAGAGTACTAAATATAAGTTTTCAATTTATGGAGAAGATGAGCTACACGTTAATGGTTATATAGACTCCGACTTCCAAGGAGATCCAAATGATTGAAAGTCTATATCCAGATACATATTTACCCTTAATAACGGTACAATTAGTTGGCGATGTTCAAAATAAGGCTCAACAACTATTTCCACCACTGATGTCAGATTTATAACGGATTCTGAAGCTGCTAAAAAAGCTATTTGTATTAGAAATTTTATCACAGAACTTGACATTGTACATAGTATTGAGGATTCAATCTCATTTATAATAGAGGAGCCATTACGCGGGCTAAAGAGCTGAGATAGCATTCCAAGTCTAAACACGTAGAAAGGAAATATTGCGTGATTAGAGAGATTATTGAACGAAAAGACATAATGGTCTTGAAGATGAGACTTTGGTACCATCCGAATTGATAATAGGCAAGTGTGACTTTGTTGGAGTTGGTGTTTGGAGTGCCAATACGAATAATATATTGTACATGATCTTTTATGATTTATTAATAAAATAACGACATTTTCTTTTCAACCTTGTTAATGGTAATGTCATTATACATTTAGTTTAATATATAAATATGTTGAGAATGACATTGACCTTAGAATAGTCATGTAGTAATACTGGACACTGGGTGGTTCGACATTGAGATAGTATTACTATTATAAACTATTGTTAAAGTAAGTATTCCTAGTCGTTGGTTTCGGAATACAGTCGAATTCCTATAACCTAAAAGACTAGCACATACCGTATATTGGAATCGGAGTTCCAATAGTTTAACCCGATGTACCATTAGAAATGGAAGCTCGTATATACATGTGGGTATTCATTGGAGCGAATATTGAATGAATCAGATGTGATTCCTAATAGTTGGAAGTACAAACCACCGTCAATAGGATTCTCCTCGAGTCGAGTAGCATATGTGATCCTTTGACTATATGATAAAATTGATTTTGTGTGTGATCCTTCACACTTAGATGGCATGTATGTTAGAGACCTTTCATGGTATGACTGCTAGATTTTTGTTGGGTGTGGACCGATGCAATTGTTAATCATATGAATATCAAGATATGATCTGTTGGCCCATATGTGTACCATAAAAAGGTTAAGATATCCAGATGATTAGTCACGATTCTTAAGGCTTTGGCCAAAGCCCATCACATATGGTTGATCGCATATATCAGAAATGGTGTTATGATTTGTTGTAAAGAATCATGGACATGTCGACACTATGAGATGTGCACCTCGAAAACTTGATGGTGTAATCTATGTTTCTTAAGCACAACTCAGATAGCCTACGACAGAGAGATTGTTAAACATATGTGATGACCTCGATTGGTATAGTTTAGAAAGGTAGTTCATGTTCTTCGCAAATTCAGAGGTGGCCGAATTGCGTACATATAAGCTAGGCTTATATGACGAATGTGTCTGGACTTAGAGAGTCCCATAATATGAAGTGTACTCGTTGAGCACATGTGTAGTCGATGATGTTTGATGATAAATAATATTTGATATTATAATTATTAAACAAAGTAATTAAGTGTTATTGGATAACATTAATTATTTACTTTGACCCAATTAGATTAATTTGATTAATCTAAAATCACACAAGGACTTTGTTATAATTTCATAAATTTCTATACCATTGAAGGATATTTGGAAATTACAAAATACGTAATAATATTTGTATTTGGCTTGATTTAATTGGATTAAATCAAAGTGGTAGACAATGAACTAATCAATTGGTTAGGTTTTTGTCTTGATTTAATTTGATTAAATCAAAGTGGTAGACAAAAGTGATTAGTCATACCTAATTATACATATTTGGAAAAATTGGATTAAGCCCATATAATAGTTGATTAGAACTTTTATTAATTAAAAATTGCATAAGCTTCACTATAAAAGGCAAGCTTGAGCAAGTTTTTAAATAAGGCAAAATAAACATTAACCAAAAGAAAGAATTATTAGGCTAAATAAAGTTTTTGTGAGAGAGGATCTGAAAGTTCTCTACAACAACAATGAGAAAAAGATTGGATCTTGGAATCAAGTTTGCTGGTAAGTTTGATATTCTCTAAGGCTATATTTTTATTAGTGAGTTGTTATCATTAATGAAACATATAATGATGTATTATGTATTGGATACATAATAACATTGATTGATGTTGAAATTAGGCTAATGAATTGTGTATGGATGCTTTGGAAGCATAAACACAATATGCAAGCAATTGGGTCAAAATGTTTATGTTGGACATAAATATAAAATTAGAGTTTGGAACTCTAGTTGATAGTTTGGAGTTATGGCTACCATTCTAAAATCACTTGACCACATTTGAGTGATATAGAATTGTTCAAGAGTCATTTCATTATGGGATTCTATTTTATTTTGTGTTATATTTCAAATAAATACACACACACACACACACACATATGTTTGTTATAAAAACATGTATTGAAGCTAGTTTTGAAATAAAAATTATTTTGTGTATTTTTCGAAAGTGTTTAATTTTTATTTTTTTAAAAAAAATATATGAAAAACCGAGGCTGTTGCGCTGTAGCGCAGCATGCAACGCTGCAACTCAACACATGCAGTGTGCGCTACATGTAGCTCACACGCGCTGGGCCAGCATCAGGCGTGCAAGATCCGATTTTTATCCCGATTTGATTTTTCCGGACTACGATTTATCCCCTGTTTTTCCTATACACTCGTAATGTAATAAAATATTCCATTAAAATATTTAAAATTACAACTATGCTTGATTACCACGGGTTTGACCTATTTCCGCTGCGCGGGGTACCAATTCGACCTAGAGGTCTCACAACCGCCCCAACACTATTTACATCAAATAAGTTTAGATCTTGGAGGAAAATCAACTATGGTCCAACTATGGTCCAACTATGGTCCAAGTTTTATTAGCCATTAAAGAATTCATCTCATCATTAATTGCCTCTTTCCATAATGCAACTTATCTTGACGACATTGCTTCTTCAAAAGTTTTCGGATCATCCACTAAATTTAGCAATATGGGTATCTTATTTGTTACTTTTTCCCATTACATTCACAAAGTAGACAACATCATGAGAATGTATAAAACCAGGATCTAATTTCTTTAATTTCTTTGGTTTTTGACTTATTTGAGGTTCATTAGGTATTATTTTTTCTTCTATTTTATTTAACGAACCTTGTTTTTGACTTTTGTCATAGTTCAACTCTTGTGTTTGTTTAGAGATTTCAGTAGAATCATCATAAAATAACTTATCTTCGAAGAATTTAATATCTTTAGATTCTACAATTACATTAGATTGTAAATCTATTAACCAATATGTTTTGGAATGCTGAACATATCTAACAAACACACTTTTTAAGGCTCTTACTCCTAACTTGGTCATTTTATGATCTAGAACCTTATAATAAGCTATATTATCACATACCCATAGGTATCCAAGATTAAGCTTCCTATTATTCCAAATTTCATATGGAGATAATTTTAATTTCCTATAAGGTATTCTATTGTGTATATAACATGCTGCAAGTAAATATTCTCCTCACAAACTTAAAAGTAGTTTGGCATTTAACAACATGACATTAACCATTTCAACCAAGGTCTTATTATTCCTTTCAGCCAAACCATTTTGTTGTGGTGTATATGAAGTACTTGTTTAGTAAATAATTACATTACTTTCATAGAAATCAATAAATTCATTGTCAAAATATTCACCACCTCTATCACTTCGTAGAGATTTTATTCTTTGTTCTTTCTCATTTTCATCTTCATTTTTATAGAGTTGAAAAATATTAAATGTTTCACTTTTGGCTTTCATTAAATAAACATAAGTGTATCTAGAGGTTCATCTATAAAAGTGATAAAATACTTATTTCCTTCTTTAGTTAACATGCCATTCAATTCACAAATATATGAGTGCACCAATTCCAAAATAGATGTATTTGTACTTATTTTCGGAAAAAGTTTCTAGGTCATTTTAGCTTGTACACATATTCCACATTTTCTTTTACTTTATTATTTAAATTAATTAATCCATGTTTAGACATGAATTTCAATGACCTAAAATTAACATGTCCTAAATGATTATGCCATAAAATAAAATAGTCAAACATATAAACGTAAACATGTGCATTATTATTATTATTATTATTATTATTATTATTATTATTATTATTATTATTATTATCATCATCATCATCATCATCAAAGCATTACAGATACTGAGCTTGAACTTCCCCTCATAAGAGTACCATTTCCCAACAAAGACTCCATTCTTATACAAGATTAACTTATCCGAATCTAAGACAACTTTTATACCATTTTTACATAATAAATTAGCAGACACAAGATTATTTCAGATTTATGTTACATGTAAAACATTAACCTAAAATTAGTTTCTTGCCAGAGATAAACTGAAATTCTACACTTCCACTTCAAATGACCTTGGCAGAATCATTATTCCCCATTAAAATATTATGTTACTTATTTGAATCTTCATATTATTTGAATTGAGACCTATCATTGTAAACATGCAATGTGGCTCCCAAATCAAACCACCAATATTTTGAGATTGTTATTGCTACCATATGTAATTCTATTATCATGCCAATGTGCAAATCTATCACCATTGCAACTATTTCAGATGTACATTTCTCAACAATATTTATTGTTTTCTATGTTTCCAAAGCCTATAATCACACTTGAAATGAACTTTCTTTCCGCAGTGATAATAGGCTTTATTCTTCTTATCTTTGTAGGCATTCTCAGTTTTTGGGGCTTTTCTTTTATTCTTATTTCCATCAAAATTATTGTGAGAATTTCTCTCATGAATATTATTCACTTTGGATCCCAATTCAATAACCAACATCTTTTCACGTACACAGGGTTCCTCCTCAATCCCTATGTACTTTATGAGTTGGTATATTGTGAAATTTTTCGAAGTGTGAAGAAGTTTCTTTCTATAATTGTTCAAAGTTGAAGGCAATTTTGCTATGATTTCCCTCACTTGCATAGCCTCAGAAAACATGCACCTTCAAATCCTTCAATTTGGAAACCAAAACTTGTAATTCATGGATTTGATTCAATATAGATTTCGTGTCGACCATAATATATTCAACATAGTGAAAATTTAGAAACTTATCTACACAATGTTTTTCTGTATTGTATTTAGTCTCAAGAGCGCTCCAAATTTCTTTTGGTGAAGACTTTGAAGTAAATATATCATAGAGAAGGCCTGATAGCGAGTTGAGAATATGTCATTGTTGGAGTTGGTGCTTGAAGCGCCAATCCGAATAATGTATAGTACAATATATTTTATAAAATAACTACATTTTCATTTCAACATTGTTAATGATAATGTCATTATGCATATTAGTTTGATATATAAATATGTTGAGAATGACATCGACCTTAGAATAGTCATGTAGTAATATTGGACACTAGGTGGTCCGACATTAGGATAATATTACTATTATAAACTATTCTTAAAGTATTCATAGTCGTTGGTTTCGGAATACGGTAGAATTCCTATAACCTAGAAGACTAGCACATGCTGTATATTAGAATTGGAGTTCCAATGGTTTAACTCGATATACCATGAGTAATGAAAGCTCGTATAGACATGTGTGTATTCGTTAGAGCGAATACTGAATGACTCACATGTGACTAATAGTTGGAAGTACACACCACCGTCAATAGGGATCTCATCGAGTCAAGTAACATATGTGATCATTTGATAATAGGACAACATTGATTTTGTGTGTGATTCTCCACACTTTGATGCCATCTATGTCAGAGATCTTTCCTAATCTAACTGCTATATGTTCATTGGGTGTGGACCGATGCACTCGTTAATCAAGTGTGTATCAAGATATGATCTGTCGGTCCGTGTGTGTACCATAAAAAGTTAAGATATCCAGATAATTAGTCACGATTCTTAAGGCTTTGGCCAAATTCGATCACCTAGGGTTGATCACATATATCAGAAATGGTATTCTGATTAGTTGTAAAGAATTGTGGACATGTTGACAATATGAGATGTGCGCCTCGAAAACTTAATGGTGTAATCTATGTTTCCTAAATACAACTTGGATAACCTAGGACACATGTGATGACCTCGATTTGTATAGTTCAGAGAAGTCGTTCGTGCTCTTCGTAAATTTGGAGGTGGCCGAATTGCGTACAGTACATATAAGCCAGACTTATATGACGAATGTGTCTGAACTTACTCATAATATGAAGTGTACTCGTTGAGCACTTGAGTAGCCGATAATGTTTGATAATAAATAATATTTGATATTATAATTACCAATCAAAATAATTAAGTGTTATTAGATAACATTAATTATTTACTTTGACCCAATTAGATTAATTGGATTAATCTAAAATTACACAAGGGCTTTGTTGCAATTTCATAAATATCTCTACCATTGGAGGATATTTTGGTAATTATAAAATATGAAATAATAGGTGTATTTATCTTGATTTAATTGGATTAAATCAAAATGATAGACAATGAACTAATCAATTGGTTAAACTTTGCTTAGATTTAATTGGATTAAATCAAAGTGGTAGACAAAAGTGATTAGTAACACCTAATTATACATATCTGGACAAACTGGATTAAGTTCACCTAAAAGTTGATTAGAAATTTTATTAATTAAAAATTACATAAGCTTCATTATAAAAGGAAAGCTTAAACAAATTTTTAATTAAGCTTGAGAAAGTTAAGCCAAAGCTTGTGAAAGCTAAAACAAGCAAAAATAGAGATATTAGCCTAAGTAAAAAAAATATTTAGAGAGGCTTTGAAAATTCTTTACAACATTTCAACAAGGAGAAGTAGATTGGATCTTGAAATAAAGCTTGCTAGCTTTGGAATCAAGATTGAATCTTGAAATCAAGCTTGCTAGCTTTGAAAGATCTATATAACATTTCAATAAGGAGAAGAAGATTGAATGCTGGAATCAAACTTACTAGGTAAGCTTCATATTCTCTAAAGTTATGTTTTCATTAGTGAGTTATTCTATGTATTATATATTGGATACATAATAACATAGCTTGATGTTGAAATTAGGCTAATGAATTGTGTATGGATGCTTTGAAAGAATAAACAAAATATGTTTGTGATTGGGTCAAAATATTATATTGGACATAAACATAGAATTAGAGTTCAGAACTCTAGATGAAAGCTTGGAGCTATGAATACCATTATAGAATCACTTGACCAAATTTGGGTGACCTAGAATTATTCATGAGCCATTTTATTGTGGGATTCTATTTTGGTTTGTATTTTGATTCAAAGAAATGTATATATGTATTTAATACACACACACACATGTTTGTTGTTGGTGTGATATTTTTATATCGTACAGCAAGTGTACGGTGTCAAGTTTTAGTAAAAATCAGTGAAAGAGTGTCGAACCCACATGGATTGCGTTAACTCGCACTTAGTACTACAATTAATAATTCTAACTTTATTTAGACGATAATTAATAAAGATTTTAATAATTAAATAAAATATACAAATATTTAGATAGGAGGAACTAATACGATAGAGATTCTGGATCCTGATTTCACCTAACTGTCACCTATGTATTTGTCATGTCAATTAATCATTGTTCAGTTATATTATTTATAAGTCAAGACTCCTAAAATATTCACTCCCTCTCTCAAGCATCAGTGAAAATATCATCAACTACAGACTTCGATATCTCTATAAAAATCCAATAGTTAACAACTCATTACGATTTGTGATTCTATTTTAACGACTTCAAATGACTACAGATTCTCTCGAACTCTATAAAATCCTAGGTCATATTCTCTAGATCTATTCAAAATCCTCTCTCTCGAGTGATAGATTCTAAACATTCATCATCTCAAATTGTGGCCAACAATCAAGAAGCATTAAACTCAAAAGAATATAAATAAATCAATAAAACTTCATAACAAAATTGATAAATAAAATACAAGGTTTGAGCATAGATTACAATCGTTCTCCAAAATTAAGGAGTAAATTCATGACAAAAGATACAACAATAAATAATCAAGCCACGAATCTAATGGAAATCATTACAGATTTAAGAAAGAAATAAGAAGATAAAACCCGAATTGAATCTCTTCCTCTCCGGATATTACAAGCCTTTGTCTCTTCTTGTCGCTCTTCAATCCTCTCCTTGGATCTCTAAAAAATTTATTTCTGTGTTTTGTGCTCTGTATTAGCCTCCCTTTGTGTTTTGGACGAAGTCTTGTATTTATAGAAGTGTCAGGGTGCCATTATGATTTCAGAAAACCCTAAATTAGAGTCCTGGAACGCGTGAAACTTCCCTGCGCAGCGCCGCGGCGCTAAACTGTCTGGACTTTGTATGTAATAGGGGCGCCGAGGCGCTGGATCTCTTCTTTGGCGCCTCGGCGCCAAAATCTTTTTATTTTTAAGGCGCCATGGCGCCTATTATTGATGAATGGCGCCATGGCGCCATTATCTTCATATATTAGGGCGCCACGGCGCCCATTGTGATTGATGAATGGCGCCGTGGCGCCATTTTCTCTCTGCACTTTATATGGGATTTTGGCGCCTCGGCGCCAAGTCTTCCTGACTCGCCCTGTGTCTTCCCAGAAGGTCCCAAAACACGTGCAACTTTTCCCAGATCCATGTAATAATGCTCCTACAAATAAAAGATAAAATAAATCATAATTGATATTAAATATCTCGAATTATAACAAAATAATAAGCTAAAGATATTGGAATAAGTGGGTATAAATCACACTTATCAGTTGTAAAACATGTGTTGAAGTTGATTTTGATTTTGAAATTAAAATTATTTTTGGGTAATTGAAAATATTTTTGAAAGTGTACAATGAGTTTTTTAAAAAACCACTAAAGGCTGCTGCGTTGCAGCACAGCAAGCTGCTTGAGCAGCGTGCGCAAGCAGCGCTGCATGA
Organism: Zanthoxylum bungeanum; assembly: GCA_019454045.1. Taxonomy (NCBI): domain Eukaryota; kingdom Viridiplantae; phylum Streptophyta; class Magnoliopsida; order Sapindales; family Rutaceae; genus Zanthoxylum; species Zanthoxylum bungeanum. The sequence goes on along the minus strand of SKCR01038170.1, from coordinate 334,266 downwards.
AGTTGCCAACAACATGTGTGGCATGCCGCCACACAAGTAGCATGCAAACCATGCTACTTGCGCACATGCGCGCTCTTGACTGGGTGATGCGCACGCTCTTCGTTTTTCCTCGTTTTGATTTTTCCGGAATCTGATTCATCCCCGGATTTTTCCTATACACTCGTAATAGAATATAATATTCAATTAAAATATTTTAAAATACACCCATACTAAATTTCACGGGTTAGACCCATTTCCGCTATGCGAGGCACCGATCTGCCATTAGGGGTCCCACAACTGCCCCATCAGTCCTCTACAAAGCACTTAATCCTCTTGCCTCTTTAGTCATGTTGTTGTGATTTCAGTGGAATCATCATATTTTGATGAGTGCAGAAATGGTAAACTCGAATCCAATATATATGCAATCTTCAGTGTTGTGAGAAGAAACATCATCTTGTTCTTCCAGTGGGTGAAGTTTGCGCCATCAAACCGATCTAGACCAACAACTTCTTGATTCATCATATTTATTTTAGAATTCAAACTAGACTCCATGAAAATATTTCTCTAAATTGTAAGGGAATTGCAGTGGGGAGTCTAGTTTTGAGGCGTGTGTTACACTTTTTTAGAGCAATATTTGCCCCCACTATGTGTTATAATGGTAGCAAGTAAATTCACTCTAAGATACAATAAAACTTTAAAGATGCAATATAACACTTTGTTGAATCTCTACTTGAAAATTTTGAAGGAAAAAATATTACATCATATGAATAAATTTGTACCATATATATAGGCAATCAAAAATTACCTTTAAAAGATATATTTCTAATCATACTTTTTTCGTATCAGCGTCCCATTTTCGCGCCAATAGGAAACTATTGTCGCGATAATATGCACAAGTATCTCATTATCGCGCCAATGAGTATCCATTGTCGCCACAATATAAGTCATAATACTATTTTACATCAGCGTTTTATTATTGCGACAATATTAATCAGAATGCTCTTTATGTTAAGGTCTTAGGGTCGCCCCAATGAATATCTATTGTTGCGACAATAGATATCAAAATGTTTTTTTTCTTGCACAAGAGGACATAGAATCAGTTATTTCAGTTAACTTTACTTTTGAATTTTATTTTCCTTTCGGGGGTGCTGTCCCTTCGACCCACAGCGACCTGTTCGGGCAGGTCAAACCCCGTGACCTATCCGGGTAAATCGATCCCCGATGCTTCAGCGTAGGGCGATAACCGAACCAACATGTATTTATGACCTTCATATGTTATAACATTTTATATTGATAAATTAACTATTTTTTTGTTGAATGTATACCCAAACTCAACAACAAAAAATACGATAAAAATATAAGATAGTTCGAGTATGTACAACGTAGATTTCAAAATAATTCGATGAGAAAATAAGAACAAATGATGTTGTCATATGTTAAGTGATTTTGTAGAAGATCTCAGTTGATATGGATATAAACCATTAAAAAAATATATATTTCACTAAGTTTAATGAGATAATAATTCTGGATAAATAATAATAATATCTGCTAATTTATATAGCTAACTTTACTTAATGAGAAAAGACTTGTTTTTGATTTGGTTTATAAATATGAGCCGTTTACCAGTTTTGAATTCTGGAGAATTGCTTTTCGTGAATGTTTTATTCTTTTGAATTTTTTAATTTAAAATGATTTTTTTAACCAAAAAAAATAAGAGATCGACAAGCTCAATTATATTTTGACCTCTTACGTTCCTCAAATTTTATAAAGATGCTCGATAATTTTAATTAAAATGATTAGTGTGCATAATACAAACAACTTCTTATATTAAAAAGAAAAAATTAAAAAAATATTGGGTGGTTGATGAGTCGATTAATCACATGTAGGGCACAAATTATTGTTTTGCATACTCCTATCTTTGTGATGTATAGGGCCGCCCTTGAATATTTGGGACTCAAGATTATATTTGCTTTTTTATGTCAAGCTCAAGTATGGGCTTTTAATAAGAAAAATGAGTGAGTCGGGGCTATAGGCGAAGGCGTAGCCCGTCCAGCCAGCCCAGCCTTGGTACTTCCATTTAGTTGAATGGTCCATATATCTTGTATCTGCAAAAGACAAAAGGGTATTTATATGCTTGCTTTGCCTATTAGGACTCATGTAACCATCCATTGTGTGGTATTGAATTGATACATATAAGCAAGCAGAAGCTTCCGTCCTTTGAAGGACTCCATGATCCAATTCTATATGTTAGCACATTTTTTATTGGCATGTGTCCGTGACAAAACAAGTTCAATTGAGTTGTAATCTATCATGAAGATCTTTGTGCAAATTGGACTGGTTTCTGGCTGCTGTGCATCAGACATGCGTTCGTGGTGCGTTCGTTGCAGTGTTCGAACGATTGGCATTAGTGCTGCGTTCGTTTGTGGGTTCGAACGTGTGGCGTTAGTGGCACGTTCTTTATTGGGTTCGAACGGGAGCATTCCAGAGAGCAAACGTTCGAGGCACGTTCTTGTGGGGTTCGAACGGGAGCATTCCAGAGAGCTCACGTTCGTTGTGCGTTCGATTGACGTTCGAACGAGTCTTCACAGAAAGGGCGCGTTCGTGTAGCGTTCTAGTAAGCGTTCGAACGCGACTGCGATCTGAACGCGTTTTTGGCCTGCAAAACCCTAGGTTTTCACCCTACCTATAAATATAACCCTTAGCCGCCATTCTCATTAGTTGAAGCATATTCCTTTTGAGCCAAAACCTCTCAAAGCTTTCAACTCTTTGATTTCACCTTGAAGACTCTTTGAATCTCATGTCTTCTATTTGTTTGGTGAAATCAATCTTTGATAAACCTTCAACACAACTTAACCCAAATTCCCTAATCCTTTAGAGTTCTTTAGGAGGAAGTTTGGTAGTCGGAGTTCCGGCGTCATTGGTGATATAATCTACTCAGAGACTTCAGAGGTTCTGAAGAAAACCGTGGGTCGCGGGCTTGAGGAGTTGCCTTGAGTTCTTGCAGTATTGAGGTACTTGAGTCGGTGGAGTTGCCACCATAGGTCTTGACCATCGCTGTAAGTTTTCTCGATATAGTGGATTCGGGTGGTAGCCTATACCCGGAGTGGTTTTTTACTCGGAAGAGTTTTCCACTTCGTCACCAAAATCATTGTGTTGAATTTTGTGTGATTGATTTTATTTGCTGCTTTATTTATCGTTATTGTTTTTATATTTGCAGCATATTTTATTTATTTGTTATTGTGGTTGCCTGTTAATTGCCTGTTGCAATTCCATAGTAGCAGTAACATGACTTGTCCTGCTTATTGTGTTTATAATTCCGCATAGGGTCAGAACTTAGGATAACCCCTAATTTTCAATTGGTATCAGAGCCTGAACTCGATCCTTGACCCATTAGCTATGGAACATAGTCAACCCTTAAATTGTGATACCCTCACATATCGTGATTTGGTCTTGTTTACAAATAAGTTTAAGAAATTTCTTAAACCTAAGAAGAGTGGCCATAGCAGTGATAGGGATATGGAGAATAAGCCTAGAGAGAGTAGGCATAGCAGGAGAGAGTCAAGAGGGGATAGGGATAATAGATCCCGAGGTGTCCAGTGCTATGAATGTGAAGGATATGGGCACGTTAAATCTGAGTGTCCCACATACCTTAAGGCTAAAGGCAAGAAAGCCATGGCAGCATCACTTAGTGATTCTGAAGGTGATGACTCTCCTAAAGGCAATTATTTGGCCTTTACTGCTAGTGTGACCAGTGAGAGGAACGAGTATGTTAGAGATTCTGGTTCAGAATCCTCTCACAGTGAGTCAGTTGATGAGGACAGTCTTCAGGTAGCTTATGTTAAACTTTTTAAAGAGAGTTTAGCTATTAAGAAGACTAATTTAGAGGTCAATAAAAGGCTGAAACTAGTTGAGTTAGAAAAGAATGAAGCTCAAGCTAAATTTGAGCAAAGCCTTTTGATTGTTGATGACCTAGAGGAGAGGAACAGAGGCCTAGTTGATAGGGTCCAAATTTTAGAGACTGAGCTTGAAGATGCTAGAACTCAGTTGTCTGCATTTTCTAGTGGAAATAAAAAGGTGGACCGGATGTTAGGAATTATTTCTGAGCCTAACTGTGATAAGGCTTCTTCTTCCACAGCTGTGCCTGTAGCAACTAAACGTGACTTAGGTAAGAAACCTGTTGTGTGTAGTCATGTTTCTTCTCCTATTGTTCTTCGTCCTGTTTCCCAACCTCAATCTAGAGGTGTTGTGGGTAAACCTCGCTCTCATCCGAGGTTTGTGCCTGTGTGCCACCACTGTGGCAAGGCTGGACATATTAGGCCTAAGTGTTTCATATTTCACAAGCAAAAGAGAAGGCCTAAGAGTGTGTCTCCTAGATTTGATTCATCAAATCTAATGTCTCAAGTTTCTGCACTAACCAAACAAGCTGAAATTCTTGAGTGAGAAACTTGCTTTGTTGTCTGGGAACTCTCATGTGCATGAGGCTCCTAGAAAGGTTTGGGTGGGGAAGCAAGATGATTTCCCATCTACTTCTGCATGTCCTGATGGACATGATGAGAGTGCACTTCGGTGTAACTCTGCTTAAAAGATGCATTTTATTTTCCCATTGCATGTGTGTGTGCGTGTGTTTTATGTTTTTGCACGTCTATTTTGTTTTCACAGCATATGGGTGTGTGTGTGTCTTGTTTTTGTTATATGTCCCTTGGTATATAGGATGGAAACCCGGACATAAATTTCATAGCCGATTCCGAATGGACGGTAGTATGATCTGCACTCGGGATACAACTCCACGTACCATTGGATATTTTACAAGCCTATTTATGTTTTTTTTTTTATTTTGTTAAAATCTGAAAAATATAAAAAAATATAAAAATGAAAAGACAAAATTTATTTTTTTTATGGCTTGTTAGAGCATGAAAAGCTTATGCATGTGATCCTGGTATGTAGGATATATGATTATGCATGTATGATATGCTTTTATTTTTCTTGATGCTCTATATACATGAGTGTGTGTGATAAAAACCTTTGGTATATCTTGTGCTTGCACTTCCACATACACGTTTTAATTTGTCAAGGCTTGGTCGCATGTATGAGTTTTTGGAATGGCAATCTATTCTCTTCCATGCTTTGTTTGCTTAATAGTGTGACCTTTGACTAGTTGACCTTGCTATCCCCTTGTAAAAGTAAAAAGAAATATATTTAAAAAGAACAATGAGACTCAAGTGCAAAAGAGCCAAAATGGCCAAATTCAAAAGATAAGGGCAAAAACCCTTCACTCGAAAGAGTTATTAAATATGAGCTCATGATATTTTTGGGGTAAATAATATAGCATGCAACCAATGTTGCTTATTTTCAGGTCCTAGTGGTGCTGGGTTTGAACACCTATTTTGTGGACTTGGTTTGTTTAGAGATGGATTTCTTTGGCTGTGTCCAGCTCATAAAATAAGGTCTTAAGCCTTGATTCGTTATGCACTTTATTTTTCCACGCAAGTGCTTTATATGCTTTGGTGTTTATGTCATATGCATAAGTGTTGTATTTAGCCACTTTTAAAATGATGCATATTGTTTCATGTCATAAACAGCTGAATACTGACTGGGTATCATTGTATCAGCTTGAAATGTTGTTTCAGTCAGTTTTTGACAGGATTTTTATTTATCTCAGTATGTGCCTGTGTGTGCTTCATGTTATTGCATACCAACTTTTTTTCCTGTGCATTTTTCTGAGTTTTTGGTTTGCTTCCCGTGTGTTATTTTGCTAACTATATGTGCCTGTTAGTGAGGGGGAGTAATTCCTGTTTGTTTATGCTCTTGCATGTGTTTTCTCCTGTTCTCCTGTTATTTTTCCTGTTTCTTTTATCCTTTGTCATTTCGTGACAAAAAGGGGGAGAGTAATATATTAAGGGGGAGAGCCTTAATATATAGGAGGGAGCCGTAGAATATCCTTTAGATATCTCCGTTTTAAGGGGAGTTAAGATTAAGGGGGAGAAGGATTTCTACTTGTACATGTATGAGATTTTTACCTGCTTTATGTTTACTTGATTATCCCAATGCTTTTCACGGTATATTGTTGTTTGTGGATGTTTCAGGTAGCAGGTATGTTGCTGCGGTGGCATTACTTTCAAGACTACTTTGTTAGGTGTTAGATCGAGTCCATTTGTAATAAGTCACTGTTTTGATGGTTGACAGTTGACTATTTGCTTTTTGGGTCTATTACCGTAGTCTTTGTATTAGGTAGTGTTTTGTCACGGAATGCCAAAGGGGGAGATTGTTAGCACATTTTTTATTGGCATGTGTCCGTGACAAAACAAGTTCAATTGAGTTGTAATCTTTCATGAAGATCTTTGTGCAAATTGGACTGGTTTCTGGCTACTGTGCATCAGACATGCGTTCGTGGTGCGTTCGTTGCAGTGTTCGAACGATTGGCGTTAGTGCTGCGTTCGTTTGTGGGTTCGAACGTGTGGCGTTAGTGGCACGTTCTTTATTGGGTTCGAACGGGAGCATTCCAGAGAGCAAACGTTCGAGGCACGTTCTTGTGGGGTTCGAACGGGAGTATTCCAGAGAGCTCACGTTCGTTGTGCGTTCGATTGACGTTCGAACGAGTCTTCACAGAAAGGGCGCGTTCGTGTAGCGTTCTAGTAAGCGTTCGAACGCGACTGCGATCTGAACGCGTTTTTGGCCTGCAAAACCCTAGGTTTTCACCCTACCTATAAATATAACCCTTAGCCGCCATTCTCATTAGTTGAAACATATTCCTTTTGAGCCAAAACCTCTCAACAGCTTTCAACTCTTTGATTTCACCTTGAAGACTCTTTGAATCTCATGTCTTCTATTTGTTTGGTGAAATCAAATCTTTGATAAACCTTCAACACAACTTAACCCAAATTCCCTAATCCTTTAGAGTTCTTTAGGAGGAAGTTTGGTAGTCGGAGTTCCGGCGTCATTGGTGATATAATCTACTCAGAGACTTCAGAGGTTCTGAAGAAAACCGTGGGTCGCGGGCTTGAGGAGTTGCCTTGAGTTCTTGCAGTATTGAGGTACTTGAGTCGGTGGAGTTGCCACCATAGGTCTTGACCATCGCTGTAAGTTTTTCTCGATATAGTGGATTCGAGTGGTAGCCTATACCGGAGTGGTTTTTTACTCGAAAGAGTTTTCCACTTCGTCACCAAAATCATTGTGTTGAATTTTGTGTGATTGATTTTATTTGCTGCTTTATTTATCGTTATTGTTTTTATATTTGCAGCATATTTTATTTATTTGTTATTGTGGTTGCCTGTTAATTTGCCTGTTGCAATTCCATAGTAGCAGTAACAGGACTTGTCCTGCTTATTGTGTTTATAATTCCGCATAGGGTCAGAACTTAGGATAACCCCGAATTTTCACTATATATCTTGTAATAGAGATTAAATGAACCATTATCGCTTTCGAGCAGTTGGAAGTGTCGTCTGGTAATGGATATTAATTGAAAATATAAGTTAACTTATAAGTATTATATTAAAAGTATAAGTTAGTTTATAAGTTTATCAACCTCTCCACCAAACGGTGTTTAAATATCATATCGGGTGAAAAATTGATAATTCAAAAACTATTATAATAATTTCGTACTTTCACCATCTTTAGGAATTAAAATGATAATTTCACTTAAGAACTAAAGTTTATCATGTAATTGAAACAACCGCTTTACTTTAGCGGTGAATATGAATTTACCTACTCTACAATGTTCCCGTTATAAACAAGTATTCGGAAAGATTTTGAAGTACGCAATTTACTTTTGTATTTTTAGGGAGAGATTCAAACCCATGACAAAGCGAAGATGGAGTTAATACTTGACCATCGCATTAGACATTGTATTAATAAACAAAATTACGAAATGATTTGTTTACTCGAGTCTGGGAAAGCAACATAAATGAAATATTTTCAAAACCGGACCGGTGATCTAAAAAGTTTAATGAGTCACTGATTAGATCGATTGAACCGTTCTGAAAAAACCGATAGAATCGGCTGAAATTATAAATAATTTTATTTAATTAAAAATTATAAAAAAATATTAAATTTTAATTTTTGGTATTAAAAATTAAAAAAAAAATTGAACAGGTCCGGTCCAATTCGCCGGTTTTGATAAGTTTACTGATTTTGACAGATTTTTATAGGCTGATTTTTTTATGGTTGATTGGACCAAACTCACGGTCGGTTCCCAGCGGATTGAACCGGCATGTCCGGTTTTAAAAACATGGGATAAATGACATCAAATAATATAGAAACAATCGGTGAAGTCTCTGCCCGGGCTACAAGTGTGAATTTGATTTTGCAACAATGGTGAAAGTTGTCTACTTATTAGTTATTACTGACTCACCATATTTTCTATAAGTAAAAAACTATCTTCCTTACCAAGGCGGGCATGATTCATATTCCAAGCATTCAAACTTGAAATAACTACACTTTCAGTGCCATTATTAAATGCGTAAAGGCGGGTTTCACTTTCAATAGCCAGCTTAGGATAAACCCTTGTTGTGATACAAGCTTTCCCTCCTCCTGCAAAACTTTCGACAATGGAGTGGTCTATCTGCAATAGTTAAGAAGCCAAAGTACATTAGAGCCATAGAGAAGAAGAACTACAAGAACAAGTGATCAGTTTAGTAAACATACCAAGCTTCTTAATGAAACTTTTTCATGGTGAGGATCAATGTCTACGAAAGCTCCATATGTTGTTTTGTCGATATCTTGCTTTAGAGAGGACCTGTTAGCAGTATAAAGATTTGAAGATCAAGATCAAATTACATAAAATGATATAAACAATGGCTTGTTGCATTTTAGATGAGAAATGGACCTGCTCTGATCACTGCACATGAGTACTACATATTTACTGTGGCCTTTGAAAATTCGGAAGAAAATTGCTGTTAGTTCTGTCAAGTCCTCCGTAGCCAATGTTAACAAACCAAATGGTCCAAATCTGCCCTGGATTGATGCATTTTTATCATTGCATAGCTGTTGCGGATTAACCCACGCAGGGTCAAAGAACTCAGCCTCTTCTAGTTCAGGCAATTCAAACTCTATTTCCACATCGACCTTAGAACATAAAGTAGACTTTGATTGCTTATGCCATTACATTAGTATAAAATGGGACTGTGTAATAGAACATGCAATTGAATCTATTTACCTGTGATGCACTGATGCTTGAAACTTCAACTACTGACCCACTTTCAAGTTTCTTATCACGGATACTGACTTGCTTGCCTCGTAGTGTTCCAATTTCTTCAACAGGCCACTGGACTAATTGTTTGCCACTTTTATCGAGCCAAATACTCCTGGGAATCACCTGAAAAGCAGAGTACAGGTACTGTCAAGGCTCATCAATGCCATCCTATCAAGTTGCTACCAAGATTACAAGTTTTCGCCTACTAGCTCTTATCAGAAATTGCAAAGTTCTCTAATTTAACTCATATTACCTGGACTCCAGACCACCCTTTCTCAATATCATCTTGTGTGCTATCAGACTCATTTGCCCAAGCCCATAATACCCTCCTGTTCTTGCTACTGTCAAAGAATGTCTTCGAAGCATAAAACTTCCCATAATCATACCTCAAATCAGAACTGTTTCCATGGAAGTCAGTGTCTGGAGAAAATGTTTCCATCTGAGGATCATATGATCCTAGGATATAGTAGTCATGTTTATCAGAAAACAAACTTAGCTTTACCACATGCTTCACATTCGGATTCAGAACTGAAGTGTCAAGACCATTTGTGCCATTAATAGACACAGGAAAAAAATCTGGACACTCCCACATTCCAGTCTCTTTTACTGAATAAAGAGGCTGTTCAAATTTGGTCCAGCGAATGAAATCCCAACTGCTATACAGAATTGTCATTCCTTCATTATCAATCTGGCCTCCAACAATTACTCTCCACCTCCCATCAGGGCCTTGCCATGCAGTTGTAGGGTCCCTAAACATGTCATCCTCAACACCATTTGGTGGTCTCATCACAGGATTCCCAGAAAATTTGAACCAATCTCTGAGTAATGGATCAGAGGGATTTTTAGGAATTGCCAAGTTCTGAACTTGTTGACCATTAGCATCAATTCCAGTGTACATCATGAAAAGTTTGTCCCCTGGAAGGATTGTAGCAGAACCAGACCAGCAACTGTTGATGTCGTAGGGCCCGGATGGATAAAGAGCATGATTGAGATGAATCCAATTTATTAGATCATGTGATACAGAATGTGCCCATATCATTCTATCACCAAACACTGGTCCCAGGGGATTATACTGGTAGAAAAAATGATAAATTCCCTTGTAATACATAGGCCCTGAAAATATATAGATCCAACAAAAGAAGTTCATTTGATGCAAGGACTAAAGGGTTCAATATACAAGTAAGTAATGAACTAACATACCATTAGGATCTGAATGGTCAAGGCACAAATTTTCACATTCCACCACCATAAACAATTCAAATAAACTGAATTAGTAGTACAAATAAAAGTACATGGTAATTAAATGGATTAAAGAAAAGTTTCTGAAGATTCATTACCATTCATCCAGTTTTGGGGAGGACGGAAGTGATAAGAAGTTCTGTAAGGCTGGTTTGCTGGAACTGAAACCTGGAGAGATTCAAAGTTTTTCTGTTCTGTCTGGTGACAAGTTTCAGACTGAGTTCCATTGCTTACCAAAAAACAGCATAACAGAACAAGTAAACCTGGAGATGTCTTCATGTTGCCTCTGAGGAATGTCCTTAGAAACCAAACTAGATTACCTTATAGAGATCGTTGACCAGAAACATCCATTGTAGTACAAGTCTTGGTCATTCTTTTATACAAGAAAAATGTAATTAAAAAAGAATCCTGCGGGAACAATTTCAGGAATCTTTTCATTTTAGATGAGCATGATTGGTCTATATAGGTGCCAACTTGAGCAAAATTGTACTGATTAGCCAACGGATCAATGATCCTAGTCATTGAGTAGAAGAACAAGATGAGTTATCAGATTTTATAGTAATTAAGTTCAAGACTAGCTTGGTTAGAGAAAAGTTTAGAGGAAGAAAAGTATCATATTAGTTGTTGATTTGCACTAAAATAATGTCAAGTGGGCAGTGGGTGCCGTGTCGATATTCCGAGTCGACGGTGGCTCCGTAGGCCCCATCTATTTGGATTTAGTGGGGGGCTTAACCTTTCAATGCCAGATAAGTATCGGGTCAGCGAATTGCAATATTTGTTATTAAAAATTATATTTTCATATTAAATACATCAATTTTCAAAATATCACACCACCTCCTTAAAATCAAAAAGTGCATATTTTCCATTTTTACATAATTAACCTTTATCATAAAATAATTAACATTTTTATATAATCATTAATTCATTAAAATAATGAAAAATATGTTAATCAAATTATAAAATATAAATTTTTTTTGAACAAAATGTTTGTAAAATCTAATACTTTTATATAAAAAAATTATTTAGTTTTAATTAATTTATTCTAATTACACTTTAGTTTAATTTCATTTTAAATTTTTTCATATTTAATTTTATACTAAACAATATAATAAATGAATAAAATAAATCTGGTAATATAATTATTAATATATTAAAATTTATTTATTTAATATGAAAATTAGATTAATTAAAGTGTAGTTAGAATTTTTGTTAAGATAATTAAATAAAATAATTTTCTACAAAAATTAATAATTAATAATTTTAATCCTATACTATTAATTATTTTAATGAATTAATAATAATGCACAAAAATTAATTTTTTTATTATAAGGGTAAAAATATAAAAGCACCAATATTCCTTTTTTTTTTTTTTTTTTTGACCTTAAGGGTGTTTGGGTATTATAAAAACAATAAGGGGTAAGTGATATATATTGTAACCGGTAAACAACTGGGAAAAAGTAATCCCCAAAAATCTATGAGTTATCTTAGATATAGAGAGTGAGATAGAATTTTAGTCATAAAAAATACTCTATTACGAATGGAAAAATTTCCCATGAGGGTGGGGCCGGTGGGGGCCTGATATGTTAGGGGCGGATAAAATGATAAATTTCTATATTTGTTAGTTGGACGGGTTCAATACGAATATTTGTCACATTTTAGTATCCCATGACATGACCAGCAAGAGATAGTGTTACCATCTCCATAAGCTTCTCACATGAACATACATGACATGTTATGATCTATGAATGTACTGTCTGTTTCCTGGATACATGCATATCTGATATACATGTTCATACGAATTACATAAAACATGTTTAATATAACGTAACCGATACGTAGGGTTGACAATTAGGCCCGACCCCGCATGGCTTTTGCTCGACCATTTTCTTAAAATGAAAAGGCCTTAAAATGGGTCGGGGTTAGGGCCTTAAATAATAAGGCCCTTTACTTAAAGGGTCGGATAAGGACTTTTAAAATAAAAGCCCCGACCCGACTCTTTATTACATACAATTTTAAAAAAATTATATATGTTTGTAAAATTATATGTTTACAATTTAAAATTATTTATTATTGGTATTGTTTAATGCACTAATGTAGTGTTTTATGGTTTATTATTATTTTTTAAGGTTGTTTAAGTTGTATTAATATTACTTGTTACTTTCTTAGTATTTATATATATATATATATATATAATATATATTATATATCTTATATATTATATATATATATAATTATAACTTAAATGTATTTTACATGGTGTAAACTTGAAAAATTCATTTTTATAGTGATGTTATGTCAATTTTTTTTAAAAAAATTAAACTATTTAATTAATAATTTTTAAAATATTTAGAGCGGGGCTAGGATCGAGCTCGACCCCATATCAAGCGGGCTACGGCCCAGCTCAACTCTGTTATAAAAGGACATGGCTTTTGAGGGATTGAGTTTTAATATATTTTAAGGGCTAGTGTCAGGGCTTGGCCAAATCCCGACCCGGCCAATTGCCAACCCTACCTATACGTGTACACATCATTCAATCTCATAGCCTATCATGACAAATATGTAAATATACGAACCCATGATACCATGTTCCTAATGACTGCAACTGGTATCCATTTTCTCCAAAGCTTGCCCTCCGCATGCATGAAATCATGCAACACATAAACTGAAAGTTGTAACATCCCCCTCTTCGGGGATGCTACCGGCAGGGAATAGGCAACCCTATCTCCCTAAGCCTCTAACTTTCTAACTCTGCGCAACACACCTAATCTCATCTCAAACATAAACTCATGCATAAGGACCATTGCCCAACTCAATAACATGGAATGCATCTCGAATACTCATACTATGTACTCAACAATACTTCACATTACAACTCTGATTATTGACACATTAGAATGTTACAACGACTTATACAATACAATGTATGACATGCAACTTTCACTTTGGCACTGACAATGCTAAGACTCTGTACACAATCTAGTGGACTCAAACACCCTAGTGACTGCCATCAGTATCCATCTTCTCGAGCTCGTCCTCCGAGAATACCTGTAAAATAGAAAAACTGGGAGTGGGGGGAGGGGGTTAGATCGTTTGAACGACCTAATGAGTTGACTGTTTAAAACGAAAATTGAAATACTTTAAGAAAACTCATTTTTTTCTGAAGTGAAAATCCTCTCAAGGAAAACAGATATTTCTGAAAAATATTTCCTTTTCTGAAAACAATTCTCTTTCTAGAAAACCTTTCTGAAAATCCTTTTAGTCTGTAAACTCTTTTATAAATCTTATCTTTTCTGAAAATCATATCTCTGAAAGTCTTATCTCTGAAAGTTTGTTTTTAAAAATTTGTTTCTGAAAATATGTAGAAAACCTGACGCATGAGGGGCGTTACATATCTCCATCCTCCCATACGCCTAAACTAATGGTATTGGGACGTTACGTCTCGCCGTCCCCCAAGCCACTGAACTAGGGTCAGACGTGCTGATCCATGCTATCATCCTGACCTTGAATCTAGGGTCTAGGGGTGTTACGTCCTTCCATCCCTATAGCCCTGAAATCTAGGATCTAGGGGCATTACGTCTCGCCGTCCCTCCAGTCTTGCTCTACATATGCACATGTTATCTGTTTCCGTCAATTCCAATAGTCACATCCGAGGTGAGGTTTTCCCCCATGCCTCCAAAAATCACAAAATCATACTTTTGAAATCAATCTTTCAAAAAAACATTATCAATTCGTAAAACATCTGTAATCAAACTTGGCTAATGCCCTATGTGCTTTAAAAGTAAATCTCAGTTCAAAATAAATAAGTAAATAATAAATTGGAAAGAAAATATCCACTCACAATGTTATGATAAGTCGGCTGCGGTACATGGCTTGGGTGACCTTTGAGTACCTTGACGTTGATCTAAAGTCAAAGTAACCATTAGTTCTCTTTCTTATAACTCAGAATATTTACATATGACATGAAAGCATATGCATTAATGAATGCCAAATCTACTTGAACATTGGAAATATTTATGGTATCTATGAATTTTACGGTTTAGATTTGAAGTTGTACAGGTGCGGTAGCGGAAACTTATATTTTACTAATCGTTAGAAAATTCACTGCTTGATGTCTAACTTTGAAAATTCAACATGATTAATCGAGGATGAATCTGGAGCAGAAATTTCACTGGGATGATCCTTAACGTATCTAATTTATGTTGGTTTTTACGGTTCTCAATTCCAATACCAGCAACTCAAGTTATGGACTGAAGTTCAGGGGCTGTGCAACGGGAAAAACTGGGCACAAGGGCAGCAGATAGCCCAACTTCAACAATTTGGTCCGGTCTCATCTTAAGTCCAAAAATTCTAAATTTCAGATATGTTACTACCTTATGTGTCTAGTTCACCCAGAAATGTACAATCCATCAATCAGACATTACAAACTTGACTTGGGGACATACCAATAGGAGTCTTGTAAGCTGTCCGGTAAGCTCATAATACATCATCTAGTTTTTCAGACCAGTCCTTCCTTGCTGATCCAACGGTTCTTTCCAAGATTCATTTGATCTCCCTGTTTGAAACTTCCACTTGCTCGTTTGACTATGGATAATAGGATGTTGCAACCTTATGAGTAACTCCGTATTTGGATATGAGTGCTTCGTAGTATCTATTGCAGAAATATGAGCCACCATCGCTGATAATTTCCCGAGGTGTTCCGAAGCGAGTGAAAATATTCTTTTTCAGGAACTTGATCACCACTTTTGAATCATTGGATGGCAGTGCATTGCTTCAACCCATTTTGAGACGTAGTCTACAGCAACCAGTATGTACAGGTTCCGAATGATGGAACAAAGGGTCCCATAAAATCAATACCTCTGTTGGGGTTGGTGCTCAGAGCGCCAATCCGGACCGTATTTATGTCTGATTCATGAATACGAACATCCCCTTATTCCATAATATTACTTATTTATGGTTGCACATCTTGTTCTTATATACGTATTCGATCTAATTACTATTAGATTGAAACTAAATGTGGTTTAGTGATATGTATATATTAGAAAAAGGCCCGATAATATATTAATACAGTACACAGTTACAAAGGAGTTTTGTAATTGACATTGGGAAGTGTCACTGTTATATATATATTATCAACATAGTTCCTGGTCAAGATTTGCTAACACGGGTCGGTTAGTCAAATCCGTTGAGACCAGTACATGTCATATATCGAGACTTGGTCTGATGGTTTATCCTAATGAACCATGAGTCTGGAGAGACTCGTATAGACGTGTAGGTGTTTATAGTGTATAAACACTGAATGGCTCACCGAAGATTCTTAATGGATAGTACACCAACGTCAATAAGAATCTTCTCGGGTTTGAGTAGCATAGTGGTCGTTCGACTTGAGATATCCACTGTGGATGTATGAGACATCCTCCACACTTAGATGGCAGTCACGTCACCGATCATCTATTAAGATAGACCTCCGCCTGTTCGTTGGGAGTGGACCGATCCTCAGGATATCCTGTGTGTGTCTATATAGGATCCGTCAGTTATGTGTACAGAGCATAGGTAGTCCATTTATAATTAGCAGTCTGTTAAATCTGTGGCCACAGTATACTTCGGAAGTAAGTTCCGATTGTTATTTAGAGATTGCTAATGAATACGTCAACGGGATAATACCTATAGAGATTTGACGTTTACATCTATATCTCTGGGATTATCCGGATACCTGTGACGAATGGATTATACGTATGCAATGACCTCGACCTGTATGATTCAGCTAGTTTATCTGTGATCGTCATAATCTACGGGTGGATAGATTATGCACACGGAATTAGATTTCGTGACGGATATACCTGAATCTAGAGAGTCTCAATAATGAAATATACTCGTAGAGCACTAGAGCAACATTAATAAATAATATTGATTATTTATTAAGTCGTTTAAAGGTTAAACGCAAGATACATGCTAAAGGGACCCGATAGTCATTTAGTTAATTATTGTGTATTTACATTTAATACTTGATTAATTTAAATACACATTAATTAATAGTCAAATTGAGATATTTGACTAATATCCTAAATAAATATATGTATTTGATATTTAATGTAAATATTATACATATATTTAATATATTTGTATTTGATTAATTAATTATTAATGATTAAATTAATTAAAATATAAATATCTTAACTTAGGATATTTGAATTAAATGGCATGGTTGCCTTTGTTGACCAAGTGATAAATATCTAATAAAGTGTTTTTTAGATATTTAATCAAGTTGATCAAATTTTTGTTAAATGAATTTGAAATGAAATTTTGGTATATATGTATACATAATTTCGGCCAAGACCCTTAATTAAATATAATGGTTATATTTTGAGTTGCAATTGTTGACTTACTTTATTCATTAAATTGTTTGATGATTTAAGTTTGCAAGTTGATAAGCAAAATTAAATGAAATAAAATATCATGATATTTTGTATATTTCTCCACCAATTTCGGCCAAGGCTTCTTTTGGAGGAGGTATATATTGTTTCATTTCATTTTAGGGTTCAAGGAGTTCATTTTGATACCAAAATAAACATAAAAGAAGTTGAGAGAAAAGCTTGAAGCCTAAAGGAAGATGGCTTGGAAAATTATGATTTTGTAAGTTATCTTTCAAAGTCTTCAACATGAAAATTGTTTCTAACATGCTTAGCATCATTTTGTGTTGCTTTGTTTTTGTCTCTATTCTTATAGTTTGTGTTTTATTTGGTTGTGAACTTTGATGAAAGTGTTGAGCATGTATAATGGAGAAAGCTTGTGACTAGTGTAGTTATAAGTATTCTTGTATGGTTTTGGAAACCTTGTTGCTAATCTAGATTTGTTGACCCACTCTTAGATGACCTAGATTTGATCTTGAGTTGTTTCATTGTGTTGAGACTTTGATTGGATGGAAGAAACATGATTGAAGTATTGGATTTAACCAATTTGGTCTAATTTGTCCAATTTGATGAAATTGAAAATTAGGGTTCATGACCAATTCCAAATTTGGGGCTTTTTATATATGTTGTGTATTTGATTTTTATATGATGATATAAAGTTTCATGTTCATTGGATTACATCTTGATGTGTTTTGATGCATGAAATGACAAAGTGCACACTTTGGCACCAAAGTGGTGCATTCGGCCAAATGACTAAATTGGGGATTTTTGTTGCTTTTGGTGTTTTGATGTTTTGAACATGCTAAGTTCATCTTAGAAATGATTTAGAATCATTCAAAATTGATTTGATCAATTTCGGACTAAAATGGACAAAAGTACCAAGTGTAAGGGTAATTCGGTAAATTCACTTAAATATGATTTATTTGAATTTTATTTCATAATTTGATTATTGGATAATTAAATAAATATGTTTATTTAATTAATCCGAGAAAAAGTTTTGAAATCGGAAAATTTGATTTTCCACCGCTTCCGCTGCGTTACCGGATTTGCCCCTAAAAACCCTACAAAATGGTATCAGAGCGAGTCTGATTCTAGGCCTCCATTAAATGATTAGCTTGTTTTATTCAATGTTTAATCATGTTTTCTTGACTTTATACATGCATGTTATAATCTAATTTGATTAGATTTAGGGTGTATGACACTTAATGGAAAATCCCCGCTTAATAAGGTTTTAAAGTAACTAGTATTTGGAATACTTGTTTCTTGGTCCGTCTTGTCAATACGGTTTATAATATCTTTTCGTTGACTACATCCGAGACCGTGCCTCTGCTGTGAGGTGTAGCTGATAGAAATTTATTTATGCCGAATGTATATTAGATACTAGATAAATTCAAGCGAAAGCGGAATCCTGAACGTGCCCTAACTGTCAGGGTTACGCAAGTAACTTGAGTTTATCATTGACAAGTTTAACCTTGGTACGTCTCCTTATGGGCCTGCCTTCGCAGCGACAACGAGAAAACGGCCAGGACCGGAACCTTGGAGTCACTAGTGAGTGATTGACAATTAGTTGTCTACCTGTGAATATACGTCGGCGAGACCGTGCCTCTGCTGTGAGTCGAAATATATTCATGGGGTCCTCTTCCCATTATGGAATTCGATTTAATTATTGAATTCTCGTCTTTCCGTTGGGGATTACGGCATTACGTAAAAATAGTGGGAGGCACTGCTGAGTTAAAATATTCCATAACTTAGGCAGTGTATGTTATTATGGAAATTGTCGCTTGTTTGTTTCCTTATTCTATAGTAAATAGAATTAAACTTTTATTTACTGCACACATATTTTGATATGTTATCTGACTAGACTCTTGGTTGCAGTTATTCTAGAATAGGTTCTAGATACTACTAGACTAAGATATTATTAGATTGGTCTAAACCATCGGGAACTTTGTTCCCATTTTTCTTCAAAAATCAAGATGGTTAGTGACTTAGTTTCTAAGTCATGATAGATAATCTAGATAGATATCCCTTTTAGGATATAATACTTTAGAGAGAATAGTTTCTTATGCAGTAAGAATTGACTTGAATTAGTTCATGTCTCGAGATTCTTGATTGGCATTAAGAAAGCCCTATTAGGTATTTTTTTATCTAGTAATGACGTTTCTAAGCTTTAACTACCTTTAGAGGTAATGTGTCCGACACAATTTGCTAATCAATTATTTGCAATTGTTGTGAATAGTTGAATGCAAATAATAAAGCTAAAGAAAGGAGATGTGTATAGTTGTGTATAGAAAATATCGATTTTCACAAATACTACAACTATAGGTATTGGATACCAGATCTCCCGTCTAGTTGTTTAAAAATATTAGTTAACGATTGTTTTGATATTTGATATCGGAACTTGCGACTATTGGATAGTTACTTGTTCTTTATAAATAATTGTTATATTTTTAAATATAACTAGTAGTGTCATTGATGTAAAGATAAACATTAAGAAAAATTATTCGGTAAAATAAATAATTTAGAACGGTGCTTTATGAGTTTAATCACTTAAGCATTAGATGCTTATTCCGTATGGTAAATGATGGTTTGATATTAGATCACACCACAAATCCTTATCCATTTAATGAATATTGTATTCAGGAAAGTGATTAAGATCTCATTTAACCAATGATTGTCATTGGACCACCAGATCTATTTAACTGATACATTGGATGTATGTAGTTTAATAAATGGTAATTGCTTAAGGTAGTTTTCTATACTTCGTAACTTAGTTGATGAATTGTCATAACTTAGTTACGTGTTTCTGAAGGAAACATATTGAAAGTCTTGAAAGTATCAAGAACTTTCAACCTGTTCTGATGAAACGTAGATTGAACATTTTTGACTTGTTCAAATATATTCAATCTAAAGGTTTTAAAGAATTCTATCCTCAAAATTCATTACATGTCTTTGAACTGTTCAAAGATCTTTGATACGATCAAACGTATGAATTTAAAGCAATTAGTTCTAAGGTTATTCAGTGAATATGATTCATATTCAATATTATTCTTCCACGATTCCATCTTGATGGAATTGAGTAGTAGTAGGAGCAATCGAATCTTATATGATTTGATTCGTTTGATATTGAATGTTACCGAATTATTAGTTTCAATACTCTTGGGGTTATACTCCAGTAACACTAATTCATCTCTTTAATTAATGTTACATTAATTTTACAGTTACATATGATGTGTATAGGTAGAAAAATCTGAATCTTGAAAAGTTTAAGATTTGAATGTTTCTTTTATATAATAGTTATATAATGGAAATTACTTACACCTCGGAGGTATAAGTAAAATTTTATCGTTTATTCTGTTTAATAGAATATTGTATTCTATTTAATAGAATATCTTTCATACGATTCTAAGTAATAAAATCTTTTTATTACTTGGTGTGTAACATCAGATGTTAACTATTGTAGAAAAGACTTGACTTATTGAAGTCAAATGTGAGAATGATAAATTATAAATGGAACTACGTAATTAATAAGATGAAAACAACCCTTATACATCTTCTATATAAGTCTAATAGGATAACAGAATCATTCACGAGTATTTGATACTAATGGTTCTGTTGTTTTCTTATTGAAGAAAAATTATCCTATGACTTATAATGGAAGCGATATTTGATATCGATTCTGGAAGTTCACCATTGAACCATTGATCTAAGATTGTTCATAGCTTACTACGATCAAGTTTTGAACTTGATTAAGCTTTCATTATGAATTAGTTCATAAAATGTGCTAATTGTTTGCGCAGCGAAAGCATTGTGAGCTTATTAAAGGTTTGACCTTTACAGTATGACAGTGAGAAAAGTTATACTCAGCAATCTATTGTAGATTCTGAGAAAACTTATCTCTAGTCACGCTAATTGAACAATTAAATATATATTGGTTAATGTTGATAATAAACTGTATATTTTAGCTAAAGAATGCAAAGTGGCGTTTTTGGATGACTTATTCAGATAAGAGATCAGTTGTGATTTCCTTATTTGAAGAGTTCATTCTGAAATGGCCCTAGAGTTTGTGTTCTGCTGAGATCGCAGTTTAGTGTGCTAGCTTATAGAGCCTATTGTAGACTCAGATAAGTCTTCCGAAAATCTGTGTTCTCTGTTTTGATATCATCAGATTGTCTGATCTTGTCAAAAAATATAGAGACTACATATGTGATAAGAAGGGTTAGTGGGAGCGTACAAATTACTTTCTAGTTTTATATCTATCCAAACACATTATCATTATTATAGTAATAATGAGATGTTAGTGAGGTAAAAAGTTTACCTAAGTCTATTCTTTACTCCGTGAAAACAGTGGGAGTAGTCTCTGTTATATACGATATAAAGTTTTATATATAAGATATAAAACCAAGAGACTTGTGAGATACTCCTATTATTCGTACATTAGATATGATCTAATTAAGGACATAACTAGGCTATCTGTATGACAGTTAGTATAACTGTTTGAAAGTTATAGTGTGTCTTATATAAAGTATTCATCTTTCGTAAATGATGATTCCTTTTTCGAAAGAGATATTGATTAGAATGTCTAATCAATCTTATGTATCATTTGATGATGACATAATAAATACTTTATAATGTGTGATTAAAGATATTGATTTAATCGTAATTGTTACGAGTTATTTTGATATCCTATAGACCATATGATGGATCTTGAAACACGTTCTTTGTGATCTTTGAGAAATTAAGAACGAGTTTCTAAATCATGGAGAATACAGTCTGCAACCATTAGGGTCATATTAGTTTTGAGACTAATTATGACGTTAGACAATCTACGTCATAAAGAGTCACAAAAGATGCAGTGGGAGTGTCACGAAGGATTCTACTTTTATAGTGGAATTAAATGCAACTTGTGAAGTATTGACTTATGAAGTTGCATAGTGACCTTATAAATAGAAGTTTTGAATTTGGTTATTGTGCTTGCGGTTGTCCACATAGTATTTTGGATTTGATCCCTAAATACTTGGACAACTCAGTAGCTATAGCACAATACTGATGTAGCATCCATTCATATTAATGTATAATTTAGATTCTACAAAATATGAATGATGTTGACTATGGGAAACGATGGAGTTTGTTTGACAAACTCAATATGTCATAGCGGACTTGTTTTTGTTGCCTACCTATTAAGTACTAGGTGAGCTTTTGAGGGCCATGTGCATACGATGCACATTGAGACGTGTATATGATACCGTGGATTGGCACTAGAGCAAGTGGGAGAAATTGTTGGGGTTGGTGCTCAGAGCGCCAATCCGGACCGTATTTATGTCTGATTCATGAATACGAACATCCCCTTATTCCATAATATTACTTATTTATGGTTGCACCTCTTGTTCTTATATACGTATTCGATCTAATTACTATTAGATTGAAACTAAATGTGGTTTAGTGATATGTATATATTAGACAAAGGCCCGATAATATATAATGCAGTACACAGTTACAAAGGGAGTTTGTAATTGACATTGGGAATGTCACTGTATATTATATATTATCAAACATAGTTCCTGGTCAAGATTTGCTAACACGGGTCGGTTAGTCAAATCCGTTGAGACCAGTACATGTCGTATATCGAGACTTGGTCTGATGGTTTATCCTAATGAACCATGAGTCTGGAGAGACTCGTATAGACGTGTAGGTGTTTATAGTGTATAAACACTGAACGGCTCACCGAAGATTCTTAATGGATAGTACACCAACGTCAATAAGAATCTTCTCGGGTTGAGTAGCATAGTGGTCCTTCGACTTGAGATACCACTGTGGATGTATGAGACATCCTCCACACTTAGATGGCAGTCACGTCACCGATCTATTAAGATTAGACCTCCGCCTGTTCGTTGGGTGTGGACCGATCCTCAGGATATCCTGTGTGTGTCAAGATAGGATCCGTCAGTTATGTGTACAGAGCATAAGTAGTCCATTTATAATTAGCAGTCTGTTAAATCCGTGGCCACAGTATACTTCGGAAGTAAGTTCCGATTGTTATTTAGAGATTGCTAATGAATACGTCGACGGGATAATACCTATAGAGATTTGACGTTTACATCTATATATCTGGGATTATCCGGATACCTGTGACGAGGGATTATACGTATGCAATGACCTCGACCTGTATGATTCAGCTAGTTTATCTGTGATCGTCATAATTTACGGGTGGATAGATTATGCACACGAAATTAGATTTCTTAACGGATATACCTGAATCTAGAGAGTCTCAATAATGAAATATACTCGGTAGAGCACTAGAGCAACATTAATAAATAATATTGATTATTTATTAAGTCGTTTAAAGTTAAACGCAAGATACATGCTAAAGGGACCCGATAGTCATTTAGTTAATTATTGTGTATTTACATTTAATACTTGATTAATTTAAATACACATTAATTAATAGTCAAATTGAGATATTTGACTAATATCCTAAATAAATATATGTATTTGATATTTAATGTAAATATTATACATATATTTAATATATTTGTATTTGATTAATTAATTATTAAATGATTAAATTAATTAAAATATAAATATCTTAACTTAGGATATTTGAATTAAATGGCATGGTTGCCTTTGTTGACCAAGTGATAAATATCTAATAAAGTGTTTTTTAGATATTTAATCAAGTTGATCAAATTTTTGTTAAATGAATTTGAAATGAAATTTTGGTATATATGTATACATAATTTCGGCCAAGACCCTTAATTAAATATAATGGTTATATTTTTGAGTTGCAATTGTTGACTTACTTTATTCATTAAATTGTTTGATGATTAAAGTTGCAAGTTGATAAGCAAAATTAAATGAAATAAAATATATGATATTTTGTATATTTCTCCACCAATTTCGGCCAAGGCTTCTTTTGGAGGAGGTATATATTGTTTCATTTCATTTTAGGGTTCAAGGAGTTCATTTGATACCAAAATAAACATAAAAGAAGTTGAGAGAAAAGCTTGAAGCCTAAAGGAAGATGGCTTGGAAAATTATGATTTTGTAAGTTATCTTTCAAAGTCTTCAACATGAAAATTGTTTCTAACATACTTAGCATCATTTTTTGTTGCTTTGTTTTTGTCTCTATTCTTATAGTTTGTGTTTTATTTGGTTGTGAACTTTGATGAAAGTGTTGAGCATGTATAATGGAGAAAGCTTGTGACTAGTGTAGTTATAAGTATTCTTTTATGGTTTTGGAAACCTTGTTGCTAATCTAGAGTTTTTGACCCACTCTTAGATGACCTGGATTTGATCTTGAGTTGTTTCATTATGTTGAGACTTTGATTGGATGGAAGAAACATGATTGAAGTATTGGATTTAACCAATTTGGTCTAATTTGTCCAATTTGATGAAATTGAAAAATTAGGGTTCATGACCAATTCCAAATTTGGGGCTTTTCATATATGTTGTGTATTTTGATTTTTATATGATGAATATAAAGTTTCATGTTCATTGGATTACATCTTGATGTGTTTTGATGCATGAAATGACAAAGTGCACACTTTGGCACCAAAGTGGTGCATTCGGCCAAATGACTAAATTTGGGGATTTTTGGTGCTTTTGGTGTTTTGATGTTTTGAACATGCTAAGTTCATCTTAGAAATGATTTAGAATCATTCAAAATTGATTTGATCAATTTCGGACTAAAATGGACAAAGTACCAAATGTAAGGGTAATTTGGTAAATTCACTTAAATATGATTTATTTGAATTTTATTTCATAATTTGATTATTGGATAATTAAATAAATATGTTTATTTAATTAATCCGAGAAAAAGTTTTGAAATCGGAAAATTTGATTTTCCACCGCTTCCGCTGCGTTACCGGATTCTGCCCCTAAAAACCCGTACAACCTCATACATCAAATATCTCCACTTCCAGAATATTTTGCAACGGTCCTTCATTTCTCCTCGAAATATTCCCAGCTCTCTGGCACCTGTCACATTGAATAGCAAATAGATAAGCATCTTTAAAAAGAGTGGGCCAGAACAACCTGATTATAGGACTTTTGCTGCAGTTTTATTCCCACTGAAGTGTACTCCATATGGTGATGAATGACAGTGTTCCAAAACACTGTTGACCTCCTCATGTGGAACACATCGTCTCAGTAATTGATCAACACAACGTTTGAACAAGTACGGCTTATCCCAGATATAGTGTTTGACTTCTTTGAAGAATTTCTTCCTTTGCTGAGTTGTCCATTCCAACGGCCATTTTCCAGAAACTATGTAGTTGACATAGTCAGCATACCAAGGGACTTCCTGCTCTTTCATGACAAATAGCTGTTCATCTGGAAAAGTTTCTTTGATTGTCAATTCTTTGCCAGCTATTTCTCCATTGTCGAGCCTTGATAAATGATCTACCACCTGGTTTTCTGTTCCTTTCCTGTCTCTGATCTCCACATCAAATTCTTGCAGAAGAAGTATCCAACGGATCAATCTGGGTTTGGCATCTTTCTTCGTGATCAGGTATTTGATTGCTGAATGATCTGTGTAGACCACCACTTTGGGACCTAACAGATAAGAGCGGAATTTGCCAAAAGCGAACATAAATGCAAGTAGCTCCTTTTCAGTGGTTGTGTAGTTGAGTTGAGCTTCATTCAGAGTTCTGCTGGAATAGTAAATGGCATGGAAGATCTTTGCTTTACGTTGTCCCAAAACTGCTCCTACAGTAAAATCACTAGCATCGCACATCACCTCAAATGGAAGGGTCCAGTCCGGTGCTATATATTATGGGGGAGAGACCAGCTTCTGTTTTAGGATCTCAAAGGCTTCCTGGCATTCTTTGGTGAAGTTGAAAGGCATATCTTTCTCCAGAAGATTGCAAAGAGGTTTTGCAATTTTTGAGAAGTCTTTGATAAATCTCATGTAAAAGCCAGCATGTCGAGAAGAACTCTCGAATCTCTTTGACAGATGTGGGTGGAGGTAGTTTTTTCAATTTTCTCAATCTTTGCTTTGTCTACCTCGATTCCCTTTTGTGATATCCGGTGTCCAAGAACAATGCCTTCTTGTACCATAAAATGACATTTCTCCCAATTGAGTACCAAGTTTGTATCTTCTCACTTTGTAACACATGTTTCAGATTTTGCAAGCAGTGGTAAAAGAATCTCCAAACATAGAGAAGTCATCCATAAAAACCTCCATACTCTGTTCTAGCATGTCTGAGAAGATGGCCATCATCCAATGTTGGAATGTGGCAGGAGCATTACATAGTCCAAATGGAATTCTACAGAAAGCAAAAGTACCATACAGACATGTAAATGTAGTTTTCTCTTGATCTTCTGGGCGATGGCAATCTGATTGTACCCTGAGTATCCGTCCAAAAAGCAATAGAACTCATGTCCCGCCAGTCTGTCTAGCATCTGATCAATAAATGGCAGCGGAAAATGATATTTCCTTGTTGCTTTGTTCAGCTTCCGGTAGTCCATGCATACTCTCCATCCAGTCACCGTTCTTGTTGGAATCAGCTCGTTCTTTTCATTTGTGACTATAGTAATTCCTCCTTTCTTTGGTACACACTGCATAGGACTCACCCAGGTGCTATCTGAGATAGGGTAAATGATGCCAGCATCCAACCATTTGATGATTTCTTTCTTCACGACCTCCTTCATAATTGGATTTAATCTCCGTTGATTGTCCACTGTGGGTTTGTACTCGTCAATCATCAGAATCTTGTGCATGAAAAATGATGGACTAATGCCTCGAATGCCTGCTATAGTCCAGCCAATGGCTTCCTTGTGTTCTCGTAACACTTTTAGCAACTTTTCTTCCTGCTCCAATGTTAGCGAAGAAGATAATACATAAAGAATAAAAAAGAATTCAGATTCCAAGAAATGCATACTTGAGATGACTCGGTAATAGCTTCAGCTCCAGCTTGTGGTGGGTTCTTCAATTGAGGGCTTGAGATCTATTCGATCTTTCTTCGGAAGTTCCAGACTTTCCACTGGTGGTGTCGATTTGAATCGGAATGGCTTGTCAATATAGTTGATACATTCCTGAATTTCAGCATCTAGCTCGCTATCAGTCATGTTGGTGATGCAAGCTTTAAGTTTGTCCGTGGGAACTGTATCAGTATCATGAATGATACTATCAACAACATCAATTTTGAAATATTGTTCCTCATTTTCTTCACTCGGGAATTTAATGGCTTTGAAAAACATTGAAGGTAACTTATTGGTCCTGCACTTTCATAGTTAGTTCTCCTTTTTGCACATCAATCACAGTTCGACCTGTAGCCAAGAATGGTCTCCCAAGGATGATAGGAACATCTTTGTCTTCTTCCATGTCAAGGATAATGAAATCTGCTGGGAGGGAGAGAATGAGTTGTCGACTTTGACCAGCATATCTTCAATGACACCTCTCGGAAATGCGAGCGTTCGATCAGCAAGTTGCAGAGAGACTGAGGTAGGCATTGCTTCTCCGATTTGTAGTTTCATGTAAATAGAAAAGGCATTAAATTAACACTTGCACCTAAATCACAGAAAGCCTTACCAATATAATGTTCTCCAATGGTGCAAGGAACTGTGAAACTACCAGGATCTTTGAACTTCGGGGGAAGTTTCCTCTGAATGATGGCGCTTGCATTCTTCCGTCAATGCTATTGTCTCGTAATCTCCCAATCTCCATTTTCGTGAAAGAATGACTTTAATGAATTTCACATAGCTGGGCATTTCTTCCAAGGCTTCTGCAAATGGAATGTTGATATGCAGCTTTTTGAACACCTCCAAGAATCGAGCAAACTGTTTATCCAATTTGTTTTTCTGGAGTCGTTGAGGAAAATGTGGAGGTAACATGATTCTTTCTTGATCTTTTTCCTTTGCTTCTTTTTCCTCCATCTGTGGAACTGCATCTTTTGGAACTTCTTCAATGGTTGCCTTGATTCAAATATCTTTGTTGATTTCAGTACCGCTTTTCAAAGTAATAGCTTGACATTGCTCATTCACTCGGTTCCTTGGATTTGGTTCTGTGTTGCTGGGAAGATTTCCTGGTGGTCTGTAACTCTGAGCATTGGCCAGTTGTCCCATTTGATTTTCCAGTGCTTTAATAGAGGCTGAATGACTTTGATTCAATGCTACTTGATTTTGAACCATAACTGCTAAAGCATCGTATTTCGCTTTTTGCTTATTGAACTGGGCCATCACTTCTTTTATTCCTGGTTCTTTTTCATGCTCCTGGCTTTTATTTGGTTGTTGGAATCCAGGTGGTGGGTAGTTCTTTTGCCCTGAATTGTTGCTCCATGCGAAATTGGGGTGATTCCTCCACCCTGGGTTATAGGTGTTGGAATATAGATTATTCCTCTGTCTGTTGAAATTGTTGACATTGTTCACCGTCTCTTTAAGTTGGTTTGGTTCTGGTGCTCCTCTAAAAGGTGAACTTGTGGTTCCACCATTAACTTTCATGTTAAGAGTTTTCAGATTTTTGCAAATCACATCCTGCTTGGAATTTAGTGCTGTGTTGGCTCCAACTTCATAAATTCCTGCAATTCTTTGGATCATGCTCCTTTCTGTTGGCCATAAAGAATTATTGTTGGCCATTTCTTCAATTAAGTCCCAGGCCTGATCTTCTCATTTTTCCATCAAAGCTCCTCTAGCAGCAGCATCAATTATGGTTCTCATTATTCCAGAAAGTCCATTAAAGAAGGTTTGGACTTGTAGCCACTATGTGATCTCATGATGAGGACATTTCCGGATTAAATCTTTGAATCTTTCCCAAGCTTCGCAAATGGATTCTGAATCTTGTTGCATGAAGGATGTGATGTCATTCCTCAACTTTGTAGTTCTGGCTGGTGGAAAGTACTTTGCAAGGAATTGGTGGCTAGAGTGTTCCAAGTTGTGATGGAACCTGCTGGTAACGAATGTAGCCAAGCTTTAGCTCTGTCTTTCAGGGAATATGGAAAAACCCGCAGTCTCATTGCTTCTTCAGCTGCTCGGTTGTAATTTCCAGGAAGTTGCTGATATGGGCATTAGGATCTTCAGTTGAATTTCCCCCAAACTGTACTGACTACTGAATCATCTGGATGCATGTTTTGATGTCACCCGCATTTTCTGGTAAAGGAGGAAGTACAATACAAGAAATGAGTCCGTCAACCACCAGAATGGTTCTGTCTCGAATGGGAATTGGTGGTGCAACGTTCAAAGGTTCAGGTTCCATGTTAATGATTACTTCTTGGCCTTCTCGCTTTTCCCTTCTCAATTGTCTGATGGTTCTTTCAATATCTGGGTCAAGCGGTCGAAGTTCAAAGCTTCTAGTTTGTCTCATGCAGTGTCTGAGAACCTGAAACACAATAAAACAAAATAAATAAGTAAAAAGAAAATTAGATACAAATAAATGTATCTAACCTCAAAATTAATAGTGAAAGATAAATAAGTCCCCGACAAAGGGACCAAAAACTTGACCGGTGTGTAATCACACGCGTATAACGCAAGCGCATGTATCGTTCAAGTAGTATAAAAGTATCGATCCCACGAGGACTTAAAACCTTTTATTATTAATTTATGAAGTTAAATGTTTACAAGTATCTAATGGATTGGTTGTTTGATTGGGTGGTGACTATAAACTTAAAATAAGTAAATAAAATTGCTTGAAAGTAGATTGAAGAAAATTCAAATTTATAAAACTATCCAGGGTTGTGAATCCTTCCAAAATCTTTTTTTAAAAGATGAAGTGGTTATTTTACGTTTGTGTAATATATTGGTCTATTAACCTGGAACACGAAATTATGTAAAAGCTTCTTCCGATGGTCAAATACAAATACCCAGTATAACCCAATTAATCATATTCCTATGTTAACCAAGTTATCTGAATTCATTAAGATTAAGTTCCAATTATGGCTACCCCCGCCCGACTTGTATATTCCTATACTGTAAGGAAATCTATTAAAGGGTTATCTATCCTCAAGGAAGATCATGGGCTATTGAGTCTAAGGTCTTTAACCTAAAATCTCTTTTCCAAGTTCATTTTAAGTTTACCGAATCAATCTTATTAATGGCCAAGTAACAAGATGCATTAAGACTAAGGCTCAATAAATAAACCTTTATATTACCCAAACCATAATTTAACCCCTTATAAAACGATGATATTGGACTTCATCACAACCCCAGATAACTGGTTTAGTTACGACACATATTTACGGGTAGTAGAAACTTAAATAAAAGAAAAGACAAAATAAAATGCTGAAAAGTAAATTGCTGAAAAGTAAATAACAGAAAGTAAATGGTGAAATTAAATACTGAAAATTAAATGCTGAAAAGTAAATGCTGAAAGTGAATTGCTGAAAAGTAAATTGCTGAAAAGTAAATGCTGAAAGTGAATTACTGAAAAGTAAATAAAGTAAAAGTACAATAAAAGAAAATGATGAGGTAAAAGAATCCACTTTTATTACTTCTATTTTAGATATCTCCCTTAATATAATATATTAACTTTGCATGATAATTACCAACCAGCCATATAGGCAGTATCCAGATTAAGTTAAATTAATAATTAATTACCAACCGACCAATCAGGCGGTATCCAGTTTAGTCAGGTTAAAACCAATTTAAATAATTACCAACCTACCAATATGGCGGTATCCTCGTTAAGTCCGGTTTTAACTAGTTTATATATTATAATTAAGGGAGATTAATCTAAATATTAGTAATAAAAGTTTTACATTTTACCCCTGCAAGGGGGAGTTACCTCCTCATTACTAAATAGTAAAAACTGAAAATTAAAGAAAGAAAAGTATTGTGCGTAGAAGTAAATTGTAGAAAGTAAAAACTGAAAAGTAAAGAAAAGAAAGTGCGAAAGCTAAAATTAATTACTGAAAGCGGTAAATAAACAAGCAAGATACATTCTTCTTAGTTATTCTTAAGGAATTTCAAAGAAGAAAGTATGAATTTACAAATGAAATGGCTTGGTATTTATAGGTAAAATTTTGCCCCCATCAAATCATCCACCAAATCCATTATTAATTGCTCCACTAATTACTCCACTAATTGCTACACTAATTGTTATCCTGTTTGGTGGGAGTTTGACTATTTTTATTATTTATTTATTTATTTGCTTTGAAAATGACTTTAATAATTACACATAACACACTTACGGATGTTTCATCAATTTCGGTCATGAAATCTTCAGAATTCGAAATTATTTTGTTCTTCAAAGTTGTAGATCATTGAGTCTTCCTTAATTTGGAACTTGAATCAGCTCAATCCGATATCGGAGTAAACATTTATGCCCAAAATATGACAGATGTGCAAAACTGGAATTTCCAAAACTGCACTTTGTCAAAACGCCCTTTTAAGTTTCCAATCTCCAAAATTAATATGTCAAGTCCAATATTTGCCCTTATTTGACCCACATTTCATCCTAAATGATTTCATTGAGTCCCAATATTATTTTATCTACAAAATAAACAAAAACATATCAAAACGTTCATAAAACCCGAGAAACTAAACAAAATATTAAGTAAAAAGGGGCGGTAAATATTGATATATTTTCCGCTCATCAATACACTTAATGTATTTTTCATTAGCTAATGCATTTTATGCTTTGGTATGGCCTCCACATTTATGTGTTTGCCATTGAAAGAAAACATTAGATGCTTAATGACAAAGTCCTTGTCTTTAGCTTAACATTTCTTATGCTTTGGTATGACATTCACATTTTTGTGTTGGCCGATGCAAGAAAGCATTATATGCTTAATGACAAGGTTAGTTGGCTTGTGTAAGAGAATATAATCTCTACCATTTCTCTCACTTCATAAGGTTAACATTTTGCAAACATTCACACAAGTGTTGTGAGAAAGATTTGAGAGAAAATAGAGAGAGTTTAAACATTCACAAGTGTTGTGAGAGTGTTTTAAATTCAAAAAGCCAAACCCAAATTGTGACATATTGATTCTCTAAATCATTTAGATTTTGATCTTTGTGAGTGAAGCCCACAATTCGGTTTGTTGGTTTCGAGTCGTAGTTCGGAAGATCGAGTGGTTGATCCAAGCGTTGGACACCAAAGGATTGATTTCAGCTACTACAACAAAGGGATAAGGCAAAGAAAATTTTAAAGATCCATATAAGACCCGGTGCCACCACAAGCAACTTTCGCAGCCCTAAGGAAAGTCGTTTCCTACAATTGGTATCAGAGATTAAGGTTGAAAAGTTTTCTTAACCCTTCTCATTTTAGTTTTATTAATTTATATGAGATATAGATTATTAAAATGCATGTTGCGATGAGTAGACACAATTAGATTAATGAGATGAATGGTTTTAATGTTCATGTGATGAATATTTACTTTTGATTCATGTGATGAATGTATTACGTTGATCGTTATTTTTTCCGGCTCTTATTTTTAGCATTGGAAATGTAAGACCTTAAGGTCATATTCTTTCAAGTGTTGTAAGTTAAGACCATAAGGTCATATTCTTTCAAGTGTTGTAAGTTCATTTCCTTTGTAATAAGTTTATTATGTAACCCTATTTGTAACTTGGAGGAGCCGATGCCGCGAATGACTTTTGACGAAGAAATTCCGCAAAGAACTCAACAACACTCCATGGAACAAGTTTTGAAGACCAAAGGATGCCTTGGATTTATTGTACTAATTAGATTAGTATAGAAAAATAAGAAACCTGTCAACGCAATTTGTAATGTGATGTTTTTTGAAAATTCCAGTCCCTGGAAACTGGGTTGCGTCGCGATGCAACCCCTCTACGCTTCACGACGTGGCCAGCAAAACATTATACAGTCTACTGCTTCATGCGCGTCGTGACGCAGGTCCCCTCGCGTCGCGATGCGATGCAGAACTGGCACAATTCCAATTTGTGGGTGTCGCGACGCCCATCAGTGCGCGTCGCGACGCCCAGACTTGGGAAAAATGTATGTTTAAAGTGTTTAATAACATGTCATATAGCCTAAGGTGACTACTCTTGTATTTTCACATGCCATAACATGTAGATATGCATGATATTCTAGTCATAAAATATGATTTTATGTAATTAAATGTTAAATAAGAATATGAGATGCATGCAAATAGATTAATAAGATTAATTGGTTTAAAGGTTAAAAAATTACGAATTCAAGTTTTAGAAACAAATGGACCTTATGAGTACATTATTTTCCTTGGTATATCGGATGGAAATCCGGACGTAAATTTCATAGCCGGTTCCGAATGGACGGTAATATGGTCTGCACCCGGGATACAATACCACATACTTTTGGAATAAATAATGTGCTTTTATCGATTAAATGGTTTAATGACATTTGGTCCGTTAATTGAATTCTAAATTTAAAACCTATAAGTGGACTAGTAATTTAAGAGTTAAATTGATTAGATCACTATATCAACTTAATTAAATTAGTTTAATTAAGTTAATTGGTTAGTAGAGACTAATCGGGATTAATGAATAAAATTTTAAGAGTTAAAATTGGTTAGATCACTAAAATATAAACTAGTATTAAAAAGGTTATGACTTTAGCCGAGCATAATCTAAGATTCATAAAATACTAGTGAGATAGAAACCTTACACTTCAAAATAGTGAGTGGGAGAGGGGTATACCACAATATATCCCATGATCTCCATTGTTATCCAGAAACGTAAGATTCAATAGGCGCCTCGAGACGGCTTTGCTTTCGTCCCCTTACGGATGGTGTCCTTTTTAGGTAAATATCAGGTTTGGATTCCGAAAGGATAGAGACTCTAGATATATCTGGTGATTTGACCTACCCTACGATGACGCTTCACTAGTTAAGTCCAAGGATACCGAAATGACGGGTCACACTCACAAAGAAATGATTAAGTTGTTAATCAAAGCTTCCTTGATCAAAATAACGATAGTTGATTAATATAGGAATAAGAGTTATTTCAGGTATATTAATCGATTGAGAATGTCTCAGTCTATCATGCGAATACTTGACCTACCCTACGACGGTACTTATTTATGGGATGATAAATAATCGTGGCATAGTAATTCTTTTAGGTTTATAATTCATTATACATTGATCATGCATCATGTTTAATTTCATGCCTAAATGTTTGACAATTTTAATATGCGACAAATGAATGTTGAATGCACGTTTATTATTTTTTGAGCCATGGCATCTGCAATAATCTCAATTTTCAAACAACAAGAAAAATTAACCGTGGATAATTATGTTAAATGGAAAAGTTATATGAATTCTATCTTGGTCTGCAAAGACCTTAAATTTATCCTAATGGAGGAATGTCCTCCTGAGCCAGCACCAAATGCAGGCAGAGCTGCACATAATGCCTATAATAATTGGATTAAAGCTGATGAGAAAGCCCATAGCTATTTGATAGCATCCATGTCTGAGGTTCTTGCTGTAAGTGTTCCTAGAACATGCCAAGATCTCTAAGAGTGATTTGTGTGTGAAAAATCAAAGAGAGTTGCGGAAAAAACTTACTTTGATCGGATGAGTTTCAAGACTTTTTAAGCATTTCCATGGAAGCTCCAAGCTTTGAATGAAGTTCTAAACCCTTGGGTGAGTTTCCCTATCACCTTGATTCACTCCTTTAAGTGATAGCTTGAACAAAAAATGAAAGAAAATTTTTGCCCTCCAAGGAAGCAAGGTTTCGGCCACGGCAAGAGAGGAAGAGAGAAAATTTTCAAATGCTGTGAATAGTAACTTCGTTTTTCTTCCAAAGTTGACCAAATAATATATACTTAGTTTGTGTGTTGGTTTGGTTTGAGTGTAAAGAAAGCAATCCAAGCTTTCACTCAACCAATTCACCAAATTCCATCAAGTGTTAAACACTTTGATGTAAGTTGGTGGGCCCCACTTTAGATTCCAAATTTAAGTCGGACAATCCAACACGCAACTTCGCTTGGGCCCAGGTTCGCTTAATTCCGAATTAAGCGAATTACCGTTGCGACTTAATTAAATCCAATTTAATTAAATAATAATGTCTCGCAATATTATTACGTAAGTCGCTTACGAATTAATTATAAATTAATTCATTTGCTTGAATTAAAATCCAATTTTAATTTCGCTTTGAAATCTGATTTCATTTAATGTATCTAATATATTATTTTAGCCCAATTAAATAAATTGAATAGAAAAATCTAATTTAACTATTAAATTTATTTTACCGATTAATTCCAAATTAATCGCGTTCTCTCTTCTCGACGAATTTAATCCCAGATAAATTCTCGACATAATTAATCCCAGATTAATTCTATTCTCTTTGATAATTAATTCCCAGATTAATTATTACCATAATTAATCCCAGATTAATTTTCTCTCTCATAATTAATCCCAGACTAATTCTTTGTTCGAGTCAAATCTCAACGGTGAATCTTCGGGAAGCGACCCAAGAGATCCCTGGATATGTTGGCAGTAAATACGGTCATCGGACTATCCGAATACGTGCATACCCGGTACCACGTTCTTACCAATTTACAAGACATGGTTAGCTTCTAGCAAAGCACCGTGCCTACCCAATTCTCCAGAAATATTCTCTAAACGAATATGTAATCTTTGTCAGGCGTAGTATACGTAGTATTGCATATTACGATCCAGTATCGGATGTCACAAGCTAGGCCTGGGGCAGGAATTGTGTCTGCCCCGTACGAAGCATATATCAGATCTTTGGTAACTAGTCTCTATAATCGGATAAACGTGACCTAGTTATATTATCCCGATGACTGCAGTACATAAGAGTACTAGTTCCGTATCCTACGTGATCATCATCTTCATATGACTGAAGTGATACTTCCATCTTGACATCACACCCAATACACTATGATTCTCAATATACTCAAAAGAGGCGTACACAGAACCGGTTAAAGCCCCGGACGACCAAAACCAAAGTATATTAATTGTCGCAAGTATTAGCGATGCAAGTCTCAGGTTAAGACCAAATACACCTACCCTGATTCGGACTGCCATAGACACATAGTCATACTACCAATGGAATTCCGAGGGGTCTATAAAACTTCAATTCAACATGTTTTAAGCATACTCAATCATCCAATTCAACCAAATCATGCTTGAAAACATTTTACCCAAATTTTAAGCCCTAAACATTTTCATGCTCAAACCTTGCTCTAGATGCCATTTTTGGTTTCTATTAAGGTCCCAAGATCATAAACAAGCATGAATATGTGCGAATACAAATCAAAGAAGTTGCAGAATACTCACATCGATCGGTTGAACGACACTTTGATGAACAAAAAACATTTTCTGCACACTGTGAACTGTGGCAGTGGACTGCTTCAAGCTCACTGTTTTGGCGTCAATGGTGGTCCTTCGTCAAGCTCCAAGCTCCGTCGAATGGTTCCCGACTCATGGGTGGACTTCCCTATCACCTTCGTATGATCCCGGAGTGTGCTAGCACTCTTGATTTTGCAACAAAATCGCACTTGCTTCCCTTTTCTGCCTCCATTTACACGGCAAAACAGAACCAGTAAAAGAAAGAGAAGAAATGGCGTGAGGAAGAAAAATGGTGGAGAGAGAGAGATAAATGTGTTAATTAATTTTTGGTATTTGATTTCTAAAACATATACCAAACTTTTTGGCTTTTAAAAGTCAAACTTTTAAAGCTTTTAACCACTACATCATTCAATCAATCAATCACATCAATCAAGTTGTCAAGTCACATCACTCAAAGTGACAAGTGATTTGACGCTTGATGTGACTAATGATTTGACGCTTGATTTGACTTGCGTGCCGCACTCGAATTCGAAATGCGAATGCGCTCACAAACAATCCCGGGCTCGGGTTCGCTAATTCCAAATTAACGAATTTTCCGTTGCGTCGTAATTAAATGATTACGCCTAGGGAAGTCACTATTCACGTCGCTAACAAATTAATTCTAAATCAATTCGTTCGCCCGAATTAAAATATAATTTTAATTCCGCATCGAAATCCAATTTCGTTTAATATATCGAATATATTAATTTATCGATTAATTCCAAATTAATCGTTCTCTCTCTTTAAATGATATTTTATCCCAGATAAAATATCTCCGCAATTAATCCCAGATTAATTTTCTCTCTCTTCCAATTAATCCCAGATTAATTAAAAGTGCGAGTCATACGTCATCAGTGAATCTTCGGGAAGCGACCCATGAGATCCCCGGATATGTTGGCAGTAAATTCGATCGTCAGACTATCCGAACACGTAAGTACCTCGTACTACGTTTATACTGATTTACAAGACAAGGTTGGCTTCTAGCAAAGCGCCATGCCTACCCAATTCTCCGGAAATATCCTTACAGGAATAAATGATCTATATCAGGCGTAGTATACGTAGTATTGTATATTTCTGTCCAGTATCGAATGATCACGTGCTAGGCCTGGGGTTGGAATTGTCTCTGCCCCGTACGAAACACATGTCAGATGTCTGGTAACTAGTCTCTATAATCGGATAACTATGACCTAGTCATATTATCCCGATGACTGCAGTACTTAAGAGTACTAGTACCGTATCCTACGTGGCCATCATCTCCATATGACTGGAGTGACACTTCCATCTTGACATCACACCTAACACATTACGATTCTCAATATACCCAGCATTGGCGTACACAGAACCTGTTAAAGCCCTGGACGACCGCAACCAAAGTATATTGATTGTCGCAAGTATTAGCAGTGCAAGTCTCAGGTTAAGACCAAATACACCTACCTTGATTTCGGACTTCCATAGACACATAGTCATACTACCAATGAAATTCCGAGGGGGTCTATCCAGAGCGAAGCTGTTTCCCGTACCATCGGTAAAACACAACCTCCTATTACACTTGCATGAGTATCCTATACCCAAATATATGAGAACTATGTCGTTGTACCCTCACAATACGCACAAGTGTAATACTAGTCTTTTACGTATTATCGATGTCCAATCTCGATAATACTCTGACTAGGGATATTTAATGATTTATCCTACGTGGACTGATACTGTCTCATATCATTCTCCATCCAGGAACAAATCACAAGGACCTCTCATCATTTATACATCTAGGTGATCTAATCACAAATGATAAGAGTGCAATCTCCTTTGTTACATAGTTAATTTGTACAATAACACCATGATATGTACAAATAGTGACGCTATGGGTCATAATTGTCCAACAATCTCCCACTTGGCCTATAGCCAGTCACTCGAGTGTCTGACACCCGAACTAAGTACGGTTGGCTCAAATTGCTGAGAAAGGCTTTCGTCAGCGGATTTGTATGATTATCATCTGATGCGATTTATTCGATCATCACATCGCCATGATGTATGATCCGAACGAATCAGATGAATAATCGAAGTATATATCTGGATCGTTGATGAGACCATTAATTCTTTAGCCTGTGCTGACGCCTAGCTCAGCTGCTAACAGAATTATATCTAATCTAATTAGATTTTTTATCGACCCAAATGGCTTCTATTCCTGCCTCAGCTGCAGCAATAACCCGCATTTGTTGTTTATTCGGTAACAGTATCTTGCTTGGAAGATTTCCAGCTCACTGTTCCGTTATTCAAATTGTATAGTACTGTTTGCGACTTATAGTCGTTTTTATCAGTTTGGAAACATGCTACAGTGATCCCAGTCACTTCAAGTTCTCATTCTCCATAGACTAAGACAACATCCTTAGTTCTCTAAGAAACTAACGGATGTTCTTACTTCAATCCAGTGACTATCACTCGGATTGGCCTGTTTGTGAATCCATATGCTCAAAGCGTATGAGACACTAGGTCGCGTTGTAGGCACTGCATTTTTGCATGTAAGTCCCGATGATGAGCCTCGTATGGAGGCACTACCTTTTAAGTTGCGGAAGTCGCGGGAAACAGTCGTCGGAAGGGAAAGGTCAAGAATTAACATTTTGATGGATTTAATTCGCTCGTTTAGCTTCGGGTTCGCTCGTTCGGTCTCAGTTTTAAAATTCATCCCCGACCCAAACCCTAATCAAAACACAAACAAACATAACTCATAAACCAAACAACACTAAACAACAAATCACAAACACAAAAGCCCTAAACCCCACGTGAACAACCAAAACATATTCACAAACCATTCTTTCACATGCACAAATAATAAACAAAACCCAACCAAATACTAAACAACAAACTAAATAAACAAAGCACAAAACAACAAATAAAACTAAACAACTAACAAATAAAGAAAACCCTTCACGCCCATTCCTACCACTCATGCAACCACCCTCCATAACCTCACATCCAATTGCCAACCATTATTCCCATGCACCCCCCATGCAACACCCATAACTACCCACTAACCGTTATTCCCCTGCACCCTCCATGCTTCACACCTAAGCAACAGACCACCCATACACCCTCCATGCCTCTCACCCATACCTCTCTCTCACACTTCAAGCAACCATATAAACCTAGGGACCTTCAGACAATGGGGGAAAGACGGGGGGAACTCATTGAAGGAAAAACCCTAAAACCCTTGTCTCTTATCTCTCCACTCTCGGAAAAGCCCTCACCCAAGGCCACCTTACACTAACGCGACAACAGCCCACTGTTTCACAACACAAGCCTCTCCCCACTGCTCACGCTAAACCCTAGCAGACCTCACACAACACCCTCACAGTACCAAAGACCATTCATCCTTCACACTATTCACTGACCAGTAAACCCTAAACAGAACCCACGCACAACCCTTCAACACATAGCCAAACCCAACTCACGTTAACACCTTCACGCATATCACCACCACAGTAGCCACCTCCCTTCACTGCTCCAATCCATGCAAACGTAGACCATAGCTCCCCTCATCACTCAGCCCTCACAAGCCACCTTCAACATTCTCGCCACCGCCACTAATAAACACGTCCCTAAGCTCCTCCAAACTGCCTCACGTTGAAGCCTCTGCGCCCAGCCAAACCCTCACGATAACAGCTCATGTCACTGCCCCTTCCAGCCCTCAGCAGCCCCCTTAACCGCATTAATACACTCTCACCTTCACTTCACGTAACCCTCAGAAACTGCCCATTGTCCACGTCCTCAAACCCTTCACGTAACAGCTCCCAGATTCAGCAACAGTAGAAAACTTCCCCAAATAGACTGAAAACTGTAGTAAAAATAGAGAAAACAGCGAGCGGAAATCGCAAGTGAAAACAGACAAAATAGTAGAAACAGAGGACCAGTGAAAATAATGGAAACGATAACCCTTCCGGCATCGTGAAACGCACTCCCGAGAGACGACTAAAGAGGTTAGACCTGAGGGTACCCTTTTATTTATTATCCTTTATTTTTAGTTATTTTATTACTTTATTTCGCATGAGTATTATGAATTGGTGCATGATGTGATTTCCGGGTGAACGGAACATGTGTTCTCTCTTGTGGTATATCGGATGGAAACCTGGACGTAAATTTCGTAGCCGAATCCGAATGGACGGTATTGCGGTTTTCACTCGGGATACAATGCCACGTATCACTTGAGAGACATACCTATTTTGTTTCGTCCAATATTGTGTTTGAGCATGATTAGTCGTTGGCATGTTATTTATTTAAGTCGTTGGTATGTTATCTATTTCTAAGCATGATTTAGTTGGAGTATATTGTTTCTTTATGGATGATTTAGTTACTTTCTTTCGCATTAGGAATTTAATTTATGTTTACGTTTAGGTTGTTATTTATTTTTCGTGTTTGATAATTCAACATGCTTATGAGATTATGTGTGTTATCGTATGCTTGCCGTTATGATGACTTACTTTTAAAGCATGATGACTTAGACATAGGATTTATTTTTATGAATGCGAACTAGATTTAGGTTATTCTTGGACATGTGTGTTGTGTAGACTTAGTTAAATTATTGCACAAATCCGTTCATTACAAGTGGCATAAGTAAGAGACCATTCTGAACCCAACGGTTTGAGGTCTTCCCTGCGAGGGGTGAGTGCGGCCTTAAATCATTTTCCCGGTTCACACCGGGTGGCGACTCCATGTTATTTCTCCGGTCTAGTTCCCCCGCGGGCTATTCCGTACTCCCAACCGGGCTGCGAGCCCTGGAACAGCGTCGTCCATTTCTGTGTCCTACACGCGTACATTTTTCAATGTACGATTTCTCGGAGAGTTTTATCGAAAGCTAAGCTTTCACCGATTATTATTATGGGAATATCATTTCCAAGAAATGACATATATTATCATTATTTATAGGACAACGATTGGCAGTGCGCTCCCACTAACATTCTTATATACACAAGAATCATTTTCGTTTTGAATTAAACCATAAACTATTTATGATTACATCAAAACGATAATTCCAAGAACCTAATACTTGCTTCAATCCAAACATGGATCGAATAATCTGAAAACCTTGTTTGCTTGTTATGGTACGACAAAACCGACATGATGTTATAAACATCCTCCTAAAGGTTTCCTTTTCAGGAAAGCGATTTTCTCGTTAGAGCTGACATATTTCATAAATGAAACATGTAGCATTGGCAAGCATTATCTAAATGGATTTACCGTGGCAACAGTTTAAAGGTTGAATCGTAGTCAACACAATGTTGATAACGATACCTTTCAGCTTAAAGCCTAGCTTTATATGTTGGTATGTTGCCTTCCATGTATGTCTTCCTTGAAGAGTTATAAAGTACCAATAGGCACAATGCCTTGTGGTACATCAACTAGTATCCAAACATAGTTGATATACATGGAATCCATTTCGGATTCATGACACTTTGTCATAATAGGGAGTCGATACCTTGTATCACTTCCTCATACGTAGTCAGTTGGCATACCTCAATAAGATAGACATCTTTATGAGGTGAGATCAGAAACCCATACCCCAGGTCGTTTTCTGACTCTCTCCGACATACGCGGTTCTTGTGTATTCGAAGATTATTGGTAATAGTTTCATCCTTGATGAACTATTCATGTTCCATTAAGAATCGATGCCTGGAATAATATTACTCCGATTTTCATCGAGTTTTACTATCCTCCCACTTACCACTGCATATCGGTATTCCTCTTAGGAAAATCGCATGGTGAGCAACAATTACATTGTTCTCTAGTGAGATGTATAAGTACAATACTTATGGTATCCCTAGGATAACCTACATTTGGCATTTATCCAATTTGGGTTTTAGCTTGGTATCATCCAAACGTATGCCTAGCATACCCAAATATTTAGGAATGAGAAACTTGGTTTCTTTCCTGTTCATATCTAATATGTTATCTGTCAAACAGATTTTTATGGAACATTATTCAAAATAAGTTCTTGCACTGTTTAAAGCTTATCCGTTGAAGGAAATGGTAGCTCAAAGCGACTCATGATTAACCTTATCATGTCTAACAAAATTCGGTTACACAGTTCGGACACACCGTCAAACTGACGTGTTCCGGGAGGAGTCATCATTTGAAAGAATACTATAATCTTTCAAGTATATAAGAAACTTATTACTTAAGTATTTTCCATTACGGTCTTACCGTGACGGTTTAATACTTCAGCCGATCTGTTTGTCTATTTCGTGTCGAAAACTCTAAAAGTTTCCGATTTGTGTTCTTTAAAAAAAACACATAACCATAACGCGATGCCACATCCGTAGAAGTCACAAAATATTCATATCCACATCTAGTCTAGCTAGACATGGGCCCACTTGCTTCACTATGAACTAGGGCTAACATATAGGTGGCTTTTACACTTTTACCAAGTAAATGTGTTTTAGGCACTTTGCCCAATAAACTAGATTCGTCGACTTTATTTGAATGGAATCAAATTAGTCCGAGTACCCACTCTTCAAAAGTGTGGATATACGATTCTTGTTTGATTGTGTCCCAGACAACAATGCCACAATAAAGTTTCATCTGATCAAATCAGTTTGAGCTATTTGTTTGTCATGTTATACATTTGAGATTTATTTATATTCAAAATATAAATTCTGTTATTCACATCTAATGTGTTTATCTCAATATCATCTTTATATAATAAAACACTTTAGTGTTCTAGAATATAGAGGTTCACCCGCAGCGGGTTAAACACTGATATAGAGATAATGTTTCTAGTCAAACTAGTTACATTATAACACTTTCCTAATTTAGGTATACACCCGAGGGTAGTTCCTAAACTTAGGTATCTACGGTTAAAACAGCGACTTTCGTCCTGTTTCCAAATCGCAGATTTACCTCAATTGAAATCAGTATCCTGCTCAAAGCAGATTCTGAACATCAATGTATATATTTTATGTACCACACTAAGTATCTAAAATCCAATTTTAATACTAGTAGTGAACATAATATGACAAACACATTTGAAGTCAGAGCCTTGCTCGTCTTCAATTCCTTCATGTCTGCTTTGTCCTAATGGCAGTCACGCTTCCGCGATCCCGTTTGCCACATTAAGGCAAATATTTTGGGATATGTCATTTTATCTTCCCAGAAGATTATAATGATTTTGCCTTTGCCAGTTTCAACACTCCAGAAGCCTTTGGCCAAGCCTTGGCCTTCTAGAATATCGAAGTAAGGTGCGCCTTGCGCTACTTGCCTTA
Source organism: Zanthoxylum bungeanum (assembly GCA_019454045.1). Classification (NCBI taxonomy): domain Eukaryota; kingdom Viridiplantae; phylum Streptophyta; class Magnoliopsida; order Sapindales; family Rutaceae; genus Zanthoxylum; species Zanthoxylum bungeanum. The sequence goes on along the minus strand of SKCR01038170.1, from coordinate 290,981 downwards.
TTGCAAACTTTGACATTATCTCATTGAGAATAGTCATTAACTCTCCAAGAGTTATTTATTGCAATTTAGTACTTCTAAAATCTAAAATAGATTTATGAAGATCCTTCAATTTCATTATCATACTTTAAGGATCTAATCCTTAGTTCTGATTTAGAAATTAAGGAGTCTACTGCGACAAGCTTAATGGATTAAGCACTAAAGTTATCATTACATGAATCTTCCAAAGATTATGCTCTACTATTTGCTTAACTCCGGGCTTAGGCCTAATATGTTATTTTATCAAATAAAGTAACTTATTAGTTTTCCAGGACCATCCTGAAATTAATTCCCAATTTGAAAATTAAACCATTTAAATACATTTTCCCTAGGATTATGTTTTAATGTCAATCTTTCAATTTTATCTTGATTCTAATAGTCCAACTATTTAATCAACGATTTCGGTACTATTTATTATAATGATCACTATAGTCCAACTATTTAATCAACTATAATTTAATAGATTAAAATCAATTATATTGATTACTATAATCCAATTATAAAATCAACTATAAATGAATAGTTTGAATATAGTCCAACTATTTATTAAAAAACAATTTAAATATTAGTCCAACTAACATTTAATTTATTTGACGAATGATATTTGATTTGAGCGCGTATGGCAAGTAATTAAACGAATATTGCAAATTCAATTCTTGCCTCCCACTATTTTTTGGCGAGCCTCTAACCCTCTGTCAAGTACTCGGGAAACCGTGTTTCCTAGTGGGCTAGGATCCCGTTAAATATCACACAATCTTGACTTTGGCCAACAAATTGTATGATAATTAACTAGGTAGATCTCTAAGATCAATTGGATCCAATCCAATTCCTAGATTCGGTAGGGGGACATCCAAGTCCGAAACATATATCTTATATATGCCAATACATCCAATGTATTACCTAACATTTTTCCTCTGAATCAACTAAGCATTGGCTTTGGCACAACAAACTTAGTGATCCCAGTTAAGCGCGACCCATTGACCACAGAAAGTTTCGTAATCAATGTCGATGGACAAGAAGTGGTCTTGACTTTGGCCAACAAACCACAACTTGGACAAGACACCAATATGGAACAAAGCCTTCGTGATTCAAGCACATCCTCGACGGACAAAGGCCTTGACTTTGGCCAACAAGCCAATGCCAGTCTCGGATCTTGAGTGAGAATCACTCAATGGAAGGAAAAACGCTTAATATTGTTTGAAGTTTTTCGCGTGCAAATTGGCTACCAATTTATTATCTTTGTAAGGTCTCATCATCATACACCCTTAAACATGAATTCTAAACACATAATAAAGCACGTATAATAAAATAATAATGATATGCGGATGGATACTTTACACAATGATCCTAGATCAAATCTCTCCCTTTCTCTCTCCCGCTAGCACAAATATTTCTTCTACCCGCTTACACTACACTTCTAAAGAAACCTCATTTACATTGAGGGGAATAGGTGAGAAGAGAATACAAAGAATAAGGAGGTGATAAGGCTGGACACGCATGTCCAATTAATAAATCAAATTTATTACAATAATTTCTAAAATGTCCCACCCATCTAATATCCATCCGATATACATTATTCATGCATCGCAACCATGTATTCACACAAGCATGTTATCAATAATTCTAATCAAATTAATTAATCTGATAATTAGTGATCGTCCAATGTTCAAACAACGATTTGATTTTGCTCGAGTCAAACTCGTTTTGCGAATAAATACTCAAAGTACGAATTCTCGAATTTAAATTAAACTACAACATTAAATCCAATATAATATGTATTTAATTCTAATTCACTATTTAATTCCAAATTAAACATTACACTTTATTAATAAACATTTCACGACTTAAATTCCAAATTTAATCGTTACGGGTCTCAAAGCCCGATTAACGTCCAACGTCAATTTAATTAAAGTCCAATGGGCTTTTAATTAATTTCTTAAGGCGTGGACTTTTGGTCAACTCGGTTCAAACCGAATAACCAAAATCCAATCCGGGAATTACCCCATAAGCCCAGAAATTAATTTTGGCCCATTAGGCCCAATTAAACTTTAAAGGTTCATTAGTCGTATTTGGGCTTTATGGAAGCGGTTTTGGGCCTAATTGGATCCAACAAATTTTGCCTAAACCCAACTTTGTACAACAAAGCCCAATAAGCCCATTTACAACATTAAAGCCAAAATCCAATTTTAAGGCCCAATTAATTAAATACAAAAAATCCAATTTCACATTTAATTAACCTAAAGTGTATATCATGATTAATCACCCAAATTAACATTTCTAAAACATCAATTTATATAATTAATCATGCTCATTTTCATCATCACATGACCAACACATTTTGATTAAAATCAAACCCAATTCACATGCTCAAAGTCTCGGCATTTGTGGGGAATTATATCCGATTTGGTTTCAATCCAATTAAATCCACAATCGACATAAATCAACATTCCTGAATGATTTCCAACACATCCAATGATCAAAAATCAAAAAATCACCAGGACAAAATAGAGCTAAGGCATTCGGCCAACACAAATTTTGGGTAAAAAATTGATCCAATCCAATTTCATGAAATTGATCCAATCAAACTTCAATTCAACATGTTTTAAGCATACTCAATCATCCAATTCAACCAAATCATGCTTGAAAACATTTTACCCAAATTTTAAGCCCTAAACATTTTCATGCTCAAACCTTGCTCTAGATGCCATTGTTGGTTTCTATTAAGGTCCCAAGATCATAAACAAGCATGAAATATGTGTGAATACAACTCAACGAAGTTGCGGAATACTCACATCGATCGGTTGAGCGACGCTTTGACGAACAAAAAAACGTTTTCTGCACACTGTGAACTGCGGCAGTGGACTGCTCCAAGCTCACTGTTTTGGCATCAATGGTGGTCCTTCGTCAATCTCCAAGCTTCGTCGAATGGTTCCCGGCTCATAAGTGGACTTCCCTATCCCCTTCGCATGATCCCGGAGTGTGCTAGCACTCTTGATTTTGCAACAAAATCGCACTTGCTTCCTTTTCTTCCTCCGTTTACACGGCAAAATAGAACCAGTAAAAGAAAGAGAAGCAATGGCGTGAGGAGAGAAAAATGGTGGAGAGAGAGAGATAATGTGTTAATTAATTTTTGGTATTTGATTTCTAAAACATATACCAAACTTTTTGGCTTTTAAAAGTCAAACTTTTAAAGCTTTTAACCACTACATCATTCAATCAATCAATCACATCAATCAAGTTGTCAAGTCACATCACTCAAAGTGATAAGTGATTTGACGCTTGATGCGACTAATGATTTGACGCTTGATTTGACTTACGTGCCGCACTCGAATTCGAAATGCGAATGCGCTCGCAAACAATCCTGGTCTCGGGTTCGCTAATTCCAAATTAACAAATTTTCCATTGCGTCGTAATTAAATGATTACGCCTAGCGAAGTCACTATTCACGTCGCTAACGAATTAATTCTAAATCAATTCGTTCGCCCGAATTAAAATCTAATTTTAATTCCTCGTCGAAATCCAATTTCGTTTAATATATCGAATATATTAATTTATCGATTAATTCCAAATTAATCGTTCACTCTCTTTAAATGATATTTTATCCCAGATAAAATATCTCGGCAATTAATCCCAGAGTAATTTTCTCTCATCCAATTAATCCCAGATTAATTAAAAGTGCGAGTCATACGTCATCGGTGAATCTTCGGGAAGCGACCCATGAGATCCCCGGATACGTTGGCAGTAAATTCGGTCGTCGGACTATCCGAACACGTAAGTACCTCGTACTACGTTTATACCGATTTACAAGACAAGGTTGGCTTCTAGAAAAGCGCCATGCCTACCCAATTCTTCGGAAATATCCTTACAGGAATAAATGATCTATATCAGGCGTAGTATATGTAGTATTGCGTATTTCTGTCCAGTATCGAATGATCACGTGCTAGGCCTGGGGCTGAAATTGTGTCTGCCCTGTACGAAGCACATGTCGGATGTCTGGTAACTAGTCTCTATAATCGGATAATTATGACCTAGTCATATTATCCCGATGACTGCAGTACTTAAGAGTACTAGTACCGTATCTTACATGACCATCATCTCCATATGACTGGAGTGACATTTCCATCTTGACATCACACCCAACCACACTACGATTCTCAATATACCCAGCATTGGCTTACACAGAACCTGTTAAAGCTCTGGACGATCGCAACCAAAATATATTGATTGTCGCAAGTATTAGCGGTGCAAGTCTCAGGTTAAGACCAAATACACCGACCCTGATTTCGGACTTCCATAGACACATAATCATACTACCAATGGAATTCCGAGGGGGTCTATCCAGAGCGAAGCTGTTTCCCGTACCATCGGTAAAACACAACCTCCTATTACACTTGCTGATGAGTGGTAAATCTATCACTATTTCCCACTCATTTAACCTAATATGTTGTATAGTTTCTTGAGTTTTGTGAATATTTTGATGTGTTTTGTGTTATTTTGTAGATAAATAAAGTTTCAGGACATTTTGGAGGTGATTTGGGCCAAAACAGTGAAAATTGGACGAAAATGGCATTTTGGTAATTTCACGCGTCGCGACGCCTAACATGCGCCGAATAGTGCTAACGTGCGCCGGGTACACAAATCAGAATCTGAGAAAAGTTTGACTTTGCTAACGTGCGCCGTGCCACGTGTCACCATCACAGTCGATCTGCTAATATGCGTCGTGCCACGTGTCAGCATCCTACGGTGCTGACAGTCACCATCGCCACGTGTCTCCACGTGTCACTCCACGTCATTGCCACGGTGTCAGCCACATCACCAGGTTGACAGAGTCAACATGCCACCTCACCGCCACGTCATCATCAGCCAATAAGGAAGTGCCACGTGTCGTAATTCTATGGTACCGACAGTCCCTTTCCCACGTGTCGCCACATCACCGCCACGTCAACATCAATTATTGGCTATCTAATCCTTATCTGACACGTGGCGGATAAGAATCTAGCCGACCAATCAAAAGCCGCCACATGTCACAATAATTGAGCCCCAACCACCTTGCCATGTGTCACCTTATCATCTTATCCAGAATCTGCAACCGACGAACCAGAGCGTGCCACGTCGACAAAAGCTGGCGTAGCGACGCTGGATTGGCGTCGCGACACTGGAACCCTACTGACCCCTATAAATAGAGCGCGAAATTCCAGTTTCAGTTGTACCACACACTCTCTCATCTCTTTGATGTAAAGAGGGAGTTTATCTCTCTACTTTCTTTTAGTTTTTAGTTTTTAGTTTTGTAATTAATTTTAATTATGTTTTGTAATAATAGTAATTTACTTTTTTACTTTTACAGTTTTTACTATTTACCATGTGGAGGTAACTTCCCCAGCTAGGGTGAAAGGTAATTCTTTTACTATTGCTATTTAGATTAATCTCCCTTAATATAATATATTCACTATTTAAAATATTGACTTAAAAAGGATACCGCCAGATTGGTCGGTTGGTAATTCATTTTAATCTGGTTTAAACCTGACTATCAAGGATACCGCCAGATTGGTCGTTGGTAATTAAACTTTCTTACCGCCTATATGGCAGGTTCATTGACAAATCTTTTTACCGCCTTAATGGCTGGTTGGAATTAATTTGACTTAATCAGGATACCGCCTATATGGCTGGTTGGTAATGTTATCACAAGTTTATATATTATATTATGAGAGATATCTAAATTAGTAGTAGTAAAAGTAATTCCTTTTACCTTAGCATTTTATTTTATTGTAATTTACTTTTCAGTATTTACTTTACCGCATTTTTACTTTATGTCTTTTATTTTCAAGATTTTACTAGCCCTAGTTATGTGTTGTAACTAAATTAGTTATCTGGGGTTGTGATGACTTTTAATATCACCGGTTTATAAGGGGTTATTTTATAGTTTGGGTAATTTAAAGGTTTACTTATTAAGTCTTAAGCTTAATGCTTCTTGTTGTCTGATCACCAATAAGATTGATGTGGTAAATCTAAAATGAACTAGACATAGGGATTTTAGGTTTCAGCCTTAGACTTAATAGCCCACGATCTTCCTTGAGGATAGATAACCCTTTAATAGATTTCCTTACAGGATATACATATACCTGTCGGGCGGGGGTAGCCATAATTGGAACTTAAACTTAATGAATCCAGATATTTGGGTTGACATAGACATATGGTTCAATTGGGTTAAACTGGGTATTTTCATCTAACCATCGATAGAGGCTTTTGCATAATTTAGTGTTCCAGGTTAGTAAACTGATTTATTACACAAACATAAAATAATCACTTCATCTTTTAAAAGATATTAGAATGAATCACAACCCTATATAGTTTTTAATATTGAATTTTCTTAAATCTACTTCTCGAATATTATTTACTTGTTTTTAAATTTAGAATCGTTACCATTTCAAATCAATCCAACAACCTGTTAGATACTAGTAATCATTTGACCTCATAAAATTAATAGTTTAGATATTAAGTCCTCGTGGGATCGATATTTTTATACTACTGAATGATACGTGCGCTTGCGTTATACGCGTGTGTTTACGCCGGTCAAGTTTTTGGCACCGTTGCCGGGGACTTATTTATCTTTCACTATTAGTTGTGGGGTTAGATACGTTACTTGTATCTAATTTCTTTTTACTTATTGTTTTTGTTTTCTTGTGTTTCAGGTTCTCAAAGACTACATGAGATGAACCAGAAGCTTTGAACTTCGACCGCTTGACCCAAAAATTGAAAGAACTATCAGACAGTTGAGAAGGGAAAGGCGAGAAGGCCAAGAAGCTTTAGTCAACATGGAACCTGAACCGTTAGGGGTTGCACCACCAATTCCCATTCGAGACAAAACCATTCCGGTGGTTGACAGACTCATTTCCTGTATTGTACTTCCTCCCTTACCAGTAAATGCGTGTGACATCAAAACATGCATTCAGATGATTCAGCAGTCAGTTCAGTTCTGGGGAAATACAACTGAAGATCCTAATGCCCACATCAGTAACTTCCTGGAAGTTTTTGGCACTTTTAACTACAACAGAATATCAGAAGAAGCAATGAGACTGCGAGTTTTTCCATATTCCCTGAAAGACAGAGCTAAAGCTTGGCTACATTCACTTCCAGCAGGTTCTATCACAACTTGGAACACTTTAGCCACCAAATTTCTTGCAAAGTACTTTCCACCAGCCAGAACCGGAAAGCTGAGGAATGACATCACATTTTTTGTACAACAAGATTCAGAATCCCTCTGCGAAGCTTGGGAAAGGTACAAAGATTTGCTCCGGAAATGTCCTCACCATGAAATTCCAAAATGGCTTCAAGTCCAAATATTCTATAATGGACTTTTTGGAATGAATGAACCACAATCGATGCTGCTGCTGGAGGAGCTTTAATGGAAAAAGGAGAAGATCAAGCCTGGGACCTAATCGAAGAAATGGCCAACAACAATTCCTTGTGGCCAACAGAAAGGAGCATGATCCAAAGAATTGCAGGAATTTATGAAAGTGGAGCCAATACAGCAGTCAACGCCAAGCTAGATCAGATATGCAAATTCATGGAGACTCTTACCACTGGATCCACAAGTTCACCATATGGAGGAGCACCAGAGTCGAACTAACTTGAAGAGACGGTGAATTATGTCAACAATTTCAATAGACAGGGGAACAATCCATATTCCAACACCTACAACCTAGGGTGGAGGAATCATCCCAATTTTTCATGGAGCAACAATTCAGGCCAACAGCAGAACTATCCACCACCTGACATTCCAGCAACAAAACAAAAGCCAGGAGAGGCAAATGAACTAGGAATAACAGAAGTGTTGACCCACTTGAAAAAGCTAGAAGCAAAACACGACTCTCAAGCAGCAAAGATGATACTATGTTTCAATCTCAAGCAACAAGATATGATGCTATGTTTCAATCTCAAGCAGCATTAATTCAAAGTCAATCTGCTTCTATTAAAGCATGGAGAATCAAATTGGACAACTGGCAAATGCTCAGAGTTACAGACCACCAGGTACCCTTCCTAGTAACACAGAGCCAAATCCAAGAAACATGGGGAAGGAGCAATGTCATGCCATCATGTAAAAAAGTGGTACTGAAATCAACAAAGATGTTGGAGCCAAAATAGCTGCTGAGGAAGTTCCAAAAGAAACAAAGCAACAGATGGAGAAAAAAGAAGTAAAGGAAAAAGAACAGATCATTCCACCTTCATTTTCCTCAACGTCTTCAGAAGAACAAATTGGACAAGCAGTTTTCTCGGTTCCTGGAAATCTTCAAAAAGCTGCATATCAACATTCCATTTGTAGAAGTGTTGGAACAAATGCCCAGCTATGCCAAATTCATGAAAGACATTCTTTCATGAAAGCGGAGATTAGGAGATTACGAGACAGTAGCATTATCAGAAGAATGCAACGCTATTATTCAGAGGAAACTTCCCCCAAAGTTGAAAGATCCTGGCAGTTTCACTGTTCCTTGCACCATAGGAGAACATGACTTCGGTAAGGCTCTGTGTGATCTAGGTGCGAGTGTTAACTTGATGCCTTTTTCTATTTTCAGGAAATTACAGATTGAAGAAACAATGCCAACTTCAGTCTCACTACAACTTGCTGATAGAACGCTCGTATTTCCAAGAGGCGTAGTTGAGGATGTGCTGGTCAAGGTTGACAAATTCATTTTCCCAGCAGATTTTATTGTCCTTGATTTGGAGGAAGACGCAGACGTGCCAATCATCCTCGAGAGACCATTCTTGGCTACAGGTCGAACCATTATTGATGTACAAAAATGAGAATTAACCATGAGGGTACAGGACCAAGAAGTAACATTCAATGTTTTCAAGGCCGTGAATTTCCCAGATGATGAAAAGAAGGAGGAATGTTTCAAACTTGATGTGATACACAGTACCATTCAGAACTCCAATGCAATGCAAAGTTCTACTGACAAACTTAAAACATGTCAATTGCCTGTGGAGCCTAAAGAAAAAGCATCTTTTGTACTAAAGAAGCAAATTTTTGCACTACAAGCAACAGAAGAGAAAAGTTCCACCAGCTCAATGAATTGGAGGAATTTCACATACAGCCTTTTGAGGATGCCAAATTGTACAAAAAAAGGGCAAGAAAAGACATGATGAGAAGTTAGTGCGCATACAACTGGAACCAGGGCAGAAGGTACTATTAAACAAATCAAGGGTGAGATTCTTCCCATGGAAGCCAAAATCACGGTGGTCAGGTCCATTTGTGATCACCAAATTTTTACCAGATAGAGCCGTTGAGATACATGATCCTGACGCTAATAAAACTTTCAAGGTTAAAAAAAGGCGTGTCAAGCACTACTGGGGAGAATCATTTGAGCGACAAAAAGAAAGTGTTACACTTTCAGATCCAGCTTAACGTTCGAGAAGTCACGTTAGCTGACGACTCTAAACTTAGCGCTTGCAGGGAGGCAACCATAGCAATTTTTGTATATATTATGATCTGGTGTGTTTTATTTTTGTGTGTTTAATTTTTGCAGGTTTAGTCATTTCAAGATGGAAGAAGCTCTCGCAAATCTTCGCAAGCAATTCCATTCTCTCCCTCAAAAATCTTTGATGAAAGTCTACAAAGCTCGCTCGGAACGGATGAGATTACTGATGATCAAAGGTATTCCTACTGACATTCGTTGGTTAATTGAAGCACGGGTTCGATTGGCAGGTGAGTCTTCTGACTCTTTTATTTCACATCTTCCTGGCTTAGGAAGGAGCACCTATGCTAAAAAGAGAAGAGCCAAAAGAATATGTGTTTGTTATAAATATGCTCGTATGTTTTGTAATACTCGTTGTTGTTCTTTAGGAATGGTGTCTGATAACCGCGAAGATAAGATTAATTTCATTAGGGATGGCTTGAGTAAGAAGTCTTTGGATGACATATCTAAAACTCTTGAGACGCATCCCAGTGGATGTGTGTATCATGAAATTCGCATGTTATATGCACAATTCTAAAAGGAAAGACAACTGTTAAGTCTCGGGAATCTGACTTAAAAAGACCATGTTTGCCAATTTATAAGAAAATTGGATGGGAAGCTTGCCCTCGACGCATAGACGTCAATCAAGCCGTTACTTTTCTTGTAAATATTATATCTTTTTGTCTTTTCTTAATAATTGTGATTTATTTTGTTGTTTTTCTTTTGTTTTCTCCGATAGGATCCAGACCTTTTTGACTATCACGATATTATTTCGCTACTAATCGTCCTCTGAAAGATACTTGTGCTATTTTTACTCACCCTTTTCACGTACTATAAATTCAGCCCATCATTGCACTTTGGAAGGCATCCAGAGTTGAGAAAGAAATACATAAAAAATGGAAGCCACTTCAAGAAGACGAGTTGAAAACATCTGTGTGTTTTGCGGTAGTAGTGTTGGTGTTAAGCCACAATACGTAGAAGTAGCACAAGAATTGGGTCGAGTCTTAGCTGCAAGAAATATGCACTTAATATATGGCGGAGGCAATCTTGGACTTATGGGAATCGTTTCAAAGGCCGTACAGGAAGGAGGCAGTCACGTTTTGGGAATCATCCCAAAACCCTTGGCAGAAGCAAATCTTATTGAACCATCAAACAGAGAGGAACTGATTATGCTAGGTATGTCTGAATGACTGGTAGAAATGATTAACCGTGATGATGCTTTTATTGCTTTTCCAGGTGGCTTGGGTACATTGGAGGAAATTTTTATTGTGCTATCTTGGGCGAACCTGAACATACACCAGAAACCAATTGGGCTGTTTAACGTTGATGGATTTTATGATTTTCTTTGTGTATTTCTTGATGATGCCCGGAGAAATGGGTTCGTGTCAAAACCTTTGAAAGAACTCATCTTTACTGCCAGAACTGCTCCGGATCTAATAGACCAACTCTTAGCCTATGAACCACAAGTTGACCCTATCCTTTCAAAGATAAATTGGTCCGAGGACGATCATGGTAAGAGGCGTCGTGTTAATCTGGATCTTAACCTTTAATTTCTTGTAGAATTTCAGCTAACCAGGTTCTACCTTCTAAACTCTTCTTCTACTATTTAAGACATTGGGGACAATGTCTCATTTAGGTTTGGGGGAGGTAATTAGTTGATCAGTACCTTGTTTTTAGTTTGTGTGTTATTTTTATTTTTAGTCCAAAATTTTTCGAAAAATACAAAAAAGTTGAAATTTTTTCAAAATTACAAATTTTTTTTTTTGTGTTTTTGGTTTTTATTTTGACTAAAAATGGTGAAATTGGTGAGAGATAGCTGAGTAAGGAGTTTCCACTCCTGATACGTATCTCAAACCTATTTCGGAACAAGTTAATTTTTATTTATTTCCTTTTGAATTATTTAATTTGTGAATTCTCCATAAAACGGACTAAAATGGATCTTCATATACTCAGTTGGCAGGTATTATCAATATGCATAGTAACATACGAACATGAGTTAAAATTGAAAAGTTTGTAATATTTAGTGCTCTAGTTTAATTGGAGGAAACATCTCAAAAAAAGCAATGGAGTAAAAAAAAAAAAAATCTGAGATCCGAGTCATTAAGTTTGTAATGGTGTTTTAACACCTAGTGCCCTAAAGCCAACTGGTTTGGGAGTCACTGGCCCAAAGCTCGCTACATGGATCGAAGGTGCTGTAAAAATATATATATATCTGAAGTCTGAGTAATTAAGTCCGTAGGGGTGTCTTAACACCTGGTGCCCTAAAGAAAACTGGTTTGGGAGCCACCGGCCCAAAGCTCGTTACATAGATGGAAGATATTGTATATAAATAAAAATTAAAAAAAAAATCAAAGAAAAAATCAGAAAAATCAGAAAAATTATTCCATTGCAGCAAAAAAGGTGTGAAATCTGATAGAACTTTAGGACAAAAATATTACTCTCTTATCAACTGCACTTATGACTGTTGTGGGAAAAAATGAGTTGTTTAATATTTTGTTGGCTGTGTATATGAAGAATGGTAAAAATAATCGGAGAAATTACTTATTCAGTAATTTTGAAAGAAACAAAACAACTAGTAACTGGGAGTAGAAGTTTCACCTGATTAGTCACTAACATCTTTATTCTCTTTTCGCTTGTCTTTTTGTTGTTGTGTGCATTAGTTTCACTACCTTTTTACTTTTGTAAAATGTTTGTGGGTATCATTGATGTAAACCCTCACGAGACTAAAACTCATCCACTAGGGACACCTAGGGGTTTAAAGGCTTGTTGCATACGCTAAATGCAACCGCGATCCCTACGAAAGTGGTTTAGTTAAATTTTATTATGTTATTTTATTTTATGTTTTGCTCGAGGACTAGCAAAATGTTAGGTTTGGGGGTGTGATGAGTGGTAAATCTATCACTATTTCCCACTCATTTAACCTAATATGGTGTATAGTTTCTTGAGTTTTGTGAATATTTTGATGTGTTTTGTGTTATTTTGTAGAGAAATAAAGTTTCAGGACATTCTGGAGGTGATTTGGGCCAAAACTGTGAAAATTGGACGAAAATGGCATTCTGGTAATTTCCCGCGTCGCGACCCCAAGACCTTCAGCGTCGCGACGCCTAACATGCGCCGAACAGTGCTAACGTGCACCGGGTCCACAAATCAGAATCTGAGAAAAGTTTGACTTTGCTAACGTGCGCCGTGCCACATGTCACCATCACAGCCGATCTGTTAACATGCGCTGTGCCACGTGTCAGCATCCTATGGTGCCGATAGTCACCATCGCCACGTGTCGCCACGTGTCACTCCACGTCATTGCCACATCGTCAGCCACATCACCAGGTTGACCGAGTCAACATGCCACCTCACCGCCACGTCATCATCAGCCAATCAGGAAGTGCCACGTGTCGTAATTCTATGGTGCCGACAGTCCCTTTCCCACGTGTCGCCACGTCATCGCCACGTCAGCATCAATTATTGGCTATCTAATCCTTATCTGACACGTGGCGGATAAGAATCTAGCCGACCAATCAGAAGCCGCCACGTGTCAAAATAATTGAGCCCCAACCACATTGCCACGTGTCACCTTATCATCTTATCCAGAATCTGCAACCGACGAACCAGAGCGTGCCACGTCGACAGAAGCTGGCGTAGCGACGCTGGATTGGTGTCGCGACGCTGGAACCCTACTGACCCCTATATATAGAGCGCGAAATTCTAGTTTCAGTTGTACCACTCTCTCTCATCTCTTTGATGTAAAGAGGGAGTTTCTCTCTCTACTTTCTTTTAGTTTTTAGTTTTGTAATTAATTTTAATTACGTTTTGTAATAATAGTAATTTACTTTTTTACTTTTTATAATTTTTACTATTTACCATGAGGAGGTAACTTCCCCAGCTAGGGTGAAAGGTAATTCTTTTACTATTGCTATTTAGATTAATCTCCCTTAAATATAATATATTCACTATTTAAAATATTGACTTAAAAAGGATACCGCCAGATTGGTCGGTTGGTAATTCATTTTAATCTGGTTAAAACCTGACTAATCAAGGATACCGCCAGATTGGTCGGTTGGTAATTAAACACACACGTATAATGCAAGCGCACATATCGTTCAAGTAGTATAAAAATATCGATCCCACGAGGAATTAATATCTAAACTATTAATTTTATGAGGTCAAATGATTAATAATATCTAACAGGTTGTTTGATTGATTTGAACTGGGGACGATTCTAAATTTAAAAATAAGTAAATAAAATTTTTCGAAAGTAGATTTAAGAAAATTCAATATTAAAAACTATATAGGGTTGTGATTCATTCTAATATCTTTTAAAAGATGAAGTGATTATTTTATGTTTGTGTAATAAATCAGTTTACTAACCTGGAACACTAAATTATGCAAAAGCCTCTGTCGATGGTCAGACGCAAATACCCCGTTTAACCCAATTGAACCATATGTCTATGTCAACCAAATTATCTGGATTCATTAAGTTTAAGTTCCAATTATGGCTACCCCCGCCCGACAGGTATATGTCTATCCTGTAAGGAAATCTATTAAAGGGTTATCTATCCTCAAGGAAGATCGTGGGCTATTAAGTCTAAGGCTGAAACCTAAAATCCCTATGTCTAGTTCATTTTAGATTTACCACATCAATCTTATTGGTGATCAGACAACAAGAAGCATTAAGCTTAAGACTTAATAACTAAACCCTTAAATTACCCAAACTATAAAATAACCCCTTATAAACCGGTGATATTAAAAGTCATCACAGCCCTAGATAACTAATTTAGTTATAACACATAACTAGGGCTAGTAAAATCTTGAAAATAAAAGACATAAAGTAAAAATGCGGTAAAGTAAATACTGAAAAGTAAATTACAATAAAATAAAATGCTAAGGTAAAAGGAATTACTTTTACTACTACTAATTTAGATATCTCCCATAATATAATATAAAACTTGTGATAACATTACCAACCAGCCATATAGGCGGTATCCTGATTAAGTCAAATTAAGTCCAACCAGCCATTAAGACGGTAAAAAGATTTGTCCATGAACCTGCCATATAGGCGGTAAGAAAGTTTAATTACCAACCGACCAATCTGGCGGTATCCTTGATTAGTCAGGTTTAAACCCGATTAAAATGAATTACCAACCGACAAATCTGGCGGTATCCTTTTTAAGTCAATATTTTAAATAGTGAATATATTATATTTAAGGGAGATTAATCTAAATAGAAATAGTAAAAGAATTACCTTTCACCCTAGCTGGGGAAGTTACCTCCTCATGGTAAATAGTAAAAACTGTAAAAAGTAAAAAAAGTAAATTACTATTATTACAAAACGTAATTAAAATTAATTACAAAACTAAAAACTAAAAACTAAAAGAAAGTAGAGAGAGAAACTCCCTCTTTACATCAAAGAGATGAGAGAGAGTGGTACAACTGAAACTGGAATTCGCGCTCTATTTATAGGGGTCAGTAGGGTTCCAGCGTTGCGACGCCAATCCAGCGTCGCTACGCCAGCTTCTATCGATGTGGCACGCTCTGGTTCGTCGATTGCAGATTCTGGATAAGATGATAAGGTGACACGTGGCAAGGTGGTTGGGGCTCAATTATTGTGACACGTGGCGGCTTCTGATTGGTCGGCTAGATTCTTATCCGCCATGTGTCAGATAAGGATTAGATAGCCAATAATTGATGCTGACGTGGCGATGACGTGACGGTGACATGGCGACACGTGGGAAAGGGACTGTCGGCACCATAGAATTACGACACGTGGCACTTTCTGATTGGCTGATGATGACGTGGCGGTGATGTGGCATGTTGAATCGGTCAACCTGGTGATGTGGCTGACGATGTGGCAATGACATGGAGTGACACGTGGAGACACGTGGCGATGGTGACTGTCGGCACTGTAGGATGCTAACATGTGGCACGACGCATGTTAGTAGATCGACTGTGATGGTGACACGTGGCATGGCACACGTTAGCAAAGTCAAACTTTTCTCAGATTCTGATTTGTGGACCCGGCGCCGTTAGCACTGTTCGGCACATGTTAGGCGTCGCGACGCTGAAGGTCTTGGCGCCGCGACGCGAGAAATTACCAAAATGCCATTTTCGTCCAATTTTCACTATTTTGGCCCAAATCACCTCCAGAATGTCCTGAAACTTTATTTATCTACAAAATAACACAAAACACATCAAAATATTCACAAAACTCAAGAAACTATACAACATATTAGGTTAAATGAGTGGGAAATAGTGATAGATTTACCACTCATCACTTGCATGAGTATCTTATACCCAAATATATGAGAACTATGCTGTTGTGCCCTCACAACGCGCACAAGTGTAATACTAGTCTTTTACGCATTATCGATGTCCAATCTCGATAATACTCTGACTAGGGATATTTAATGATTTATCCTTTGTGACTGATATTGTCTCATATCATTCTCCGTCCGGGAACAAATCACAAGGACCTCTCATCATTTATACATCTAGGTGATCTAATCACAAATGATAAGAGTGCAATCTCCTTTGTTACATAGTTAATTTGTACAACAACACCATGATCTGTACAAATAGTGACGATATGGGTCATAATTTTCCAACATGATGAGACCATTAATTCTTTAGCCTGTGCTGTAGCCTAGCTCAGCCGCTAACAGAACTACTCCTATCTAATTAGGAATTTTACAGATCCAAAATTGCTTCTTTTTCTGCCTCAGCTGTAGTAATATTTCACTTTTGTTGCTTATTCGGTAACGGTATCTTGCTTGGAAGATTTCCAGCTCACTGTTCCGTTATTCAAACTATATAATACCCTTATTGTGACTTACAGTCGTTATTATCGGTTTGGAAACTTGCAACGATGAACCCAGTCACTTCAAGTTCTCCTCCTCCATAAATTAAGAATGCATCCTTAGTTCGTCTAAGATACTTAAGGATGTTCTTAACATCAATCCAGTGACTATCACTAGGATTGGCTTGAATTGTGACTCCACATGCTCAAAGCATATGAGACATCAGGCCGCGTACATATCTTTCAATGTACGAGTCCTCGGAGAGTGCCAACAACTTTTAGATCTATTACAGTAGATCCTTATTCCTAGAATAAATGTTGTCTCTCCCAAGTTTTCTATGGAGAATTTTCATGAAAGCCAAGCTTTCACCGATTGTATTATAGGAATGTCATTTCCAAGAAATGACATGTCATCATTATATAGGACAATCATTGTCAGTGCGCTCCCACTAACCTCCTTATATACACAAGAATCATTTTCGTTTTGAATTAAATCATATACCATTATGATTACATCAAAACGATAGTTCCAAGAATACAATGCTTGCTTCAATCCATAAATGGATCGAATTAACTTGCAAACCTTGGTTGCATGTTTTGGTATGACAAAACGTCAGGATGTTGTAAACATCCTCCAAAAGGTTTCCGTTTAAGGAAAGCAATTTTGACGTTCAGCTTCCATATTTCATAAATGAAACATGCAGCATAAGCAAAAATTATTCAAATGGTTTTAATCATGGCAACGAGTAAAAGGTTTCATCGTAATCGACACCATGTTGATGATGATACCCTTTTGTACAAGCCTAGCTATGTACATTTGTATGTTGCCATCCATGTATGTATTCATTGAAGACTTATATAGTACCATTAGGCACAATGCCTTCCGGTGCAATAACCAGTCTCCAAACTTGGTTGGTATACATGGAATCCATTTCGGACATCATGTCACTTTGCCATAATAGGGAGTCGATACCTTGTATCACTTCCTCATACGTAGCCGGTTCGTATTCCTCAATAAGATTGACATCTTCATGAGGTGAGATCAGAAACTCATACCTCCCAGGTTGTTTTCTGACTCTGTCCGAATTACGTGGTTCTTGTGTATTCGAAGATTATGGTACAGTTTCATCCCTGATGAACTGTTTGTGTTCTATTAAGGAATCGGTGCCGAGAATAGTTTTACTCCAATTTTCATCGAGTTTTACTTTCCTCACACTTACCACTGCATATAGGAATTCCTCTTAGGAATACCGCATGGAGAGCAATAATTACATTGTTTTTTGTGAGTTGTATAAGTACTATACTTGGTTTCCCTAGGATAACCCACAAATTAGGCACTTATCCGATTTGGGTTTTAGTTGGTATCATCCAAACATATGCCTAGCATTCCCAAATATTCAGGAATGAGAAAACCCGGTTTCTTTCCTGTTCATATCTAATATGAAGTCTGTCTAACAGATTTTTATGGAACCTTATTCAAAATAAGTATTGCACTATTTAATGCGTATCCCTAGAAGGAAAATGGTAGCTCAGAGCGACTCATAATTAACCTTACTATGTCCAACAAAGTTTGGTTTCTCTGTTCGGACACACCATCAAATTGAGGTGTTCCGGGAGGAGTCCATTATGAAAGAATACTATACTCTTTCAAATAGTCGAGAAAATTATTGCTTAAATATTTTCCACCACAGTCTAACCGTGACAGTTTAATACTTTAGTCTATCTGTCAGTCTACTTCGTGTCGAAACTCTTTGAATTTATCAAAAGTTTCCGATTCGTGTTTCAAAAGAAACATATAACCATAACGCGATGCAACATCCATAAAGGTTACAAAGTATTCATATCCATCTCTAGCCTAGCTAGATATGGGCCCACTTATGTCACTATGAACAAGGGCTAACAGATCGGTGGCACTTACACTTTTACCAAGTAAAAGGTATTTTAGGCACTTTGCCTAATAAACTAGATTCGTAGACATCATTTGATTAGAATCAAATCCGTCCTAGTATCCACTCTTCAAAAGTGTGGATATACGAGTCTTGATTAATGTGTCCCAGACAACAATGCCACAAATAAGTCTCACCTGATTAATTCAGTTTGAGCTATTTGTTTGTCATGTAATACGTTTGAGATTCATTTATATTCAAAATATAAATACTGTTATTCACATCTAATGTGCTTATCTCAATATCATCTTTATAAAATAAAACACTTAGTGTTCTAGAATATAAAGGTATACCCACAACGGGTTAAACTTAGATATAGAGATAATGTTTCTAGTCAAACTAGGTACATTATAACAATTTCCTAATTTAAGTACATACCCGAAGGGTAGTTCCTAAACTTAGGTTTCTACGGTTAAAACAACGACTCTCGCCCTGTTTCTGACTCCCAGGTCGATCTCAACTGAAGTTAGTCTCCTGCTAATCAGCAGATTCTGCACATCAGTACATATATTTATGTACCACATCTAGTATCAAAAATCCAATTTTGAAACCAGTAGTGAACATGTTCATGACAAACATACTTGAAGCCGGAGTCTTGACCCTCTTCACTTCCTTCATGTCTTCCTTGTCCATACGGCAATCACGCTTCTAGTGACCCCGTTTGCCACAGTTTAGGCAGACATCTGGGATCTGTCCTTTGTCTTCCCAGAAGACTGTGAGGATTTTGCCTTTGCCTCTTTTAGAAGCTCTGGCTTTGCCTCATTGAGCATAGCCATCAACTCTTCAAGAGTTTACTCTTGGTTCATTATGAACCTGCCCCAACTTTCAGGTAGAGACTATAAGATCAAATCTTTGGTAGTTTCGGCCACGTAGCTAATGCCCAGCTAACCTAGCTGATCGATGTCAGCAATCATCTGTGACACCTAGTGCTCGACATATGTACCCTCTGACATACACGAGCGAAATAGCTTCTTTTGTAATTTGTACTTATAAGATCTAAGAATAGATCTATGAAGATCCTTTAATTTCAACATCATGGTATAAGGATCTAATCCTTAATTCTGACGACGAAATTAAAGAGTCATTGCGGTAATCATAATGAATTGAGCACTAAAGTTATCATTACATGAATCTTCCAAAGATCATGTTCTACTATTTGCTCAACTCCGGGCTTAGGCCCGAGATGTCACTCTATCAAATAGAATAACTTCTCAGTTCCCAGGATTATCCTGAGGTTCTATTCCCAATCTGAAAATTAAAGCCGTTTAAAGACATTTTCACCCGGGATTATGTTCTAAACGCTAATATTTCAGTTATCTTGATTCCAATAGTCCAACTATCCAATCAACGATTTCGGGTACTATTGAATATAATGATTACTATAGTCTAACTATATAATCAACTATTATTTGATTGGTTAAATTCAAATATATTGATTACTATAATTCAATTATATAATCAACTATAAATGAAGTAGTTTGAATACAGTCCAACTGTTTTAATTTAAAACAACAATTAAATATTAGTCCAACTAATATATATTTATTAATAATGACGAAAAATGAAATGAGCGCGTTTTGGAAAGTATCTAAATGAAATTGCAAATTTAATACTTGCCTCCCACTATTTTTCGGCGAGCCTCTAACCCTCTGTTGAGTACTCGGGAAACCTAGTTTCCTAGTGGGCTAGGATCCCGTTAAATAACACACAACCTTGACTTTGGCCAACAAGTTGTATGAAAATTAACTAGGTAGATCTCTAAGATCAATTGGATCTCATCCAATTCATAGATCCAGTAGGTGGACCTCCAAGTCCGAAACATATATAATATCTATGCCAATATATCCAATATATTTTCCTAACCTTTTCCTCTGAATCAACTAAGCCTTGGCTTTGGCACAACAAGCTTAATGATTCTAGTTAAGCGGGACCCATTGACCTTGGAAAGCTTCGTAATCGATGTCGATGGACAAGAAATGATCTTGTCTTTGGCCAAAAAATCACAACTTGGACAAGACATGCGATATGGAACAAAGCCTTCATGATTCAAACACATCCGCGATGGACAAAGGTCTTGACTTTGGCCAATAAACCAGTGCCAATATTGGATCTTGAGAATGAATCATTCAATGGAAGGAAAGCGCTTAATATTTGTTGAGGGTTTTTCGCGTAATTGGCAACCAATTAATTATCTTTGATTAGGTCTCATCATACACCCTTAAGCATGCATTCTAAAAGCATAATAAGGCGCGGTAAATAAATTAATAATGATATGCGGATGGATATTTAAAACATTTTGTTCCTAGAACAAATCTCTCCATTTCCTCTCTCCCGCTAGCACTATTCTTACTTCTATCCAATTACATAACACTTCTAAAGAAACCTCATTTACATTGAGGGGAATAGGTGAGAAGAGAAATACAATGAGAAAAGAGGTAATAGGCTGGACACGCAGGTCCAATTAAATAAATTCTAAATTTATTACAATAATTTCCAAAATTACCCTCACCCATCTAATATCCATCCGATATACATTATTCATACATACATCCAAGTATTCACACATAGCGTGTTATCAATCAATCTAATCCAATTAATTAATCTTTGATTAATGACCATCCAATGTTCAAACAACGATTTGATTTGCGCGAGTCCAACTTGTTTAAGAATAAGTACTCAAAGTACGTATTCTTGAATTATATCGAACTATAATTTTAAATCCAATTTAAATTATATTCAATACTAATTCATATTAATTCCAAATTAAATTATTACACTTTTAATTGTGCCTTTTAGACTTGGATTCTAAATCCAATCTTTATGGGTCTCAAAGGCCCAATTAGTATCCGATACTATTTAATTAAAGTCCAATGGGCTTTTAATTAATTCTTAAGGCATGGGCTTTGGCAATTATGGGTCAAACCCAAGATGCCAAGGCCCAATAAGGAATCACCCTATGCCAAAAACTAATTTAGGTCCATTAGGCCCAATTAAATTATATTTAAAGGCCCAATTGTCATAATTGGACTTTATGGAAATGATTTAGACCCAATTGGATCCAACCAATTATCCTAAACCAAACTTGGCCCAACCAAGCCCATTAAGCCCAAACACAACAACATTAGCCCAATTCAAAATTAAAGGCTAATTTATTTAATTACAATATTCCAAATATCACAATTATTTAATTAAAGTGTATATAGTACAATTAATCAATTAATCTAACATTTCCATAATACTAATTAATTCAATTAATCATACTTAACAATTCCAATTCATGTCCAACACAAATTGAAGTAAAACAATCAATTTTGACATGCTAAGGTTCACAGCAATTTAGGCATAAATAACATCCAATGTGATTTCAATCCAATTAAATCAACATATAATATTTCTATCATGCCAATTAACACATCCAATTGACAATTTCTAAAAAAAAATTCACCATGAACCTATTTAGGGTTCTATTCGGCCATGTGGTTAATTTTGGGGAAAATTAATCCTATCAATTTTTCACAAAATTGAAGATGCACAAATCCAATTCAACATCATTCAAACACAACCCAATCATCAATTTAAGAAAACACATACTCCAAGCATAAATTCCCAAATTAAAGTCCATAAACCCTAAATTCCAAATCAAACTTAGGAGGCTCTGATACCATTGTAAGTGTTCCTAGAACATGCCAAGATCTCTAAGAGTGATTTGTGTGTGAAAAATCAAAGAGAGTTGCGGAAAAAAACTTACTTTGATCAGATGGGTTTCAAGACTTTTTAAGCATTTCCATGGAAGCTCCAAGCTTTGAATGAAGTTCTAAACCCTTGGGTGAGTTTCCCTATCACCTTGATTCACTCCTTTAAGTGCTAGCTTGAATAAAAAATGAAAGAAAAATTTTGCCCTCCAAGGACGCAAGGTTTCGGCCATGGCAAGAGAAGAAGAGAGAAAATTTTCAAATGCTGTGAATAGTAACTGATGAGCGGAAAATATATCAATATTTACCGCCCCTTTTACTTAATATTTTGTTTAGTTTCTCTGGTTTGATGAATGTTTTGATGTGTTTTAGTTTATTTTGTAGATAAAATAATATTGGGACACAATGAAATCATTTAGGACGAAATTTGGGTCAAATAAGGGCAAAAATTGGACTTGACATATTAATTTTGGAGATTGGAAACTTAAAATGGCGTTTTAACGAAGTGCAGTTTTGGAAATTCCAGTTTTGCGCATCTGTCGTAATTTGGGCATAACCTTTTACTCCGATATCAGATTGATCTGATTCAAGTTCCAGATTAAAGAAGACTCAAAGATCTACAACTTTGAAAGACAAAATAATTTCTAATTATGAAGATGTCATGCCCGAAATTGATAAACCATCCAAAAGTGTGTTGTGTGTAATTATTAAAGTCATTTTCAAAGCAAAAAATAAATTAATAAATAAATAATATAAATTATCAAATCACCACCAAACATGATAAGCAATTAGTGGAGCAATTAATAATGGATTTGGTGGAGCAATTAGTGGAGCAATTAATAATGGATTTGGTGGATGATTTGATGGAGGCAAAATTTTGCCTATAAATACCAAGCCATTTCATTTGTAAATTCATACTTTCTTCTAAGGAATTCATTAAGAATACTAAGAAGATTGTATCTTGTTTGTTTATTTACAGCTTTCAGTAATTAATTTCCGCTTTCGCACTTTCTTTTATTTACTTTTCAGTTTTTACTTTCCGCAATTTACTTTTACACACAATACTTTTCTTTCTTTAATTTTCAGTTTTTATTTTTCAGTAATGAGAAGGTAACTCCCCTTTGCTGGGGTAAAAGGTTAAACTTTTATTACTAATATTTAGATTAATCTCCCTTAATTATAATATATAAACTAGTTAAAACCTGACTTAACGAGGATACCGCCATATTGGTCGGTTGGTAATTATTTAAATTGGTTTTTTAACCTGACTAAACTGATACCGTCTGATTGGTCGGTTGGTAATTAATTATTAATTTGACTTAATCTGGATACCGCCTATATGGCTGGTTGGTAATTATCATGCAAAGTTAATATATTATATTAAGGGAGATATCTAAAATAGAAGTAATAAAAGTGGATCTTTTTACCTCAGCATTTTCTTTTATTGTACTTTTACTTTATTTACTTTTCAGCAATTTACTTTCACCATTTACTTTTCAGCAATTTACTTTCAGCAATTTACTTTCTGCATTTACTTTTCAGTAATTTACTTTCAGCATTTACTTTTCAACATTTAATTTTCAGTATTTAATTTTAGCATTTACTTTCCGTCATTTACTTTTCAGCATTTTACTTTATGTCTTTTATTTTATTTAAGTTTTTACTAGCCTTAAATATGTGTCGTAACTAAGTTAGTTATCTGGGTTGTGATGAATTCTAATATCACCGGTTTATAAGGGGTTATTTTATAGTTTGGGTAATTTAAAGGTTTACTTATTAAGTCTTAAGCTTAATGCTTCTTGTTGTCTGATCACCACTAAGATTGATGTGGTATATCTAAAATAAACTTGACAAAGGAATTTTAGGTTTCAGCCTTAGACTTAATAGCCCACGATCTTCCTTGAGGATAGACAACCCTTTAATAGATTCCTTACAGGATAGACATATACCTTTCGGGCGGGGGTAGCCATAATTGGAACTTAAACTTAATGAATCCAGATAATTTGGTTGACATAGACATATGGTTCAATTGGGTTAAACTGGGTATTTGCGTCTGACCATCGACAGAGGCTTTTGCATAATTTAGTGTTCCAGGTTAGTAAACCAATTTATTACACAAACATGAAATAACCACTTCATCTTTTAAAAGATATTAGAAAGATTCACAACCCTAAATAGTTTTTAATATTGAATTTTCTTAAACCTACTTTTGTGCAATTTTATTTACTTCTTTTTAAATTTAGAATCATCACCATTTCAAATCAATCAATCAACCTGTTAGATACTAGTAATCATTTGACCTCATAAAATTAATAGATTAGGTATTAAGTCCTCGTGGGATCGATACTTTTTATAATACTTGAACGATACGTACGCTTGCGTTATACGTGTGTGTTTACGCCGTCAAAAATCTGTTAATCAAAGAAACTTTTCCAGATGAACAGCTGTTTGCCATGAAACAACAAGATGCCCCTTGGTATGCTGACTATGTCAACTACATTATGTCAGGAAAATGGATGTTGGAATGGACAACTCAGCAACAGAAGAAATTGTTCAAAGAAGTCAAGCACTATGTTTGGGATGAGCCGTACCTGTTCAAACGGTGTGCTGGTCAATTATTGAGACGGTGTGTTCCACAAGAGGAGGTCAACAGTGTTTTGCAGCACTGTCATTCATCACCATATGGCAGACACTTCAGCGGAAACAAAACCGCAGCCAAAGTCCTACAATCAGGTTTGTTCTGGCCCACTTTTTTTAAAGATGCTTATCTTTTTTCTCTTCAATGTGATAGGTGCCAGAGAATGGGGAATATTTAGAAGAGAAATGAAGGACCGTTGCAAAACATTCTGGAAGTGGAGATATTCGATGTGTGGGGTATAGATTTCATGTGACCCTTTGTTCCATCATTCAGAAACCTGTAGATCTTGGTTGCTGTAGACTACGTCTCCAAATGGGTTGAAGCAATTACACTACCATCCAATGATTCAAAATTGGTGATCAAATTCCTGAAAAAGAATATTTTCACTCGGTTCGGAACACCTCGGGCAATTATCAGTGATGGTGGCTCACATTTCTGTAACAGATACTTTGATGCACTCCTATCCAAATACGGAGTTACTCACAAGGTTGCCACTGCTTACCATCCATAGTCTAACAGACAGGTTGAAGTTTCAAACAGGGAAATCAAAAGAATCTGGGAGAAAACTGTTGGATCAACAAGGAAAGATTGGTCTACAAAACTAGATGATGCATTATGGGCCTACCGAACAGCTTACAAGAAACCCATTGGTATGTCCCCATATCGATTGGTGTTTGGAAAAGCATGCCATCTGCCAATTGAGCTTGAACACAAGGCGTACTGGGCACTGAAGAAGTTGAATCTTGATTCACAAGCTGCAGGAGAGAAATGACTTCACCAACTTAACGAATTGGATGAAATGGCATGATCGAAAAATAGTGCACAGATAGTTGGAACCAAGGCAGCAAGTGTTGTTGTACAATTCACGGTTGAAACTTTTCCTGTGAAATTTGAAATCAAGGTGGTCAGGTCCATTTGTGATAACTCAGGTTTTACCATATGGAGCTGTTGAGTTACTGGATCCCAACACCAACGAAACATTCAAGGTTAACAGTCAGCGTGTCAAGCACTACTGGGGAGAATTGTTTGAGCGACAAAAAGAAAGTGTCACACTTTCAGATCCAGCATAACGATCGAGAAGTCACGTCTAGCTGACGACTTTAAACTTAGCGCTCGCAGGGAGGCAACCCATGAAATTTGTGTATATATTGTGATCTGGTGTGTTTTATTTTTGTGTGTTTAATTTTTGCAGGTAAAGTCATTTCACGATGGAAGAAGTTCTCACAAAACTTCACAAGCAATTTCCTTTTCTCCCTCAAAACTCTCTGATGAAAGTCTACAAAGCTCGCTCAGAACGGATGAGATTACTAACGATCCATGGAGTTCCTAAAGATATTCGTTGGGTAATTGAAGCACGGGTCCGATTGGCAGGTGAGTCTTCTGAATCTTTTATTTCACATCTGCCTGGTTTTGGAAGAAACACCTATGCAAAGAAACGTAGAGCTAAGCAAATGGGTGTCTGTTACAAATGTGCAGGCTGGAATTGCAATACTCGTTGTCGTTCTTTAGGAATGGAGTCTGATAATCGCGAAGATAAAATTAAATTCATTAGGGATGGCTTGAGTAAGGAGTCTGTAGATAATATATTTTCGACTCTTGAGACGCATCCCAGTGGATATGTTCATATAGCCATTCGAAAATTACATACACAATTTCAAAAAGAAAGACAACAGTTAAGTCTCGGGAATCTGACTCAAAAAGACCCTATTTGCCAATTTATAAGAAAATTGGATAGGAAGCTTGTCCCTGACGCATAGACGTCAATCAAGCCGCTACTTTTCTTGTAAATATTATATCTCTTTGTCTTTTCCTAATAATTGTAATTTGTTTTGTTGTTTTCTTTTATTTTCTCCGACAGGATCCAGACCTTTTTGACTATCACGATTTATTTTACTATTAACTAATAATTGTCATTTGGCAGGTACTAGTGCTATTATTTTACTCACCCTTTTTAGATGTTATAAATTCAACTCATCATTGCACTTTTGAAGACATCTAGAGTAAAACATGGAAGCCACTTCAAGAAGATGAGTTGAAAACATCTGTGTGTTTTGCGGTACTAGTGTTGGTGTTAAGCCACAATACGTAGAAGCAGCACAGGAATTGGGTCGAGTCTTAGCTACAAGGAATATGCACTTAGTATATGGCAGATGCAATCTTGGACTAATGGGGATCGTTTCAAAGGCCGTACAGGAAGGAGGCAGTCACGTTTTGGGAATCATCCCAAAACCCTTGGCAGAAGCAAATCTTATTAGACCATCAAACGGAGAAGAGCTAATTATGTCAGGTATGTCTGAACGATTGGTAGAAATGATTAACCGTGCTGATGCTTTTATTGCTTTACCAGGTGGCTTGGGTACATTGGAGGAAATTTTTATAGTGCTATCTTGGGCAAACCTGAACATACACCAGAAACCAATTGGGCTGTTTAACGTTGATGAATTTTATGATTTTCTTTGTGTGTTTCTTGATGATGCCCGGAGAAATGGGTTCGTGTCAAAACCTTTAAAAGAACTCCTCTTTACTACCATAACTGTTCCGGATCTAATTGACCAAATCTTAGCCTATGAACACAAATTGACCCTATCATTTCAAAGATAAATTGGTCCGAAGTCGATCGTGGTAAGAGGCGTCGGATTAATCTGGATCTTAACCTTTAATTTCCTGTAGAATTTCAGCTAACCAGGTATTATCTTTTAAACTCTTCTTCTACTGTTTAAGACATTGGGGACAATGTCTCATTTAGGTTTGGGGGAGGAAATTAGTTGATTAATATCTTGTTTTTAGTTGTGTGTTGTTTTTATTTTTAGGCCGAAATTTTTCGAAAAATACAAAAAAATTACAAAATTTTTTTACGTTTTTGCGTTTTTATTTTGACTAAAAAGGTGAAATTGGTGAGAGATAGCTGTGTAATGAGTTTCCACTCCTGAGACGTATCTCAAACCATTTTTTCGGAACAAGTTAATTTTTTTTTATTTCCTTTTGAATTATTTAATTTGTGAATTCTCCATAATACTGACTAAAATGGATCTTCATATGCTCAGTTGACAGATATTATCAACATGCATAGTAACATACGGACATGAGCTAAAATTGAAAAGTTTGTAATATTCAGTGCTCTAGTTTAATTGGAGGAAGCATCTCAAAAAAGCAATGGAGTAAAAAAAAAATCCGAGATCCGAGTTATTAAGTCTGTAAAGGTGTTTTAACACCTAGTACCCTAAAGCCAACTGGTTTGGGAGTCACTGGCCCAAAGCTCGCTACATGGATCAAAGATGTTGCAAAAAATATATATATCTGAAGTCTGAGTAATTAAGTCCGTAGGAGTGTCTTAACACCTGGTGCCCTAAAGCCAACTGGTTTGGGAGCCACCGACCCAAAGCTCGCTACATAGATGAAAGATATTGTATATAAATAAAAAAAAATCAAAAATCAAAGAAAAAAATCAGAAAAATTATTCCATTGCTGCAAAAAGATGTGAATTCTGATAAAACTTTAGGACAAAAATATTACTCTCTTATCAACTGCATTTGTGACTGTTGTGGGAAAAAATGAGTTGATTAATATTTTGTCGACTGTGTATATGGAGAATGGTAAAAATAATCGGAGAATTTACTTATTCGGTAATTTAGAATGAAACAAAACAACTGTTGACTTGGATTAGATGTTTCATCTGTTTAGTCACTAACTTCTTTATTCTCTTTTCTCTTGTCTTTTTGCTTTTGTGTGCATTAGTATTATTATCTTTTTACTTTTGTAAAATGTTTGTGGGTATCGTTGTTGTATGCCCTCACGAGACTATAACTCGTCCACTAGGGACACCTAGGGGTTTAAAGGCTTGTTGCATATGCTAAATGCAACCGTGATCCCTACGAAAGTGGCTTAGTTTAATTTTAATTGTTTCTTGTATTTTATTTTGTTGTTTTGCTCGAGGACTAGCAAAGTTTTAGGTTTGGGGGTGTGATGAGCGGAAAATATATCAATATTTACTCCCCCTTTTACTTAATATTTTGTTTAGTTTCTCGGGTTTGATTAACATTTTGATGTGTTTTAGTTTATTTTGCAGATAAAATAACATTGGGACACAATGAAATCATTTAGGATGAAATATGGGTCAAATAAGGGTAAAAATTGGACTTGACATATTAATTTTGGAGATTGGAAACTTGAAATGTCGTTTTAACGAAGTGCAGTTTTGGAAATTCCAGTTTTGCGCATCTGTCGTAATTTGGGCATAAATTTTTACTCCGATATCGGATTGAGCTGATTCAAGTTCCAGATTAAAGAATACTCAAAGATCTACAACTTTGAAAGAAAAAATAATTTTCGGATTCGGAAGATTTCATGCCCGAAATTGATGAACCATCCAGAAGTGTGTTGTGTGTAATTATTAAAGTCATTTTCAAAGCAAAAAATAAATTAATAAATAAATAATATAAATTATCAAATCACCACCAAACATGATAAGAAATTAGTGGACAAATTAATAATGGATTTGGTGGAGCAATTAGTGGAGCAATTAATAATGGATTTGGTGGATGATTTGATAGAGGCAAAATTTTGCCTATAAATACCAAGCCATTTCATTTGTAAATTGATATTTTCTTCTAAGGAATTCCTTAAGAATACTAAGAAGATTGTATCTTTTTTGTTTATTTAGCTTTTAGTAATTAATTTCCGCTTTCGCACTTTCTTTTCTTTACTTTTCAGATTTTACTTTCCGCAATTTAATTTTACGCACAATACTTTCTTTCTTTAATTTTCAGTTTTTATTTTTCAGTAATGAGGAGGTAACTCCCCTTTGCTGGGGTAAAAGGTAAAACTTTTATTACTAATATTTAGATTAATCTCACTTAATTATAATATATAAACTAGTTAAAACTTGACTTAACGAGGATACCGCCATATTGGTCGGTTGGTAATTATTTAAATTGGTTTTAACTTGACTAAACTGGATACCGCCTGATTGGTCGGTTGGTAATTAATTATTAATTTGACTTAATCTGGATACCGCCTATATGGCTGGTTGATAATTATCATGCAAAGTTAATATATTATATTAAGGGGGATATCTAAAATAGAAGTAATAAAAGTGGATCTTTTTACCTCAGCATTTTCTTTTATTGTACTTTTACTTTATTTACTTTACAGCAATTTACTTTTCAGCAATTTACTTTCAGCATTTACTTTTCAGTAATTTACTTTCATCATTTAATTTTCAGCATTTAATTTTCAGTATTTAATTTTAGCATTTACTTTCCGTCATTTACTTTTCAGCATTTTACTTTATTTCTTGTATTTTATTTAAGTTTTTACTAGCCCTAGTTATGTGTGTAACTAAGTTAGTTATTCTGGGGTTGTGATGAATTCTAATATCACCGGTTTATAATGGGTTATTTTATAGTTTGGGTAATTTAAAGGTTGACTTATTAAGTCTTAAGCTTAATGCTTCTTGTTGTCTGATCACCAATAAGATTGATGTGGTAAATCTAAAATAAACTTGACAAATGAATTTTAGGTTTCAGCCTTAGACTTAATAGCCCACGATCTTCCTTAAGGATAGATAACCTTTAATAGATTTCCTTACAGGATAGACATATACCTTTCGGACGGGGGTAGCTGACCGGCGTAAACACACACGTATAACGCAAGCGCACGTATCGTTCAAGTAGTATAAAAATATCGATCCCACGAGGACTTAATATCTAATCTATTAATTTTATGAGGTCAAATGATTACTAGTATCTAACAGGTTGATTGATTGATTTGAAATGGTGACGATTCTAAATTTAAAAGCAAGTAAATAAAATTATCGAAAATAGGTTTTAAGAAAGTTCAATATTAAAAACTATCTAGGGTTGTGATTTCTTCCAATATCATTTTAAAGATGAAGTGGTTATCTTAAGTTGGGTAATATATTGGTTTATTAACCTGGAACACTAATTATGTGTTAGCCTCTGTCGATGGTCAGACACAAATACCCAGTTTAACCCAATTGAACCATATGTCTATGTCAACCAAATTATATGGATTCATTAAGTTTAAGTTCCAATTATGGCTACCCCCGCCCGACAGGTATATTCCTATCCTGTAAGGAAATCTATTAAAGGGTTATTATCCTCAAGGAAGATCGTGGGCTATTGAGTCTAAGGCTGAAACCTAAAATCCCTATGTCTAGTTCATTTTAGATTTACCAGATCAATTTTATTAATGGCCAGTTAATGAAAAAACATTAAGATTAAGACTCATAATAAAATAAATCTTTATATTACCCAAGCTATAATCTAACCCCTTATAAAACGGTGATATTAAAAGTTATCACAACCCCAGATAACTAATTTAGTTACAACACATAACTAGGGCTAGTAAAAACTTGAAAATAAAAGACATAAAGTAAAAATACGGTAAAGTAAATACTGAAAAGTAAATTACAATAAAATAAAATGCTAAGGTAAAAAAGGAATTACTTTTACTACTACTAATTTAGATATCTCCCATAAAATAATATATAAACTTGTGATAATATTACCAACCGACCAATCTGGCGGTATCCTGATTAAGTCAAATTAAGTCCAACCAGCCATTCAGGCGGTAATATTTGTCCATAAACCAGCCATAAAGGCGGAACCAAAATTAAATTACCAACCGACCAATATAGCGGTATGCTTTTTAAGTCAAATTTTAAATAGTGAATATATTATTTTTAAGGGAGATTAATCTAAATAGCAATAGTAAAAGAATTACCTTTCACCCTAGCTGGGGAAGTTACCTCCTCATGGTAATAGTAAAAACTGTAAAAAGTAAAAAACAAGTAAATTACTATTATTACAAAACGTAATTAAAATTAATTACAAAAGTAAAAACACAAAAAAACTAAAAATTAAAAGAAAGTAGAGAGATAAACTCTCTCTTTAGATAGAAATAAGAGAGAGAGTGGTGCCTCTAAAACTGAAATTTGAAGCTCTATTTATAGGCCCCGGTAGGCTTCCAGCGTCGCGACGCCAAGGCCTCTGCCGTCGCTACTCCAGCTTTTATCGACGTGGCACGCTCTGGTTCGCCGGTTTGCAGATTCTGGATAAGCTGATAAGATGACACGTGGCGAGGTGGTTGGGCTTCAATTATTGTGACACGTGGCGGATTCTGATTAGTCGATGAGATTCTTATCTGTCACGTGTCAGATAAGGATTAGATACTCAATGATTGATGGTGACGTGGCGGTGATGTGGCGACACGTGGGAAATAGACTGTCGGCACCGTAGGATTGCGACACGTGGCACTTCCTAATTGGCTGATGATGACGTGGCGGTGAGGTGGCAGTTTGACTTGGTCAACTTGGTGATGTGGCAATGACGTGGAGTGACACGTGGCACACATGACGATGATGACTGTCGGCACCGTATGATGCTGACACGTGGCACGGCGCATGTTAGCAGATCGGCTGTGATGGTGACACGTGGCACGGTGCATTTTAGCAAAGTCAAACTTTTCTCAGATTCTGATTTATGGACCCGGCGCAAGTTAGCACTGTTCGGCGCACGTTAGGCGTCGCGACGCAGAAGGTGTTGGCGTCGCGACGCGGGAATTTACCAAAATGTAATTTTTCTTCCAATTTTCACTGTTTTGGCCCAAATCACCTCCAGAATGTCCTGAAACTTTATTTATCTACAAAATAACACAAAAACATCAAAAACGTTCACAAACTCAAGAAACTATACAAAATATTAGGTTAAATGAGTGGGAAATAGTGATAGATTTACCACTCATCACACCCCAAACCTAACATTTTGCTAGTCCTCGAGCAAAACATAAAATAACATAAATAAATTAACTAAGTCACTTTCGTAGGGATCACAGTTGCATTTAGCGTATCCAACAAGCCTTTAAACCCCTAGGTGTCCCTAGTGGACGAGTTGTAGTCTCGTGAGGGTTTACAGCAATGATACCCACAAACATTTTACAAAAGTAAAAAGGTAGTAAAACTAATGCACACAAAAGCAAAAAGACAAGCGAAAACAGAATAAAGATGTTAGTGACTGATCAGGTGAAACTTCTACACCAAGTTACTAGTTGTTTTGTTTTATTCTAAATTAATGAATAAGTAAATTCTCCGATTATTTTATCATTCTTCATATACACAGCCAACAAAATATTAAACAACTTATTTTGCCCACAACAGTCATAAGTGCAGTTGGAGAGTCCATTTGTACAACTTTTTTGTCCTAAAGTTCTATCAGAATTTCCACTTTTTTTAGCAATGGAATAATTTTTCTCATTTTTCTGATTTTTCTTTGATTTCTCTTATTTTTTATTAATATACAATATCTTCCGTCTATGTAGCGAGTGTTGGGTCGGTGGCTCCCAAACCAGTTGGTTTTAGGGCACCAGGTGTTAAGACACCCCTACGGACTTAATTACTCAGACTTCAGATATATATATTTTTGCAGCATCTTCGATCCATGTAACGAGCTTTGGGCCAATGACTCCCAAATCAGTTGGCTTTAGGGCACTAGTTGTTAAAACACCCTTACAGACTTAATAACTAGGATCTCAGATGTTTTTTTTTTTTACTCCATTGCTTTTTGAGATGCTTCCTCTAATTAAACTAGAGCACTGAATATTACAAACTTTTCAATTTTAGCTCATGTCCGTATGTTACTATATATGTTGATAATATCTGCTAACTGAACATATGAAGATCCATTTTAGTTCGTTTTAAGGAGAATTCACAAATTAAATAATTCAAAATGAAATAAACAAAAAGTAACTTATTTCGAAAATAGGCTTGAGATACGTCTCAGGAGTGGAAACTCCTTACTCGGCTATTTTTTTTTTTTACCAATTTCACCTTTTTAGTCAAATAAAAATGCAAAATATTTTTGTAATTTTTGAAAATTTTCCAATTTTTTTGTATTTTTCGAAAAATTTTGGACTAAAAATAAAAATAACACACAACTAAAAACAAGGTACTGATCAACTAATTCCTCCCCCAAACCTAAATGAGACATTGTCCCCAATGTCTTATACAGTAAAAGGAGAGTTAAGAAGGTCGTACCTGGTTAGCTGAAATCTACAGGAATTAAAGGTTAAGATCCAGATTAATCCGACGCCTCTTACCACGATCGTCCTCGGACCAATTTATCTTTGAAAGGATAGGGTCAACTTGTGGTTCATATGATATGAGTTGGTCTATTAGATCCGGAGCAGTTCTGGCAGTAAAGAGGAGTTCTTTCATAGGTTTTGACACGAACCCATTTCTCCGAGCATCATCAAGAAACACACAAAGAAAATCATAAAATCCATCAACATTAAACAGTCCAAGCGGTTTCTGGTGTATGTTCAGGTTCGCCCAAGATAGAACTATAAAAATTTCCTCTAATGTACCCAAGCCACCTGGCAAAGCGATAAAAACATCAGCACGGTTAATCATTTCTACCAGTCGTTCAGACATACCTGGCACGATCAGTTCCTCTCCGTTTGATGATCCAATAAGATTTGCCTCTGCCAAGGGTTTGGGATGATTCCCAAAACGTGACTGCCTCCCTCCTGTACAGCCTTTGAAACGATCCCCATAAGTCCAAGATTGCCTCCGCCATATATTAAGTGCACATTCCTTGCAGCTAAGACTCGACCCAATTCATGTGCTGCTTCTACGTATTGTGGTTTAGTTCCAACACTACTACCGCAAAACACACAGATATTTTCAACTCGTCTTCTTGAAGTGGCTTCCATTTTTTATGTATTTCTTTCTCAACTCTGGATGCCTTCAAAAGTGCAATGACGGGCTGAATTTATAGTACCTGAAAAGGGTGAGTAAAAATAGCACAAGTATCTTCCAGAGGACGATTAGTAGCGAATTAATATCGTGATAGTCAAAAAGGTCTGGATCCTGTCGGAGAAAAATAAAAGAAAACAACAAAATAAATCACAATTATTAAGAAAAGACAAAGAGATATATATTTACAAGAAACGTAATGGCTTGATTGACGTCTATGCGTCAGGGACAAGCTTCCCATCCAATTTTCTTATAAATTGGCAAACAGGGTCTTTTTGAGTCAGATTCCCGAGACTTAACAGTTGTCTTTCCTTTTGGAATTGTGCATATAACATGCGAATTTCATGATACACACATCCACTGGGATGCGTCTCAGAGTTTTAGATATGTCATCTAAAGACTCCTTACTCAAGCCATCCCTAATGAAGTTAATCTTATCTTCGCGGTTATCGGACACCATTCCTAAAGAACGACAACGAGTATTACAAAATATGCGAGCACATTTATAACAAACACACTTTATTTTGGCTATTCTCTTTTTAGCATATGTGCTCTTTCCTAAGCCAGGCAGATGTGAAATAAAAGAGTCAGAAAACTCACCTGCCAATCGAACCCGTGCTTCAATTAACCAACAAATGTCAGTAGGAATACCTTTGATCATCAGTAGTCTCATTCGTTCTAAGTGAGCTTTGTAAACTTTCATCAGAGATTTTTGAGGGAGAGAAGGAAATTGCTTGTGAAGATTTGCGAGAGCATCTTCCATCTTGAAATGACTAAACTTGCAAAAATTAAACACACAAAAATAAAAACACACAAATCACAATATAGACACAAATTGCATGGGTTGCCTCCCTGCTAGCGCTAAGTTTAAAGTCGTCAGCCAGACTTGACTTCTCGAATGTTAAGCTGGATCTGAAAGTGTAACACTTTCTTTTTGTTGCCCAAATGATTCTCCCCAGTAGTGCTTGACACGCTTGTTTTTAACCTTGAAAGTTTTGTTAGCGTCAGGATCATGTATCTCAACGGCTCTATTTGGTAAAACTTTAGTGATCACAAATGGACCTGACCACCGTGATTTTGGCTTCCATGAGAAGAATTTCACCCTTGATTTGTTTAACAGTACCTTCTGCCCTGGTTCCAGTTGTATGCGCACTAACTTCTCATCATGTCTCTTCTTGCCCTTTTCTTTGTACAATTTGGCATCATCAAAAGGCTGATTGTGAAATTCCTCCAATTCATTGAGCTGGGGGAACTTTTTCTCTTCTGTTGCTTGTAGTGCAAGATTGGCTCCTTCAGTACAAATGACGCTTTATCTTTAGGCTCCACAGGTCATTGACATGCTTTAAGTTTGTCAGTAGAACTTTGTCTTTCATCAGAGTTCTGAACGGTAGTATGTATCAATCAAGTCTGAAACATTCCTCATTCTTTTCATCATCTGGGAAATTCATGGCTTTGAAAACATTGAATGTTACTTCTTAGTCCTGTACCCTCATGGTTAATTCTCTTTTTTGTACATCAATAATGGTCTCCCAAGGATGATTGGCACGTCTGCGTCTTCCTCCATATCAAGGACATAAAATCTGCTGGGAAAATGAATTTGTCAACCTTGACCAGCACATCCTCAACTACGCCTCTTGGAAATACGAGCGTTCTATCAGCAAGTTGTAGTGAGACTGAAGTTGGCATTGTTTCTCCAATCTGTAATTTCCTGAAAATAGAAAAAGACATCAAGTTAACACTCGCACCTAGATCACACAAAGCCTTACCAAAGTTATGTTCTCCTATGACGCAAGGAACAGTGAAACTGCCAGGATCTTTCAACTTCGGGGGAAGTTTCCTCTGAATGATAGCGCTGCATTCTTCTGTTAATACTACTGTCTCGTAATCTCCCAATCTCCGTTTCGTGAAAGAATATCTTTCATGAATTTGGCAAAAGTGGGCATTTGTTCCAACGCTTCTGCAAATGGAATGTTGATATGCAGCTTTTTGAAGATCTCCAAGAACCGAGAAAACTGCTTGTCCAATTTGTTCTTCTGAAGACGTTGAGGAAAGTGGAGGTGGAATGATCTGTTCTTTTTCCTTTGCTTCTTTTTCCTCCATCTGTTGCTTTGTTTCTTTTGGAACTTCCTCAGCAGTTGTTTTGGCTCCAACATCTTTGTTGATTTCAGTACCGCTTTTTAACATGATGGCATGACATTGCTCCTTCCCATGTTTCTCTTGGATATGGCTCTGTGTTGCTAGGAAGGGTACCTGGCGGTCTGTAACTCTGAGCATTTGCCAGTTTTCCAATTTGATTCTCCAGTGCTTTAATAGAAGCAGATTGACTTTGAATTAATGCTGCTTGGGATTGAAACATAGCATCATATCTTGCTGCTTGAGAGTCTTGTTTTTCTTCTATTTTTTTCAAGTAGGTCAACACTTCTGTTATTCCTGATTCATTTGCCTACTCCTGGCTTTTGTTCTGTTGCTGGAATTCAGGTGGTGGATAGTTCTACTGTTGGCCTGAATTGTTGCTCCATGATAAATTAGGATGATTCCTCCACCCTAGGTTGTAGGTGTTGGAATATGGATTGTTCCCCTGTCTGTTGAAATTGCTGACATAATTCACCGTTTCTTCAAGTAGGTTTGACTCTGGTGCTCCTCCATATGGTGAACTTGTGGATCCAGTGGTAAGAGTCTCCATAAATTTGCATATCTGATCCAGCTTGGCATTGACTGCTGTATTGGCTCCACTTTCATAAATTCCTGCAATTCTTTGGATCATGCTCCTTTCTGTTGGCCATAAAGAATTGTTGTTGGCCATTTCTTCGATTAGGTCACAGGCTTGATCTTCTCCTTTTGCCATCAAGGCTCCTCCAGCAGCAGCATCACTATTGTGGTTCTCATTATTCCAGAAAGCCCATTATAGAATGTTTGGACTTGAAGCCATTTTGGAATCTCATGGTGAGGACATTTCCGGAGCAAATCTTTGTATCTTCCCCAAGCTTCGCAGAGGGATTCTGATCTTGTTGTACAAAGGATGTGATCATTCCTCATCTTTTCGGTTCTCTGGCTGGTGGAAAGTACTTGCAAAGAAATTTGGTGGCTAAAGTGTCCCAAGTTGTGATAGAACCTGCTGGTAGTGAATGTAGCCAAGCTTTAGCTCTGTCCTTCAAGGAGTATGGAAAACTACTCGCAGTCTCTTTGCTTCTTCCGCTTCTGGTTTGTAATTAAAAGTGCCGCAAACTTCCAGGAAGTTGCTGATGTGGGAATTAGGATCTTCAGTTGCATTCCCCCCAAACTGAACTGACTGCTGAATCATCTGAATGCATGTTTTGATGTCACACGCATTTACTGGTAAAGAGGAAGTACAATACAGGAAATGAGTCTGTCAACCACCGGAATGGTTCTGTCTCGAATGGGAATTGGTGGTGCAAACATTCAAAGGTTCAGGTTCCATGTTGACTAAAGCTTCTTGGCCTTTCTGCCTTTCCCTCTTCAACTGTCTGATGGTTCTTTCAATTTTTGGGTCAAGCGGTCGAAGTTCAAAGCTTCTGGTTCGTCTCATGTAGTTTATGAGAACCTGAAACACAAGAAAAAAAAACAATAAGTAAAAGAAATTAATTGATACAAGTAACGTATCTAATCCCTAAACTAATAGTAAAAGATAAATAAGTCCCCGGCAACGGCGCCAAAACTTGACCGACGTAAACACACACGTATAACGCAAGCGCACGTATCGTTAAGTAGTATAAAAAATATCGATCCCACGAGGACTTAATATCTAATCTATTAATTTTATGAGATCAAATGATTACTAGTATCTAACAGGTTGATTGATTGATTTGAAATGGTGACGATTCTAAATTTAAAACAAGTAAATAAAATTGTCGAAAATAGGTTTTAAAAAGTTCAATATTAAAAACTATCTAGGGTTGTGATTTCTTCCAATATCATTTTAAAGATGAAGTGGTTATCTTAAAGTTGGGTAATATATTGATTTATTAACCTGGAACACTAAATTATGTGTAAGCCTCTGTCGATGGTCAGACACAAATACCCAGTTTAACCCAATTGAACCATATGTCTATGTCAACCAAATTATCTGGATTCATTAAGTTAAGTTCCAATTATGGCTACCCCCGCCCAACAGGTATATTCCTATCCTGTAAGGAAATCTATTAAAGGGTTATCTATCCTCAAGGAAGATCGTGGGCTATTGAGTCTAAGGCTGAAACCTAAAATCCATATGTCTAGTTCATTTTAAATTTACCAGATCAATTTTATTAATGGCCAGTTAATGAAAAGCATTAAGATTAAGACTCAATAAATAAATCTTTATATTACCCAAGCTATAATCTAACCCCTTATAAAACGGTGATATTAAAGTCATCACAACCCCAGATAACTAATTTAGTTACAACACATAACTAGGGCTAGTAAAAACTTGAAAATAAAAGACATAAAGAAAAATACGGTAAAGTAAATACTGAAAAGTAAATTACAATAAAATAAAATGCTAAGGTAAAAGGAATTACTTTTACTACTACTAATTTAGATATCTCCCATAAAATAATATATAAACTTGTGATAATATTACCAACCGACCAATCTGGCGGTATCCTGATTAAGTCAAATTAAGTCCAACCAGCCATTCAGGCGGTAATATTTGTCCATAACCAGCCATAAAGGCGGAACCAAAATTAAATTACCAACCGACCAATATAGCGTTATGCATTTTAAGTCAAATTTTAAATAGTGAATATATTATTTTTAAGGGAGATTAATCTAAATAGCAATAGTAAAAGAATTACCTTTCACCCTAGCTGGGGAAGTTACCTCCTCATGGTAAATAGTAAAAACTGTAAAAAGTAAAAAACAAGTAAATTACTATTATTACAAAACGTAATTAAAATTAATTACAAAAGTAAAAAACTAAAAAACTAAAAATTAAAAGAAATAGAGAGATAAACTCTCTCTTTAGATAGAATATAAGAGAGAGAGTGGTGCCTCTAAAACTGAAATTTGAAGCTCTATTTATAGGCCCCGGTAGGCTTCCAACGTCGCGACGCCAAGGCCTCTGGCGTCGCTACTCCAGCTTTTGTCGACGTGGCACGCTCTGGTTCGCCGCCGTTTGCAGATTCTGGATAAGCTGATAAGATGACACGTGTGCGAGGTGGTTGGGCTTCAATTATTGTGACACGTGGCGGATTCTGATTGGTCGATGAGATTCTTATCCCCACGTGTCAGATAAGGATTAGATACTCAATGATTGATGGTGACGTGGTGGTGACGTGGCGACACGTGGGAAAGAGACTGTCGACCCATAGGATTGCGTCACGTGGTACTTCTGATTGGCTGATGATGACGTGGAGGTGAGGTGGCAGTTTGACTTGGTCAACTTGGTGATGTGGCTGATGACGTGGCAATGACGTGGAGTGACACGTGGCACACATGGCGATGATGACTGTCGGCACCGTAGGATGCTGACACGTGGCACGGCGCATGTTAGCAGATCGACTGTGATGGTGACACGTGGCACGACGTATTTTAGCAAAGTCAAACTTTTCTCAGATTCTTATTTGTGGACCCGGCGCACGTTAGCACTGTTCGGTGCACGTTAGGCGTCGCGACGCAGAAGGTCTTGGCGTCGCGACGCGGGAATTTACCAAAATGTCCCTTTTCATCCAATTTTCACTGTTTTGGCCCAAATCACCTCCAGAATGTCCTGAAAGTTTATTTATCTACAAAATAACACAAACACACATCAAAACGTTCACAAAAATCAAGAAACTATACAAAATATTAGGTTAATGAGTGGGAAATATTGATAGATTTACCACTCATCAGTAGCCATAATTGGAACTTAAACTTAGTGAATCCAGATAATTTGGTTGACATACCATATGGTTCAATTGGGTTAAACTGAGTATTTGCATCTGACCATCGACATAGGCTTTTGAATAATTTAGTGTTCCAGGTTAGTAAACCAATTTATTACACAAACATGAAATAAACACTTCATCTTTTAAAAGATATTAGAAAGATTCACAACCCTAAATAGTTTTTAATATTGAATTTTCTTAAACCTACTTTTGTACAATTTTATTTACTTCTTTTTAAATTTAGAATCATCACCATTTCAAATCAATCAATCAACCTGTTAGATACTAGTAATCATTTGACCTCATAAAATTAATAGATTAGGTATTAAGTCCTCGTGGGATCGATACTTTTTATACTACTTGAACGATACGTACGCTTGCGTTATACGTGTGTGTTTACGCCGGTCAGTAACTTCATTTTTCTTCCAAAGTTGACCAAATAATATATACTTAGTTTGTGTGTTGGTTTGCTTTGAGTGTAGAGAAAGCAACCCAAGTTTTCACTCAACCAATTCACCAAATTCCATCAAGTGTCAAACACTTGATGTAAGTTGGTGGGCCCCACTTTAAATTCCAAATTTAAGTCGGACAATCTAACACGTAACTTCGCTGGGCCTAGGTTCGCTTAATTCCGAATTAAGCGAATTACCGTTGCCACTTAATTAATCCAATTTAATTAAATAATAATGCCTCGCAATATTATTACGTAAGTCGCTTACGAATTAATTCTAAATTAATTCGTTCGCTTGAATTAAAATCCAATTTAATTACGCTTTGAAATCCGATTTCATTTATATATCTAATATATTATTTTAGCCCAATTAAATAAATTAAATAGAAAAATACAATTTAACTATTAAATTTATTTTACCGATTAATTCCGATTAATCGCGTTCTCTCTTCTCGACGAATTTAATCCCAGATAATTCTCGACACAATTAATCCCAGATTAATTCTATTCTCTTTGATAATTAATTCCCAGATTAATTATTTCCGTAATTAATCCCAGATTAATTTTCTCTCTCATAATTAATCCCATACTAATTCTTTGTTCGAGTCAAATCTCAACGGTGAATCTTCGGGAAGCGACCCAAGAAATCCATGGATATGTTGCAGTAAATACAGTCATCGGACTATCCGAATACGTGCATACCCGGTACCACGTTCTTACTAATTTACAAGACATGGTTGGCTTCTAACAAAGCACCGTGCCTACCCAATTCTCCAGAAATATTCTGTAAACGAATATGTAATCTTTGTCAGGCGTAGTATACGTAGTATTGCGTATTACGATCCAGTATCGGATGTCACATGCTAGGCTTGGGGTTGGAATTGTGTCTGCCCCGTACGAAGTATATATCGGATCTCTGGTAACTAGTCTCTATAATCGGATAAACGTGACCTAGTCATATTATCCCGATGACTACAGTACATAAGAGTACTAGTTCTGTATCCTACGTGATCATCATCTTCATATGACTGAAGTGATACTTCCATCTTGACATCACACCCAATACACTATGATTCTCAATATACCCAAAAGAGGCTTACACAGAACCGGTTAAAGCCCCGGATGACCAAAATCAAAGTATATTGATTGTCGCAAGTATTAGCGATGCAAGTCTCAGGTTAAGACCAAATACACCTACCCTGATTCGGACTGCCATAGACACATAGTCATACTACCAATGGAATTCCGAGGGGTCTATTCTGAGCGAAGCTGTATCCGTACCATCGGTAAACAGAATCTCCTATTACACTGGCATGAGTATCCAATACCCAAATATATGAGAACTATGCCGTTATGCTCCCATAACACGCACAAATGCAATACTAGTCTATTCCGTATTATCGATGTCCAATCTCGATAATACTACGACTAGGGATATTTAATGATTAAACCTTAGTGGATTGATACTGTCTCATATCATCTCAATCCGGAACTAATCATAAGGACTTTAATCATTTATATATCTTGGTAATCCAATTACAAATGATAAAAGAGCAATTTCCTTTTCCACATAGTTAATTTATACAACAACACCATGTTCTGTACAAATAGTGATGCTATGGGTCATAATTGTCCAACACTTGCTGTACAGCATGAGCCTATGGCAACAACATCAATGATTATATAGTCATTACAGAACATGTTTGGGCAACCTTCAGACCGGCAACACCATGAGGCAATAGTCTCTGTATTGACCGCTAGAATGAAGGAAGGCACATCAGTCCGAGACCATGTGTTGAGGATGATGTCTCATCTTAATATGGTTGAAACCCATGGTGCACGTATCAATGTGCAAAGCCAGGTGAAAATGATCATGGAAACCCTTCCGAAGAGTTTCCTGTAGTTTAAAAGCAATTATTCTATGAATAAGTTGACTTTTACGTTGACTGAATTGCTGAATGAGCTCACCAATTATGAGTCTGTTATGAACGGTCCTCGTAGGTCCAATGCTGAGACAAATATTGCTGAATCTTCTAAATCTGCAAAGAAGAAGAATAAAGGCAATTGGAATGCAAAAGCAAAACCAATGAAAAAGAAGAACAACAAAAGCTCCAAACAAACCAATGGCAAATGAAAATATTTCCATTGTGAACAACAAGGGTATTGGAAAAGGAATTGTCTGAAATACCTTATAAAGCTTAAATAGAAGAAGAATATAGGTAAATACGATTTACTTGTCATTGAGTCTCTTTTGATGGAGGATGATAAATTCATATAGATTGTTGATTCTGGTGCCACTAACCATGTTTGTTGTTCTTTGCAGCTTCTTGACTCATGGAGGGAACTTGTTGAAGGTAGCTTTACCATAAGAGTTTGGACCGGGGATGCTGTTTCAGCAAAAACAGTGGGAGATTCCAAATTAAACTTTAATAATAGTTATTTATGTTTAAATGGTGTGCTATATATTCCTGGTTTTCGTAGGAATTTGATTTATGTAACAAAACTTATGGAATGTGGTTTTTCAATTTCATTTAATAATAAGTCAGTTATTATTAGTAGAAATGAGTTAAATATATACACGAGAAACTCTGAAAATAACCTATATGTATTAAGACCGTTAATGCATAAATCACTGCTTAATACTGACATATTTAAGATTGAAAGATCTAAAACTAAACGGCAAAGGATTTCTCATGATGATACCTATTTATGGCACCTTATATTTGGTCACATTAACCTTGACCATATAGATAAACTAAATAAGAATAGAGTTTTAAATCAGTTAAAACTCGATACTTTATCTATCTACGAATCCTGTCTAGATGGAAAAATGACCAAGAGACCTTTTACTGAAAAAGGAATAAGATCCAAAGAAACACTTGAGCTAATACATTCGGACGTTTGCTTACCGATGAATGTAAAAGCCCGAGGTGGTTATGAATACTTCGTCACTTTCATTGACGATTATTCCAGATATGGTATGTTTACCTAATGCAGCACAAGTCAGATACATTTGAAAAGTTTAAAGAGTATCGTGCTGAGGTTGAGAACCAGTTAGGTAAAAGCATCAAAATTCTACGATCAAATCGTGGAGGAGAATACCTTGATAGAGATTTCAAGGAATTCTTAATTGAGCATGGAATTGTTTCACAGCTCATAGCACCTGGAACACCACAACAAAATGGTGTTGCAGAAAGGAGAAATCGGACCCTACTAGACATGATGAGATGAATGTTTAG
Source organism: Zanthoxylum bungeanum (assembly GCA_019454045.1). Classification (NCBI taxonomy): domain Eukaryota; kingdom Viridiplantae; phylum Streptophyta; class Magnoliopsida; order Sapindales; family Rutaceae; genus Zanthoxylum; species Zanthoxylum bungeanum. The sequence goes on along the minus strand of SKCR01038170.1, from coordinate 247,104 downwards.
TTATAACACTCTACCTAGTTCATTCTGGGGGTATGCATTGAAAAATACAATGTATATCCTGAATGTAGTTCCTTCTAAGTTTATTCCTACGACTCCCTTAGAGTTGTGGAATGGTCGTAAAGTTAGTTTGCGATATTTCCATATATGGGGTTGTCCAGCACATGTGCTAAAGAACAAGACTACTAAGTTGGTACCACGTTCACAGATGTGCCTATATGTAGGCTATCCTAAGGAAACTAGAGTTGAATTCTTTTATAGTCCAGAAGATAATAAAGTATTTGTGTCGATAAATGCTACATTTCTTGAGGATGATTATATGAGAGAGTTCAAACCTTAAAGTAAAGTGTTACTTGAGGAGTTACTTGATGGTTCAACCAGTAAACTATTGTCAAATGTTGACAAAGACATAACACCTTCTACATCTGAAAGTCAGATGTAAGTTTATCAGGATACCTTACCACCTAGACGTAGTGGGAGGGTTGTAAGACAACCTGAACACTATCTAGGAAATGGTGAGGTGCAAGTTGTTGCATCTTGTGATGGTATTGATGATCCATTGACCTATCGTAGTACAATGGAAGATACTGATAAAGAGGAATGACTCAAAGCCATGAACCTAGATATGGAGTCTATGTACTCTAACTGAGTCTGGGAACTTGTAGATCAACCTGATGGGGTAAAACCCATAGGTTGCAAGTGGATCTACAAGAGAAAAAGAGGAATAGATGGGAAAGTACATACTTTCAAGGCTAGGCTAGTGGCAAAGGGTTATACCCAGAAAAAAAGGGAGTTGACTATGAAGAATATTTCTCGCCAGTAGCCATGCTTAAATCCATCAGGATTCTTCTTTCCATTGCCGCATATTATGACTATGAGATTTGGAAAATGGACGTCAAGACTGCATTCTTGAATGGCAATCTTGATAAGAGTATCTATATGGTACAACCAGAGGGGTTTATTACCTAAGGTCAAGAGCAAAAAGTTTTCAAGTTGCAAAGGTCCATTTATGGACTTAAGCAAGCATCTATATCTTAGAACATAAAGTTTGATACTACGATCAAGTCTTATAACTTTGAGCAGAACATCGATGAGCCTTGTGTCTATAAGCGCATCATTGATGGGAATGTGGTTTGCCTTGTGTTATACGTCGATGATATTTTACTAATTGGGAATGATGTAAAGATATTATCGGACGTGAAAATCTGGCTAGCTAACCAATTCCAAATGAAAGATTTGGGAGAGGCAAGTTATGTACTTGGGATCTAGATCATTCGGGATCGCAAGAAACGACTGTTAGCAATGTCTCAAGCAACCTATATCGACAAGATTCTTGTATGATATGGTATGCAGAATTCCAAGAAAGGTAATTTACCTTTCAGGCATGGAATTCATTTGTCTAAGGAACAGTCTTCTAAGACACCTCAAGGAGTTGAGGAGATGAGACATATACCATATGCTTCAGCAGTTGGAAGTCTTATGTATGCTATGTTATGCACGAGACCAGACATCTGTTTTGAAGTGGGAGTAGTCAGTAGGTTTCAATCCAACCCAGGATTAGATCATTGGGTAGCGGTGAAACATATTCTCAAGTATCTTCGGAGAATGAGAAATTATATGCTTGTATATACAAGTCAGGATATGATTTTGAGAGGATATACAACCTCTGATTTTCAAATGGCTATTGATTCTAGGAAATCAACATCTGGATCAGTGTTCACCCTAGGTGGTGGGGCTATAGTATGAAGAAGCATAAAGCAATCTTGTATTGTTGACTCCACCATGGAGGATGAATATGTAGCAGATTGTGAAGCAGCTAAGGAAATAGTATGGCTTTGTAACTTCTTGGCAGAACTGGAAGTTGTTCAAGATATGAATAAACCGCTCCCACTTTATTGTGATAATAGTGGTGCAGTGGCAAACTCCAAAGAACCAAGAAGCCACAAGAGGGGTAAGCATATGAGAGGAAATATCACCTCATCATGGAGATAGTGTAGAGATGTGATGTTGCTGTCATGCAGATTCCATCTACAGATAACCTGGCTGATCCGTTTACAAAGACCTTATCGGCTAAAGTGTTTGAAGGTCACCTGAAGGGTTTAGGATTACATGACATGTCCCATTTGCTCTAGTCCAAGTGGGAGATTGTTGGGATTTATGTCCTAAAGCTTCATGTATTGTAAAATGAAATTGATTATTGTAATAATAATAAATGCATTATTCATTTTATCAAAGTTGTTTGATTTATATCACATATTGTCCAATTGTCTTGTTTACCTTGATTATTATTGTACCTTCAGACTTAATGTATATTTGATGCACAAAAGGGTTTATGTCTGAAGTTAGTAATCTAAATAGTCCGTAGAGAGCAAAAAAAAGAGGAAACTTTATTTGTGGTTTATCTATAGCTGCGGTCTATTCTATACTTATATGACGACCTTGATCCAGGATCATTCATGTAATGACATGGGAATGGAGGCACCTTGTATGATGAGATCATATAGGACTGGGCTCAGATAAATATGAATTTATTTTAAAATCCGTTAACCGAAGAAATTTATTTTATCTAATATATAGTCATATATGGATTCGATCTTAATCCTGATTGTACTACGAACTTCTGTATGACAGACTATGTCCTTTGATTTACTATGGTGAGGTTGGTGTTGCATTCGTGGCCAATAACTACGTATTTTGGGGATATATTTTGGTGTGTAGCTGAGAACGTTTTACATAGATATGGAATTCACTCATTCTTACGAGAAGCAGAAGAATATCTTTTTTAAGAGTTGATTCAGGACTTGAACAATTTGAGTGCTCAACTTTTCTATTGCGAATAGAAAGTTTTATATTTATAATTATTATGAATTAATTGTTCATTATAGAATCAATGGTGCTTAAGAGACAAAATATTTAGAGGGGTTTAAAGGACTTTTGACCCGGCTATATTTATGAGATATTCATGAAGGGCTATATCCATATGTAATGACTATATCGATGGACACCGAAGTTGTTCGGTTTTATTTTATCCATCTACGATAACAGGAGTTCAACTTTGAGTTTTTAGTGGAATAACGCGGAGTTAATAATTCGTAATATTTGATTAAAGAGTTTAATTAATATTTCAGAATTATTAGAGCTCAGAACCGTAGGTCTATTTGGTCCCCGTGCTAGCTCAATTAACTGTAGAAAACCTAATATAATTAGATTGTCTAATTATATGCTCACTTTATATTTATATATTATTAATGAGATTAATAATATTTATTGTCACAAATAAAAACTATGTTAAATTTGTTTAACTTAATATTTTCTAGAATTCTTTGATTATGAGATAATCAAGTCTTGATTATGAGATAATCAAGTTAGTAATAATTATGAGATAATTACTACAACATAATTGAAGGTAAATAAATCATTATTAAGATGTTGATTTTTATTTACCATTGGAGACAAAGCCATATGGCTTACCATGTCATCCAAACAACTATGTCTATTAGGTGGCATACATACACTTAATGTATTTGTCATTAGCTAATGCATTTTATGCTTTGGTATGGCCTCCACATTTATGTGTTTGCCATTGAAAGAAAGCATTAGATGCTTAATGACAAAGTCCTTGTCTTTAGCTTAACATTTCTTATGCTTTGGTATGGCATTCACATTTTTGTGTTGGCCATTGCAAGAAAGAATTAGATGCTTAATGACAAGGTTAGTTGGCTTGTGTAAGAGAATATAATCTCTACCATTTCTCTCACTTCATAAGGTTAATATTTTGCAAACATTCACACAAGTGTTGTGAAAAATATTTGAGAGAAAATAGAGAGAGTTTAAACATTCACAAGTGTTGTGAGAGTGTTTGAAATTCAAAAAGCCAAACACAAATTGTGACATATTGATTTTCTAAATCGTTTAGAGTTTGATATTTGTGAGTGAAGCCCAAACTTCTGTTTGTTGGTTTCGAGTCATAGTTCGGAAGATCGAGTGGTTGATCCAAGCGTTGGACACCAAAGGATTGATTTCGGCTACTACAACAAAGGGAGAAGGCAAAGAAAATTTTAAAGATCCATACCGGACCCGGTGCCACCAAAAGGAATTTCCGCCGCGCTAAGGAAATTCGTTTCCTACAGAATAATCATGTAGTAATCCTGGACACTGGGTAATCCAATATTGGGATAATATTAGTATTATAAACTATTCTTAAGGTTAATATTCCTAGTCGTTGATTTTGAAATACGATCGAATTCTTATAACCTAGAAGACTATCACATGTCATTTATTGGAATTGGAGTTCCAATGGTTTAACCCGATGTACCATGAGCTTGGGAAGTTGGTATAGACATGTGGATATTCGTTGGAGCGAATACTGAATGACTCACAGATGATTTCTTATAGTTTAAAGTACATACCACCGTCAATAGGAATCTCTTCGAGTCGAGTAGCATATGTGATCCTTTGACTATAGGATAACATTGATTTTATGTGTGATCCTCCATACTTTGATTCCATATATGTCAGAGACTTTTCACGGTCTGACCGCTAGATGTTCATTGGGTGTGGACCGATGCACTCTTTAATCAAGTGTGTATCAAGATAGGATCCGTCGGTCTATATTTGTATAATAAGAGGTTTAGATATCCATGTGAGTAAGTCACGATTTTTAAGACTTTGGCCAAAGCTGAGCACCTAGGGTGGATCACATATATCAGAAATGATGTTCTGATTAGTTATAAAGAATCATAAACATGTCGACATGAGATGTGCGCCTTGGAAACTTGACGGTGTAATCTATGTTTCCTAAGCACAACTCGGATAGCCTACGACGAATGGATTGTTAACATATGCGATGACCTCGACTTGTATAGTTCAGAAAGGTCATTCGTGTTCTTCCTGAATTCGGAGGTGGCCGAATTGCGTATATATAAACTATGCTTATATGACGAACGTGTCAGAACTTAGAGAGTCCCACAATATGAAGTGTACTCGTTGAACACTTAGGTAACAGATAATTTTATATAATAAATAATATTTGATATTATAATTATCAACCAAAATAATTAAGTGTTATTGGATAATATTAATTATTTACTTTGACCCATTTGGATTAATTGGGTTAATCCAAAATCACACCAGGGTTTTGTTGTAATTTTATAAATATCTCTACCATTGGAGGATATTTTGGAATTATAAATATATAATAATAGGTGTATTTGTCTTGATTTAATTGGATTAAATCAAAGTGGTAGATATTTAACTAATCCATTAAAAATTTATCTTAATTTAATTGGGTTAAATCAAAGTGGTAGACAAAAGTGATTAATCACACCTAATTATACATATTTGGATAAATTGGATTAAAACCACCTAAAAGTTGATTAAGACTTTTATTAATTAAAAATTGTATAAGTTTTTCTATAAAAGGAAAACTTGAGCAAGTTTTTAATTAAGCTTGAGCTTAAGAAAGTTGAACTTGTGAAAGCTAAAACAAGCAAGAATTAAAAATATTAGTCTAAGTAAAAGAAATGTTTAGAGAAACTTTGGAAATTCTCTACAATATTTCAACAAGGAGAAATCAAGATTGGATCTTGGAATGAAGCTTGCTAGCATTGAAATCAAGATTGGATCTTGGAGTCAAGCTTGCTAACTTTAGAAGTTTTCTACAACATTTCAACAAGGAGAAGAAGATTGGATCTTGGAATCAAGCTTACTAGTAAATTTGATATTCTCAAAAGCTATGTTTTCATTAGTGAGCTATCATTAGTGAAACATATAGTGATGTATTATATATTAGATACATAATAACATAGCTTGATGTTGAAATTAGGCTAATGAATTGCGAATGGATGCTTTGGAAGCATAAACACAATATGCTAGTGATTTGGTCAAAATGTTTATGTTGGATATAAATATAAAATTAGAGTTTGGAACTCTAGATAATAGCTTGGAGTTATGACTATCATTCTAGAATCACCTGACCACCTTTGAGCGACCTAGAATTGTTCATGAGCCATTTCATTGTGGGATTATATTTTGGTTCATGTTTTGATTTTTATATATATATATTTAGAATATATATATGTTTATTGTATAACATGTGTTGAGATTTTTTTTTGAAATTAAAATTATTTTGGGTGGTTTTTAAATGTGTTTAAGGATTTAAAATAATAAAAAATAAATAAAAATATCATCAGTTCAGCAGCAAAGATGCTGGCTGTATACAGCTAGCGCTGCATGCATAAAAAATAAAAATATCATCAGTTCAACAGCAAAGCATGCATGCTGCATGCAGCACATGCAGCATGCAACCAACGCTGTATGGAGCGCGCGCTAGGCGTGCAGAATCCAGTTTTTGTACAGAACCCATTTTTCTTCCATTTTATTTTTTTCCGAACTCTGATTCTTCCCCGATTTTTTTTATACACTCGTAATGGATTATAGTATTACATTAAAATTTTATAAAATACACACATACTTGATTATCACGGGTTAGACCCATTTTCACTCCGCGGGATACCGATTCGACCCTAGGGGTCCCACATCCTCCCCAACAATGACAACGTGACTGCAACTGTAAACATGTCATGACCCAAAAACTGTGACATGAACTGAAAATCGTAATCATAAATTAGAACTGTAAACTTGAAATAAAACGTAAACTAGAAACATGATGGAAAACAGTAACATGAACTAAAAACTAAAAATCAGATCGTGAACTGAAAAGATAAACATGAACTGAAACTGTGAAACATGAACTGAAGTGTGAACCTGAAGTAAACTGTAAATCGTGACATGTAACTATAAATCATGAACTGAAAATTCATAAATCATGAACTGATATATGTACTGATTTATGCATACAATGCTCGTACGAAATTCATTATCTATTTCAGAATAAGTATGAAATGATCATCGTCCGAGCGAAATTCCTAACCAGTACTTCTACAATGGAAACACACAAGCTGGAAACATAAATTGTAAAACATGTAACATGTGAACATAAACTGAAAATATATATACATGACTTGTTAAAACATGAACTGTAATCGTGTAAACATGGGTTGCAAACTGAGAATGTGAGCCGTGAACATGAAATACGATTTGAATATCGTGAAACATAATTTGTGAACATGAAATGTGGATAACAATTTATAATATATAGACTGTAAGTAAAACATACCACAACTGTAATAGCTTGAAAACATAACAAGGGAAATAACATTCACTCATAGAATCGACATCATAATGCTCGCGTGTTCAAATGGAACTGAAGGAATTCTCATGCGTGGACTTAATGACACTTGAGTTCAAGTATAGTTAGTATACTTGAACATTACGATTCTAAATATGTACGTGAATGATGTGTGTAGTCATGCTGACAAGAGAACCTAAGATGTTTTCTGACATCCTGAGACAAGACTTAGTACCAATTAAAATGGTTCTTGAAATTGGTGACGCTGACACACTCATAAAGTGGTTCTATACTCCCAAGTATAAAAGTGCCGAAGTAATAAAATAACCCGGTAAATCCGGGGTCGAACCAGATGGAATAGATTTAGTAAAATAAAATAATAATTCGAGTGAAAATAAAAAGATTGAATTATTTGAAATAATGGACAATTTTTAAATTGGACTGCAACAATAAAATAAAATACTAGGGATATAAGATCCACTTTTAATATTCCAAATTTTGAAATCTTACTTTTTTATAATGTATAAATTGTCATTATTACCAAGTTAATTTATTTCAGGAAATGATTATGCAAAAATATATAAAACCAACCATAAAGGCGGTGATAACATTTGTCTATAATAAGTCTAGTTAGGCACTCAATTATACCAAATAAATAAAACCTGCCATATATTGTTGGACAATTATGACCCATAGCATCACTATTTGTACAAAACATGGTGTTGTTGTAAAAATTAACTATATGACAAATGAAATTGCTCTTTTATCATTTGTAATTGGATTACCGGGATATATAAATGATAAAAGTCCATATGATTAGTTCCAGATTAATAAGATATGAGACAATATTAATCCATTAAGGTTTAATCATTAAATATCCCTAGTCGTAGTATTATCGAGATTGGACATCGATAATGCAGAATAGACTAGTATTGCACTTGTGCGTGTTATGGGAGCATAACTGCATAGTTCTCATATATTTGGGTATTGGATACTCATGCAAGTGTAATAGGAGGTTGTGTTTAACGATGGTACGGAAACAGTTTCGCTCTGGATAGACCCCTCGAAATTCCATTGGTAGTATGACTATGTGTTTATGGAAGTCCGTATCAGGGTAGGTGTATTTGGTCTTAACCTGAGACTTGCATCGCTAATACTTGCAAAAATCAATATACTTTGGTTTTGGTCGTCTGGGGCTTTAACAGGTTCCGTGTACGCCTCTTCTGGGTATATTGAGAATCGTAGTGTATTGGGTGTGATGTCAAGATGGAAGTATCACTTCAGTCATATGAAGATGATGATCACGTATGATAAGGAACTGGTACTCTTGTATGCTGCAGCTATCGGGATAATATGACTACGTCATGTTTATTCGATTATAGAGACTAGTTACCAGAGATCTGATATGTGCTTCGTACGGGGCAGACACAATTCCAGCCCAAGGCCTAGCATGTGACATCCGATATTGGATCGTAATACGTAATACTACGTATACTACGCCTGACAAAAATTACATGTTCCTTTAAAGAATATTTCTGGAGAATTGGGTAGGCACGATGCTTTGCTAGAAGCCAACCATGTCTTGTAAATCGGTAAGAACGTGGTACCGGGTACGCACGTATTCGGATAGTCCGATGACCGTATTTACTGCCAATATATCCAGGGATCTCTTGGGTCGCCTCCCAAAGATTCACCGATGATGTTTGACTCGAACAGATAATTAATCTGGGAATTAATTATGAGAGAGAAAATTAATCTGGGATTAATTACGGCATATAATTAATCTGGGAATTAATTATGAAAGGGAATGAATTAATCTGGGATTAATTGCGACGAGAATTTATCTGGGATTAAATTCGTCGAGAAGAGAGAACGCGATTAATTTGGAATTAATCGGCAAAATAAATTTAATTGTTAAATTGGATTTTTCTATTTAATTTATTTATTTGGGGTAAGATAATATATTGGATATATTAATTGAAATTAGATTTCAATGCGGAATTAAAATTGGATTTTAATTCAAGTGAACGAATTAATTTGGAATTAATTCGCGAGCGACTTCCGCAATAATTTTGCTAGGCATTATTATTTAATTAAATTAGATTTAATTACGTTGCGACGAAAAATTCGTTTAATCGGATTAAACGAAACTTAGCCCGAAGTGTGTTGTGTAAGCCCACTTGAATTTTGAATTTAAAGCGAGGCCCACCAACTTACATCACTTGTCATTCAAGTTGATGGAAGTGGTTGAGAGCTTTAATGAAAGCTCTCCAACACACTTTGTGTTTTGTTTTGCTTTTGAAAATCATATACACATTTTTTGTGTGAGTTGACTTGGTCAATTGTTTTTAGAAAACACAAAACATATTTCTCTCTCTCCCTTGTCTTCTCCTTGGCCGAAACTTGTAGGCTTTCTCCATGGAATTTTGTTTTTCAAAACTTCAAGCTTGCTAGCACAATTAGAGTCAAAGGAAGGTGATAGGGAGACTCACCCGAGAGTTTGGAACTCGTCTTCAAGCTCCGAAGCTTCCAACACATCCAACAAATGTGGAAATTTTTGAAATCTCCTCAACCAATCAATGTGAGTATTCCGTAACTCTCTTTGATTATTCGCACTTCTATCATGCTTAGTGATCTTGGGACATGTCTTGGAGACTAACAATGGTATCAGAGCCATCCTATGCTTGATTTGGAATTCTAGGGTTTATGGACTTTATTTGGGGTTTTGTGTTTAGAACATAATTTCTTCAAATTGATGATTTGGTTGAGCTTATATGATGTTGAATTGGATTTGTGCATTGTTGGATTTGTGAAATATTGATTAGATCAAAAATCCCCAAATCCTATAGGTTGGCCGAATATATACCCTAGATAAGCTCATGGGAATTTTTGAAATTTGACATATTGGATGTGTTGTTGGCATGAAATGTATATTGGATGTTGATTTAATTAGATTGGAATCAAATTGCATAATTATTTCTTGTCAAAACCGTGAGCATGAAGCATGTTATAATGAATTATTTTGCTTCAATTTATGTTGGACATGAATTGGAATTAAAGAGCATAATTAATTGGATTAATTAAATATTTTGGAAACATTAGATTAGTTAATTAATTGTGTTAATTACACTTGAATTGAATTAATTTGTGATTTGGAATAATGAGTTAATTTAATTTGTTGTATTTGGGCTTAATGGGCTTGGTTGGGCCAAGTTTGGTTTAGGATAATTGGTTGGATCCAATTGGACCTAAAACCATTTCCATAAAGTCCAAATATGACAATTGGGCCTTTAAATAATTTAATTGGGCCTAATGGGCCTAAATTGATTTTGGCATAGGGTGATTCCTAATTGGGCATTGGCATCTTGGGTTTGACCCATAATTGCCAAAGCCCATGCCTAATGAATTAATTGAAAGCCCATTGGACTTTAATTGAATGGTATCGGATATTAATTGGGCCTTTGAGACCCATAAAGATTGGATTTGGAATCCAAGTCTAAAAGGCACTTTTAAAAATGTAATTAATTAATTTGGAATTAAATATGAATTGTATTGAATATAATTTAAATTGGATTTAAAATTATAGTTCGATATAATTCAAGAATACGTACTTTGAGTAATTATTCTTAAACAAGTTGGACTCGCGCAAATCAAATCGTTGTTTGAACATTGGATGGTCATTAATTAAAGATTAATTAATTGGATTAGATTGATTGATAACATGCTATGTGTGAATACTTGGATGTATATATAAATAATGTATATCAGATGGATATTAGTTGGGTGAGGGCAATTTTGGAAATTGTTGTAATAAATTTAGAATTTATTAAATTGGACCTGCGTGTCCAGCCTATTACCTCTTTTCTCATTGTATTTCTCTTCTCACCTATTCCCCTCAATGTAATGAGGTTTCTTTAGAAGTGTTATGTAATTGGGTTTAAGTAAGATTTGTGCTAGCGAGAGAAAGGAAAGAGAGAGAATTGTTTTAGGAGCAATTTGTGAGATATCCATCCGCATATCATTATTAATTTATTTATCGCGCCTTATTATGCTTTTAGAATGCATGTTTAAGGGTGTATGATGAGACCTAATCAAAGATAATTAATTGGTTGCCAATTACGCGAAAAACCCTCAACAAAAATTAAGCGTTTTCCTTCCATTGAATGATTTTCTCTCAAGATCCAAGATTGGCACTGGTTTGTTGGCCAAAGTCAAGACCTTTGTCCATCGCGGATGTGTTTGAATCATGAAGGCTTTGTTCCATATCGCATGTCTTGTCCAAGTTGTGATTTATTGGCCAAAGTCAAGATCACTTCTTGTCCATCGACATCGATTACGAAGCTTTCCAAAGTCAATGGGTCCCGCTTAACTGGAATCATAAGCTTGTTGTGCCAAAGCCAAGGCTTAGTTGATTCAGAGGAAAAAGGTTAGGGAATATATCGGATATATTGGCATATATTAGATATATGTTTCGGACTTGGATGTCCACCTACTGGATCTAGGAATTGGATGAGATCCAATTGATCTTAGAGATCTACCTAGTTAAGTTTCATACAACTTGTTGGCCAAAGTCAAGGTTGTGTGTTATTTAACGGGATCCTAGCCCACTAGGAAACTAGGTTTCCCGAGTACTCAACAGAGGGTTAGAGGCTCGCCGAAAAATAGTGGAAGGAAAGTATTAAATTTGCAATTTTGTTGAGATACTTGCCAAAACACGCTCATTTCATTCTTCGTCATTATTTAAATATACATTAGTTGGACTAATATTTAATTGTTGTTTTAAATTAAACAGTTGGACTGTATTCAAACTACTTCATTTATAGTTGATTATATAATTGGATTATAGTAATCAATATATTTGAATTTAACCGATCAATTATAGTTGATTATATAGTTAGACTATAGTAATCATCATATTTAATTGTACCCAAAATTGTTGATTGGATAGTTGGACTATTGGAATCAAGATAACTGAAAGATTAGTGCTTAAAACATAATCCTAGGTGAAAATGTATTTAAGCGGCTTCAATTTTCAAATTGGGAATAAAACCTCAGGATAGTCCTGGGAACCAAGAAGTTACTTTATTTGATAGAGTGACGTCTCGGGCCTAAGCCCGAAGTTGAGCAAATAGTAGAACATGATCTTTGGAAGATTCATGTGATGATAACTTTAGTGCTCAATCCGTTATGCTTGCCGCAAAGACTCCTTAATTTCTTCGTCAGAACTAAGGATTAGATCCTTATAGTATGATATTGAAATTGAAGGATCTTCATAGATCTATCCTTAGATCTTAGAAGTACTAATTGCAATAGAAAACTCTTGGAGAGTTAATGGCTATGCTCAAGGAGACAAAGCCAGAGTTTGCAAAAGGGGGGCAAGAAGCGCAAGGCGTATCTTACTTCGACATCCCAGATGGCCAAGGCTTGGCCGAAGGCTTTTGGGATGTGAAAAAAGGGCAAAGGCAAAAATCATCACAGTCTTCTAGGAAGACAAAGGACATATCTCGAGATGTCTGCCTAAACTGTGGCAAACGGGGTCACTGGAAGCGTGACTGCCGTATGGATAAGGCAGACATAAAGGAAGTGAAGACGGGCAAGGCTCCGGCTTCAGGTATGTTTGTTGTAAACATGTCCATTACCAGTTTTAAAATTGGATTTTAGATAATGGATGTGGTGCATAAATATATGTACTGATGTGCGGGATCTGCTGATAAGCAGGAGACTGGCTTCAGATGAGATTGACCTGCGAGTCAAAAACAAGACGAGAGTCGCTGTTTTAACCGTAGAAACCTAAGTTTAGGAACTACCCTTTGGGTATGTACCTAAATTAGGAAACTGTTAAAATGTACCTAGTTTGACTAGAAACATTATCTCTATATCTAAGTTTAACCTGTTGCAGGTATACCTTTATATTCTAGAACACTAAGTGTTTTATTTTATAAAGATGAAATTGAGATAAGTACATTAGATGAGAATAACAATATTTATATTTAGAATATAAATGAATCTCAAACGTATAGCATGACAAACAAATAGCTCGAACTGAATTAATCAGTTGAGACTTATTTGTGGAATTGTTGTCTGTGACACATTAACAAGACTCGTATATCCACACTTTCGAAGAGTGGATACTATGACGGATTTGATTCTAATTCAAATGATGTCTACGAATCTAGTTTATTAGGCAAAGTGCCTAAAACACCTTTTACTTGGTAAAAGTGCAAGTGCCACCGATCTGTTAGCCCTCGTTCATAGTGACGTAAGTGGGCCCATGTTTAGCTAGGCTAGAGGTGGATATGAATACTTTGTAACCTTTACGGATGTGGCATCGCGTTACGGTTATGTGTATCTTATGAAACACAAGTCATAAACTTTTGAGTAATTCAAAGAGTTTCAACTTGAAGTAGACAGACAGACCGATTAAAGTATTAAACCGTCACGGTTAGACTGTGATGGAAAATACTTAAACAATAAGTTTCTCAATTACTTGAAAGAGTATAGTATTCTTTCATAGTGGACTCCTCTCGGAACACCTCAATTTGATGGTGTGTCCGAACAAAGAAACCGAATTTTATTGGACATGATAAGGTTAATTATGAGTCGCTCTGAGCTACCATTTTCCTTCTAGAGATACGCATTAAACAGTGCAATGCTTATTTTGAATAAGGTTCCATAAAAATCTGTTAGACAGACTTCATATTAGATATGAATAGGAAAGAAACTGGGTTTTCTCATTCCTGAATATTTGGGAATGCTAGGCATATGTTTGGATGATTCCAAACTAAAACCCAAATCGGATAAGTGCCTAATTTATGGGTTATCCTAGGGAAGCCAAAGTATAGTACTTATACAACTCACAAGAGAACAATTTAATTGTTGCTCTCCATGCGGTTTTCCTAAGAGGAATACCTATATGCAGTGGTAAATGGGAAGAAAGTAAGACTCGATGAAAATCAGAGTAATACTGTTATAGGCACCGAATCCTTAATGGAACACAAACAGTTCATCAGGGATGAAATTTTACCACAATCTTCGAATACATAAGAATCGCGTAAGTCGGAGAGAGTCAGAAAATAACCTGGGAGGTATGGGTTTCTGATCTCACCTTATGAAGATGTCAATCTTATTGAGAAAAATGAACCGGCTACGTATGAGGAAGTGATACAAGGTATCGACTCCTTTCATGGCAAAGTGTCATGAAGTCCGAAATGGATTTCATGTATATCAACCAAGTTTGGACGCTGGTTGTTGTACCAGAAGGCATTATGCCTAATGGTACTATATGTGTCTTCTAGGAAGACAAACATTGATGGCAATATATAAACGTACAAAGCTAGACTTGTAACGAAAAGGTATCGTTATCAACATTGTGTCGATTACGATGAAACCTTTTACTCGTTGCCATGATTAAATCTATTTGGATAATGCTTGCTAATGCTGCATGTTTCATTTATGAAATATGGCAGCTGAACGTCAAAACCGCTTTCCTTAACGGAAACCTTTTGGATGATGTTTATTAACATCCTGACGGTTTTATCGTACCAAAACATGCAAACAAGGTTTGCAAGTAATACGATTCATTTATGGATTGAAGCAAACATTGAATTCTTGGAATCATCATTTTGATAAGATCATAATGGTGTATGATTTAATTCAAAACGAAGATAATTCTTGTGTATATAAGGAGGTTAGTGGGAGCGCACTGACAATGATTGTCCTATATAATGATGACATGTCATTTCTTGGAAATGACATTCCCATAATACAATCGGTGAGAGATTGACTTTCATGAAAATTCTCCGTAGACTACTTGGGAGAGAAAACTTTTATTCTAGGAATAAGGATCTACCGGGATAGATCTAAAAGTTGTTGGTACTCTCCGAGAACTCGTACATTGAAAGATATGTATGCGACCTGGTGTCTCATATGCTTTGAGCATATGGAGTCACAATCAGGCCAATCCAAGTGATAGTCACTGGATTTATGTTAAGAACATCCTTAGGTATCTTAGATGAACTAAATATGCTTTCTTAAGCTATGGAGAATGAGAACTTGAAGTGACTGGGTTCACCGTTGCAAGTTTCCAAACCGACAAAAACGACTATAAGTCGTAATAAGGGTACTATATAGTTTGAATAGCGGAACAGTGAACTGGAAATCTTCTAAGCAAGATATTGTTGCCGAATAAACAACAAAAGCGGAATATTGCTGCAGCTGAGGCAGCAAAAGAAGCAATTTTGGATCTGTAAGATTCCTAATTAGATTAGGAGTAGTTCTGTTAGCAGCTAAGCTAGGCTACAGCACAGGCTAAAGAATTAATGGTCTCATCAACGATCCGAATATATACTTCAACTATTTCATCTGATTCTTCGGATCATACATCGTGGCGATGTGATGATCGAATAAAACGCATCAGATGATAACCTTGCAAATCCGCTAACAAAAACTATTTATCAGTAGAAGTTTGAGCGACCCGTGCATAGTTCAGGTGTAGAACACTTGAGTGATTGGCTATAGGCCAAGTGGGAGATTGTTGGACAATTATGACCCATAGCATCACTATTTGTACAGAACATGGTGTTGTTGTACAAATTAACTATGTGACAAAGGAAATTACTCTTTTATCATTTGTAATTGGATTACCGGGATATATAAATGATAAAAGTCCATATGATTAGTTCCGGATTAATAAGATATAAGACAGTATTAATCCATTAAGGTTTAATCATTAAATATCTCTAGTCGTAGTATTATCAAGATTGGGCATCGATAATGCGGAATAGACTAGTATTGCACGTGTGCGTGTTATGGGAGCATAACGACATAGTTCTCATATATTTGGGTATTAGATACTCATGCAAGTGTAATAGGAGGTTGTTTTTACCGATGGTACGGAAACAACTTCGCTCTGGATAGACCCCTCGGAATTCCATTGGTAGTATGACTATGTGTCTATGGAAGTCCGTATCAGGGTAGGTGTTGATGAGTGGTAAATCTATCACTATTTCCCACTCATTTAACCTAATATTTTGTATAGTTTCTTGAGTTTTGTGAATATTTTGATGTGTTTTGTGTTATTTTGTAGATAAATAAAGTTTCAGGACATTCTAGAGGTGATTTGGGCCAAAACAGTGAAAATTGGACAAAAATGGCATTTTAGGTAAATTTCCGCGTCGCGACGCCAAGACCGTCAGCGTCGCGACGCCTAACGTGCGTCGAACAGTGCTAACGTGCGTCGGGTCCACAAATCAGAATCTGAGAAAAGTTTGACTTTGCTAAAGTGCATCGTGCCACGTGTCCCCATCACAGCCGATATGCTAACATGCGCCGTGCCATGTGTCAGCATCCTACAGTGCCGACAGTCGCCATCGCCACGTGTGCCACGTGTCACTCCAGGTCATTTCCATGTCATCAGCCACGTTAGCAAGTCAACTAGTCAATATTGCCACCTCACCGCCACGTTATCATCAGCCAATCAGGAAGTGCCACGTGTCGCAATCCTACGGTGCCGACAGTCTCTTTCCCACGTCATCGCCACGTCATCGCCACGTCAGCATCAATCATTGAGTATCTAATCCTTATTTGACAAGTTGCGGATAAGAATCTCATCGACCAATCAGAAGCCACCACGTGTCACAATAATTGAAGCCCAACCACCTCACCATGTGTCACCTTATCAGCTTATCCAGAATCTGTAAACCGACAAACCAGAGCGTGCCACGTCGACAAAAGCTGGCGTAGCGACGCCAAAGGCCCTGGCATCGCGATGCTGGAAGCCTACCGGGGCCTGTAAATAGAGCTTCAAATTTCAGATTTAGTTGCACCATTCTCTCCAATTTCTTTGATGTAAATAGGGAGTTCTTCTCTCTCTAAGTTTCTTTTAATTTTTAGTTTTTAGTTTTGTAATAATTTTAATTACTTTTTGTAATAATAGTAATTTACTTTTTACAGTTCTTACTATTCACCATGAGGAGGTAACTTCCCCAACTAGGGTGAAAGGTAATTCTTTTACTATTGCTATTTAGATTAATCTCCCTTAAAAATAATATATTCACTATTTAAAATTTGACTTAAAAAGGATACCGCTATATTGGTCGGTTGTTAATTTAATTTAATCTGGTTTAAACCTGACTAATCAAGGATACCGCCAGATTGGTCGGTTGGTAATTTAATTTTGTTTCCGCCTTTATGGCTGGTTTATGGACAAATATTACTGCCTTAATGACTGGTTGGACTTAATTTGACTTAATCAGGATACCGCCAGATTGGTCGGTTGGTAATATTATCACAAGTTTATATATTATTTTATGGGAGATATCTAAATTAGTAGAAGTAAAAGTAATTCCTTTTACCTTAGCATTTTATTTTATTGTAATTTAATTTTATCGTATTTACTTTACCGCATTTTTACTTCATGTCTTTTATTTTCAAGTTTTTACCAGCCCTAGTTATGTGTTGTAACTAAATAAGTTATCTAGGGTTGTGATGAATTCTAATATCACCGGTTTATAAGGGGTTAGATTATAGTTTGGGTAATATAAAGATTTATTTATTGAGTCTTAATATTAATGTTTTTTAATTAACTGGTCATTAATAAAATTGATCAGGTAAACTTAAAATGAACTAGACATAGGGATTTTAAGTTTAAGACCTTAGACTCAATAGCCCACGATCTTCCTTGAAGATAGATAACCCTTTAATAGATTTCCTTACAGGATAGGAATATTCCTGTCGGGCGGGGGTAGCCTTAATTGGAACTTAATCTTAATGAATCTAGGTAATTTGGTTGACATAGACATATGGTTCAATTGGATTATACTAGGTATTTGTAATTGACCATCGGAAGAGGCTTTTACATAATTTAGTGTTCCAGGTTAATAAATCAATATATTACCCAACTTTAAGATAACCACTTCATCTTTAAAATGATATTAAAAGAAATCACAACCCTAGATAGTTTTTAATATGAATTTTTTTCTTAAAACCTACTTTCAACAATCTTATTTACTTATTTTTAATTTAGAATCGTCACCATTTCAAATCAATCAATCCATCAATCCGTTAGATACTAGTAATCATTTTACTTCATAAAATTAATAGTTTAGATATTAAGTCCTCGTGGGATCGATACTTTTATACTACTTGAACGATACGTACACTTGCGTTATACGTGTGTGTTTGCACCGGTCAATTTTTTGGCGCCGCTGCCGGGGACTTATTTATTTTACTATTAGTTTAGGGGTTAGATACCTTTACTTGTATCTATTTTTTCTTTTACTTATTGTTTTTGTTTTCTTGTGTTTCAGGTTTTCAGAAACTTCATGAGACGAACCAGAAGTCTTGAACTATGACCGCTTGACCCAGAAATTGAAAGAACCATCAGCCAGTTGAGAAGGGAAAGGCGAGAAGGCCAAGAAGCTTTAGTCAACATGGAACCTGAACCTTTGGAGGTTGCACCACCAATTCCCATTCGAGACAGAACCATTCCGGTGGTTGACAGACTCATTTCTTGCATTGTACTCCCTCCCTTACCAGCAAATGCGGGTGACATCAAAACATGTATTCAGATGATTCAACAGTCAGTTCAGTTTGGGGGGAAATGCAACTGAAGATCCTAATGCCCACATCAGCAGCAACTTCCTGGAAGTTTGTTTGCGGCACTTTCAATTACAACCGAGAAGCTGAAGAAGCAATGAGATTGCGTGTTTTCCCATACTCATTGAAGGACAAAGCTAAAGCTTGGCTACATTCACTACCAGCAAGTTCTATCACAACTTGGAACACTTTAGCCACCAAATTTTTTGCAAAGTACTTTCCACCAGCCAGAACTGGAAAACTGAGGAATGACATCACATCCTTTGTACAACAAGATTCAGAATCCCTCTACGAAGCTTGGGAAAGGTACAAAGATTTGCTCCGGAAATGTCCTCACCATGAGATTCCAAAATGGCTTCAAGTCCAAACATTCTATAATGGACTTTTGGAATAATGAGAACCACAATAGATGCTGCTGCTGGAGGAGCTTAATGGCAAAAGGAGAAGATCAAGCCTGGGAACTAATCGAAGAAATGGCCAACAACAATTCCTTCCTTGGCCAAAAGAAAGGAGCATGATCCAAAGAATTGCATGAATTTATGAAAGTGGAGCTAATACAACAGTCAACCAAGCTAGATCAGATATGCAAATTTATGGAAACTCTTACCACTGGATCCATAAGTTCACCATATGGAGGAATACCAGAGTCGAACCAACTTGAAGAAACGGTGAATTTTGTCAACAATTTCAACAGACAGGGGAACAATCCATATTCCAACACCTACAACCCAGGGTGGAGGAATCATCCTAATTTTTCATGGAGCAACAATTCAGGCCAACAGTAGAACTATCCACCACCTGGATTCCAGCAAGCAACAGAACAAAGGCCAGGAGCAGGAAAATGAACCAGGAATAGCAGAAGTGCTGGCTCAGTTAAAAAGTACAATGCTATCTTTCAGAGCCAATCAGCTTCCATCAAAGCACTGGAGAATCAAATCGGACAACTGGCCAATGCTCAGAGTTACAGACCACCAGGTAATCTTCCCAGCAACACAGAACCCAATCCAAGGAACCGAGGGAAGGAGCAATGTCAAGCCATTACTTTGAAAAGCGGTACTGAAATCAACAAAGATATTGGAATCAAGATGTCCCAAGAAGAAGTTTCAAAAGAAGCTGAACAACAGATGGAGGAAAAAGAGGCAAAGGAAAAAGAGCCAAAGGATAAAGAACAGATCACTCCACCTCCACATTTTCCTCAGCGTCTTCAGAGAAAAA
The DNA here is from genome assembly GCA_019454045.1 of Zanthoxylum bungeanum. Taxonomy (NCBI): domain Eukaryota; kingdom Viridiplantae; phylum Streptophyta; class Magnoliopsida; order Sapindales; family Rutaceae; genus Zanthoxylum; species Zanthoxylum bungeanum. The sequence goes on along the minus strand of SKCR01038170.1, from coordinate 227,108 downwards.
CAAACTGGACAAGCAGTTTGCTCGATTCCTGGAGGTTTTCAAAAAGCTGCACATCAACATCCCATTTGCAGAAGCCTTGAAAGAAATGCCCAGTTATGTCAAATTCATGAAAGACATTCTTTCACGAAAACGGGGATTGGGAGACTACGAAACAGTTGCATTAACGGAAGAATGCAGCGCCATTATTCAGAGGAAACTTCCCCCGAAGTTGAAAGATCCTGGCAGTTTCACCGTTCCATGCACCATTGGAGAACATTACATCGGTAAGGCTTTATGTGATTTAGGAGCTAGTGTTAACTTGATGCATTTTTCTATTTACAGGAAACTGCAGATTGGAGAAGCAATGCCTACCTCAGTTTCATTGCAACTTGCTGACCGAACACTTGCATTTCCAAGAGGTGTTGTTGAAGATGTGCTGGTAAAAGTAGACAAACTAATTCTCCCAGCAGATTTCATCATCCTTGACATGGAAGAAGACCAAGAAATACCTATCATTCTTGGGAGACCATGCCTGGCTACAGGTAAAACTGTGATTGATGTGCAAAAAGGAGAACTAACCATGAAAGTGCAGGACCAAGAAGAAGTGACCTTAATGTTTTCAAAGCCATGAAATTCCCGAGTGATGAAAAGGAAGAAGAATGCCTTAGAGTTGATGTTGTTGATAGTATCATTCAAAATACTGAGCCAAATCCCACAGATACACTTGAAGCTTGCATCACCAACATGACTTGACAGCGAGCTAGATGCTGAAATCCTGGAATGTATCAACTACTTGACAAACCATTCCAATTCAAAGCAACACCACCAGTGAAAGTTTGGAACTGCCAAAGAAGATCGAATCAAGCCTTCGATTGAAGAACCACCACAGCTGGAGCTGAAGTTACTTATGAGCCATCTCAGGTATGTATTTCTTGGAAACTCTTCTGAATTACCTGTTATTATTTCTTCTTCACTAACATTGGAGCAGGAAGAAAAGTTGCTGAGAGTATTACGAGAGCACAAGAAAGCCATTGGCTGGACTATAGCAGACATTCGAGGCATTAGTCCATCATTTTGCATGTATAAAATCTGATGAACGATGAGTACAAACCCACAGTAGAGCATCAACGGAGACTCAATCCAATCATGAAGGAAGTCGTGAAGAAAGAAATCATCAAATGGTTGGATGCTGGCATCATTTACCCCATCTCAGACAGCAGTTGGGTAAGTCCTATGCAGTGTGTACCAAAGAAATGAGGAATACTGGATTACCAATGAAAAGAATGAGCTAATTCCAACAAGAACAGTGACTGGATGGAGTAGCAAGAGATGAGTATGCATGGACTAAGAAACTGAACAAAGCCACGAGAAGGACCATTTTCCGCTACCTTTTTCATGACCAGATGTTAGACAGACTAGCAGGACATGAGTTCTATTGCTTTCTGGATGGATATTCAGGGTACAATCAGATTTCCATCGCACCAGAAGACCAGGAGAAAACTACATTTACATGTCCCTATGGTACTTTTTCTTTCCGCAGGATGCCATTTGGATTATGTAATGCCCCTACCACTTTTCAGCGTTGCATGATGGCCATCTTCTCAGACATGCTGGAGCAGAGTATGTAGGTTTTCATGGATGACTTTTCTGTATTTGGAGATTCTTTTGATCATTGTTTGCAAAATTTGGAACAGATGTTACAAAGGTGCGAAGATACAAACCTGGTACTCAACTGGGAGAAATGCCACTTCATGGTGCAAGAAGGCATTGTTCTTGGACATCGGATCTCACAAAAGGGGATTGAGGTAGACAAAGCAAAGATAGAGATAATTGAAAAACTACCTCCACCATCATCAGTTAAAGGTATTCAAAGTTTTCTTGGACATGTAGGTTTTTACAGGAGATTTATCAAAGACTTTTCCAAAATTGCAAAACCTCTTTGCAATCTTCTGGAGAAGGATGGCCTTTCAACTTCACCAAGAATGCCAGGGAAGCTTTTGAAATCTTAAAACAGAAGCTGGTATCCGCCCCCATCATTGTAACACCAGACTGGACCCTCCATTTGAAGTAAGTGATGTGCGATGTTAGTGATTTTGCTGTAGGTGCAGTTTTGGGACAACGCAAAGCAACGATTTTCACACCATTTACTACTCCAGCAGAACTTTAAATGAAGCTCAACTCAACTACACGACCACCGAAAAGGAGTTGCTCGCAGTTATGTACTCTTTTGAAAAATTCCGCTCTTATCTGTTAGGTCCCAAAGTGGTGGTCTACACAGATCATTCAGCAATCAAATATCTGATCACGAAGAAAGATGCCAAACCCATATTGATCCGTTGGATACTTCTTCTGTAAGAATTTGACGTGAAATTAGAGACAAGAAAAGAACAGATAATCAGGTGGCAGATCATCTATCGAGGCTCGAGAATGGAGAAACAGCTGACAAAGATCTGTCAATCAAAGAAAATTTTCCAGATGAACAGCTTTTTGCCATGAAACAACAGGAAGTCCCTTGGTATGCTGACTATGTCAACTACATTGTGTCAGGAAAATGGCCGTTGGAATGGACAACTCAGCAATGGAAGAAGTTCTTCAAAGAAGTCAAGCACTATGTCTGGGATGAGTTTTACCTGTTCAAACGGTGTGTTGATCAACTACTGATGAGACGATGTGTTTTCCACAGAGGAAATCAACAGTGTTTTGTAGCACTGTCATTATCACCATATGGCGGATACTTCAGCGGAAACAAAACTGCAGCCAAAGTCCTACAATCAGTTTGTTTTGGCCCACTCTTTTTAAAGATGCTTATCTTTGCTTTTCAATGTGACAGGTGCCAGAGAATGGGAAATATTTCAGGAGAAACGAAGGACCGTTGCAAAACATTCTAGAAGTGTAAATATTCGATGTATGGGGTATTGATTTCTGGGACCCTTTGTTCCATCATTCGGAAACCTGTACATCCTGTTGCTGTAGACTACGTCTCCAAATGGGTTGATGAATTGAAGCAATTGCACTGCCATCCATGATTCAAAAGTCGTGATCAAATTCCTGAAAAAGAATATTTTCACTCGATTTGGAACACCGCGGGCAATTATCAGTGATGGTGGCTCTCATTTCTGGCAACAGATACTTCGATGCACTCCTATCCAAATACAGAGTTACACTCACAAGGTTGCCACAGCTTACCATCCACAGTCAAATGGACAGGTTGAGGTTTCAAACAGGAAATCAAAAGAATCCTAGAAAGAATCGTTGGATCAACAAGGAGGGACTGGTCAACAAAACTAGATGATGCATTATGGGCCTACAGGACAGCTTACAAGACAAACCCATTGGTATGTCCAATATCGATGGTGTTTGGGAATCGTGCCATCTGCCAATTGAGCTTGAGCACAAGGCGACTGGGCACTGAAGAAGTTGAATTTTGATTCACAAGTTGCAGGAGAGAAAAGACTTCACCAACTCAACGAATTGGAGGAATTTCGCCTACAGGCTTATGAGAATGCCAGATTATACAAAGAAAAGACAAAGAAATGGAGAATCATTTGAGCGACAAAAAGAAATGTCACACTTTCAATCCAGCCTAACGTTCAAGAAGTCACGTCTAGCTGACGACTTTAAACTTAGCGCTCGCAGGGAGGCAACCCATGCAATTTGTGTATATATTGTGATTTGGTGTGATTTAATTTGGTGTGTTTAGTTTTTTTTGCAGATTAAGTCATTTCAAGATGGGAGAAGCTCTCGCAAATCTTCACAGCAATTTCCTTATCTCCCTCAAAAATCTCTGATGAAAGTCTCCAAAGCTCGCTTGGAACGGATGAGGTTACTAACAATCCATGGTATTCCTAATGATATTCGTTGGGTAATTGAAGCACGAGTTCGATTGGCAGGTGAGTCTTCTGACTCTTTTATAAAAATCTGCCTGGTTTTTGGAAGAAGCACACTATGCAAAGAAACGTAGAGCTAAGCAAATGGGTGTTTGTTACAAATGTGCACGATGGAATTGCAATACTCGTTGTCATTATTTAGGAATGGTGTCTGATAATCGCGAAGACAAAATTAAATTCATTAGGGATGGCTTGAGTAAGGAGTCTTTAGAGATATATATCTTCGACTCTTGAGACGCATCCCAGTGGATATGTTCACATAGCCTTTCGCGCAAATTACATACACAATTTCAAAAAGAAAGACAACTGTTAAGTCTCGGGAATCTGACTCAAAAAGACCTTGTTTGCCATTTATAAGAAAATTGGATGGGAAGCTTGTCCCTGACGCATAGACGTCGATCAAGCCGCTACTTTTCGTGTAAATATTATATCTCTTTGTCTTTTCCTAATAATTGTAATTTGTTTTGTTGTTTTCTTTTATTTTCTCCGACAAGATCCAGACCTTTTAGACTATCACGATTTGTTTAACTAATAATTATCATTTGGCAGGTACTAGTGCTATTATTTCACTCACCCTTTTCAGGTGTTATAAATTCAACTCATCATTGCACTTTTGAAGACATCCAGAGTAAAACATGGAAGCCACCACTTCAAGAAGACGAGTTGAAAACATCTGTGTGTTTTGCGGTAGTAGTGTTGGTACTAAACCACAATACATAGAAGCAGCAAGAGGGGAATTGGGTCGAGTCTTAGCTGCAAGGAATATGCACTTAATATATGGCGGAGGAAATCTTGGACTTATGGGGGATCGTTTCAAAGGCTGTACAGGAAGGAGGCAGTCACGTTTTGGGAATCATCTCAAAACCCTTGGCAGAGGCAAATCTTATTGAACCATCAAACGGAGAGGACTAACTGATCGTGCCAGGTATGTCTGAACGTTGGTAGAAATGATTAACTGTGCTGATGCTTTTATTGCTTTGCTTTGGCCAGGTGGCTTGGGTACATTGGAGGAAATTTTTATTGTGCTGCTATCTTGGGCGAACCTGAACATACACCAAAAACCAATTGGATTGGACTGCTCAACATTGATGATGGATTTTATGATTTTCTTTTTTTGTGTGTTTCTTGATGATTCTCGGAGAAATGGGTTCGTGTCGAAACCTTTGAAAGAACTCCTGTTTAGAACTGTCTCTACTAATCAAACAACTCAAACCTATAGAACCAGATTGAGTACCCACTATGAGTTGACCCTATCCTTTCAAAGATAAATTGGTCTGAGGACGATCGTGGTAAGAGGCGTCGGATTAATCTGGATCTTAACCTTTAATTTCCTGTAGATTTCAGCTAACCAGGTACAACCTTCTTAATTCAACTCTCTTTTACTTTGTTTAAGACATTGGGGACAATGTTCATTTAGGTTTGGGGGAGGGAATTAGTTGATCAATACCTTATTTTTAGTTTGTGTGTTATTTTTTTATTTTTAGTCCAAAATTTTTCGAAAAATACAAAAAAAATTGAAATTTTTTTCAAAAATTACAAAAATATTTTGTGTTTTTTGTGTTTTTATTTGACTAAAAAGGTGAAATTGGTAAGAGATAGCTGAGTAAGGAGTTTCCACTCCTGAGACGTATCTCAAACCTTTTCGAAACAAGTTAATTTTTGTTTATTTCATTTTGAATTATTTAATTTGTGAATTCTCCTTAAAACACGAACTAAAATGGATCTTCATATGCTCAGTTGACAGATATTATCAACATATATAGTAACATACGGACATGAGCTAAAATGAAAAGTTTGTAATATTCAGTGCTCTAGTTTAATCGGAGGAAGCATCTCAAAAAGCAATGGAGTAAAAAAAAAAAAAAAAATCTGAGATCCGAGTTATTAAGTCTGTAAGGGTGTTTTAACACCTAGTGCCCTAAAGCCAACTGGTTTGGGAGTCACTGGCCCAAAGCTCGTTACATGGATCAAAGATGCTGCAAAATATTTATATCTGAAGTCTGAGTAATTAAGTCCGTAGGGGTGTCTTAACACCTGGTGCCCTAAAGCCAACTGGTTTGGGAGCCACCGACCCAACACTCGCTACATAGACGAAAGATATTGTATATAAAAAAAAAATCAAAAATCAAAAATCAAAAATCAAAAAAATCAGAAAAATGAGAAAAATTATTCCATTGCTACAAAAAAAGTGTGAAATCTGATAGAACTTTAGGACAAAAATATTACTCTCTTATCAACTGCACTTATGACTGTTGTAGGTAAAAATAAGTTGTTTAATATTTTGTTGGCTGTGTATATGAAGAATGGTAAAAATAATCGGAGAATTTACTTATTCAGTAATTTAGAATAAACAAAACAACTAGTAACTTGAAGTAGAAGTTTCACCTGATTAGTCACTAATTCTTTATTCTCTTTTCGCTTGTCTTTTTGCTTTTGTGTGCATTAGTTTTATTACCTTTTACTTTTGTAAAATGTTTGTGGGTATCATTGCTGTAAACCCTTACGAGACTACAACTCGTCCACTAGGGACACCTAGGGGTTTAAAGGCTTGTTGCATATGCTAAATCCAACCGTGATCCCTACGAAAGTGGTTTAGTTAATTTATTTATATTATTTTATGTTTTTGCTCGAGGACTAGCAAAATGTTAGGTTTGGGGGTGTGATGAGTGGTAAATCTATCACTATTTCCCACTCATTTAACCTAATATTTTGTATAGTTTCTTGATTTTGTGAATATTTTGATGTGTTTTGTGTTATTTTGTAGATAAATAAAGTTTCAGGAGATTCAGGAGGTGATTTGGGCCAAAACAGTGAAAAATTAGACAAAAATGGCATTTTAGTAAATTCCCGCGTCGCGACGCCAAGACCTTCAGCGTCGCGACGCCTAACGTGCGCCGAACAGTGCTAACGTGCGCCGGGTCCACAAATCAGAATCTGAGAAAAGTTTGACTTTGCTAAAGTGCGATGTGCCACGTGTCACCATAATAGCCGATATGCTAACACACGCCGTGCCACGTGTCAGCATCCTACAGTGTCGACAGTCGCCATCGCTACGTGTGCCACGTGTCACTCCAGGTCATTTCCATGTCATCAGCCACGTCAGCAAGTCAACTAGTCAACATTGCCACCTCATCGCCATGTCATCATCAGCCAATCAGGAAGTGCCACGTGTCGCAATCCTACGGTGCCGACAGTCTCTTTCCCACGTGTCGCCACATCATCGCCACGTCAGCATCAATCATTGAGTATCTAATCCTTATTTGACAAGTGGCGGATAAGAATCTCATCGACCAATCAGAAGCCGCCACTTGTCACAATAATTGAAGCCCAACCACCTCGCCACGTGTCACCTTATCAGCTTATCCAGAATCTGCAAACCGACGAACCAGAGCGTGCCACGTCGACAAAAGCTGGCGTAGCGACGCCAAAGGCCTGGCGTCGCGACGCTGGAAGCCTACCGGGGCCTATAAATAGAGCTTCAAATTTCAGATTTAGTTGCACCATTCTCTCCATTCCTCTTATTGTGATGTAAATAGGGAGTTCTTCTCTCTCTAAGTTTCTTTTAATTTTTAGTTTTTAGTTTTGTAATAATTTTAATTACTTTTTGTAATAATAGTAATTTACTTTCTTTACTTTTTACAGTTTTTACTATTCACCATGAGGAGGTAACTTCCCCAGCTAGGGTGAAAGGTAATTCTTTTACTATTGCTATTTAGATTAATCTCCCTTAAAAATAATATATTCACTATTTAAAATTTGACTTAAAAAGGATACCGCTATATTGGTCGGTTGGTAATTTAATTTAATCTGGTTTAAACCTGACTGATCAAGGATACCGCCAGATTGGTCGGTTGGTAATTTATTTTGGTTCCGCCTTTATGGCTGGTTTATGGACAAATATTACCGCCTTAATGGCTGGTTGGACTTAATTTGACTTAATCAGGATACCGCCAATTGGTCAGTTGGTAATATTATCACAAGTTTTATATTATTTTATGGGAGATATCTAAATTAGTAGAAGTAAAAGTAATTCCTTTTACCTTAGCATTTTATTTTATTGTAATTTACTTTTGTCGTATTTACTTTACCGCATTTTTACTTCATGTCTTTTATTTTCAAGTTTTTACCAGCCCTAGTTATGTGTTGTAACTAAATAAGTTATCTAGGGTTGTGATGAATTCTAATATCACCGGTTTATAAGGGGTTAGATTATAGTTTGGGTAATATAAAGATTTATTTATTGAGTCTTAATCTTAATGCTTTTTAATTAACTGGTCATTAATAAAATTGATCAGGTAAACTTAAAATGAACTAGACATAGGGATTTTAAGTTTAAGACCTTAGACTCAATAGCCCACGATCTTCCTTGAGGATAGATAACCCTTTAATAGATTTCCTTACAGGATAGGAATATACCTGTCGGGCGGGGGTAGCCTTAATTGGAACTTAATCTTAATGAATCTAGGTAATTTGGTTGACATAGACATATGGTTCAATTGGATTATACTAGGTATTTGTAATTGACCATCGGAAGAGGCTTTTACATAATTTAGTGTTCCAGGTTAATAAATCAATATATTACCCAACTTTAAGATAACCACTTCATCTTTAAAATGATATTAAAAGAAATCACAACCCTATATAGTTTTTAATATTGAATTTTCTTAAAACCTACTTTCAACAATCTTATTTACTTGTTTTTAAATTTATAATCGTCACCATTTCAAATCAATCAATCAATCAATCCGTTAGATACTAGTAATCATTTGACTTCATAAAATTAATAGTTTAGATATTAAGTCCTCGTGGGATCGATACTTTTTATACTACTTGAACGATACGTACACTTGCGTTATACGTGTGTGTTTTACGCCGGTCAGGTGTATTTGGTCTTAACCTGAGAATTGCATCGTTAACTTGCGATAATCAATTACTTTGGTTTTGGTCGGCCAGGGCTTTAACAGGTTCCGTGTATGCCTCTTCTGGGTATATTGAGAATCATAGTGTATTGGGTGTGATGTCAAGATGGAAGTATCAATTCAGTCATATGGAGATGATGATCACGTATGATAAGGAACTGGTACTCTTGTATGCTGCAGCTATCGGGATAATATGACTAGGTAATGTTTATCCGATTATAGAGACTAGTTACCAGAGATCTGATATGTGCTTCGTACGGGGTAGACACAATTCCAGCCCCAGGCCTAGCATGTGACATCTGATACTGGATCGTAATACGCAATACTACGTATACTACGCCAGACAAAGATTACATATTCCTTTAGAGAATAATTCTGGAGAATTGGGTAGGCACGGTGCTTTGTTAGAAGCCAACCATGTCTTGTAAATCGGTAAGAACGTGGTACCGGGTACGCACGTATTCGGATAGTCCGATGACCGTATTTACTACTACGCCACATATCCAGGGATCTCTTGGGTCGCCTCCCAAAGATTCACCGATGATGTTTGACTTGAACAGATAATTAATCTGGGAATTAATTATGAGAGATAAAATTAATCTGGGATTAATTACGGCAGATAATTAATCTGGGAATTAATTATGAAAGAGAATGAATTAATCTGGGATTAATTGCGACGAGAATTTATCTAGGATTAAATTCGTCGAGAAGAGAGAACGCGATTAATTTGGAATTAATAGGCAAAATAAATTTAATAGTTAAATTGGATTTGGATATATTAATTGAAATTAGATTTCAATGCGGAATTAAAATTGGATTTTAATTCAAGCGAACGAATTAATTTGGAATTAATTCGCGAGCGACTTCCGCAATAATTTTGCTAGGCATTATTATTTAATTATATTAGATTTAATTACGTTGCGACGAAAAATTCGTTTAATCGGATTAAACGAAACTTAGCCCGAAGTGTGTTGTGTAAGCCCACTTGAATTTTGAATTTAAAGTGGGGCCCACCAACTTACATCACTTGTCATTCAAGTTGATGGAAGTGGTTGAGAGCTTTAATGAAAGCTTCTCCAACACACTTTGTGTTTTGTTTTGCTTTTGAAAAGCATATACACATTTTTTTGTGTGAGTTGACTTGGTCAATTGTTTTTAGAAAACACAAAACATATTTCTCTCTCTCCCTTGTCTTCTCATTGTCCGAAACTTGTAAGCTTTCTCCATGGAATTTTTGTTTCAAAAATTCAAGCTTGCTAGCACAATTAGAGTCAAAGGAAGGTGATAGGGATACTCACCCGAGAGTTTGGAACTTGTTTTCAAGCTCCGAAGCTTCCAACACATCCAACAAAGGTGGAAATTTTTGAAATCTCCTCAACCAATCAATGTGAGTATTCCTCAACTCTCTTTGATTATTCGCACTTCTATCATGCTTAGTGATCTTGGGACATGTCTTGGAGACTAACATATATGTGGTAATAAAGTTTGTTAATAATTAATCCAGATTTAAATTAAATATTAATCATTAGATTATAATTTATATATTATATTATAAATAAGATTAATCAATATTTTCATATTAAAAGCTTCACCCTTTACCCCAGCAGGAAGAAATTAGCTACATGAATTTGAATAAAAATACTCATAATTTTATTATTGAAAGAAAAAGAAATTATAAGAAAGCTTAAAAAAATAAAATACACATGACACTAACTCCCAAATTCTACCAGAGAATTGAAAGAAAGTATGCATATGAGAGCTGAGCATCCTCTTATTTATAAAGGATGCTCGGCTCTTCAAAATCTTGCAAACAATTATAAGTTGCAATTGTCGACAATTGCAGGTGGATGGGGCATCCATCGAAAGGTGGATAACAACCCTATACCAATAATTACATATAACACACTTTGTATTTTTCGTCAATTTCTGTATTGCAAACCTCAGAACTAGAAAATATTGTAAACAATAAAGTTGTAGATATTTGAGTCTTCTTTCATTTGGAACTGGAATCGCCTCAATCCGATATCGGAGTAAAAGGTTATGGCCAAAATATAAAAATTGCACAAGGTTGGAACTTTTGAAATTGTACACTGTTAAAACACCCTTTTAAATTTTGGCCTCCAAATTCCAAATATCACGCCCATTTTTCTATTTATGCATCCAAAGTATTGTTTCACCTACATAAGAAATAAAAATCACAAAAAAAAATATATAAAACATAAATTTAATTATTATTATTTTACAAATGTGCTAAATTAAGGGGATTAATGAAATTATAAATGTAAAATAATTAGTTTCTCTTTTATTAAGTGTACACTTTTTAATGTTCATCACACCCCCAACCAGCTTATTATTAGTCCCTAATAATTTAAGCGAAAACTTAAAAAAATACTTATCCAAGTCAGTAATTGTTTCATTTCTTTCTAAAATAAAAAAAAAAGTAAATTCTCCCGTACTTTATACCATTCTTCCATACACACATAAAACAAAGTATCCATCAATTCATTGTGCCCACAATATTCACCGGTCTTGTTGAAAAGAGAGTAATATTTTTGTTCTAAAGTTATATTAGAATTCACACCTTTTGGCAATTGTAATTTATTTATATACAAAAATATAATTTTTTTATAATGCATCTTTAACCTTTGTAAAGAACTTTGGGCTAGTGACTCCCAAACTAGTTGGCTTTAGGGTACTAGGTGTTAAGACACCTCTATGGACTTAATTGCTTGGATCTCAGATGTAAAAAAGAAAAAAGTGTCTAATTTCCTTAAGCTTTCTCTCTAACCATTGTAACGAGCTCTGAGCCAATGACTCCCAGACCAGTTGTCTTAGGACACTAGGGTTAAACACCCGTATAGACTTAATTACTCGAGTTAAAAAGGCTACGAAATCGAACTCATTCAAACACATTTTCTTACAAACTCAAGCTCTACCGTTTTACGCGAACAATCAATGCTTACTGTGGCAAGATGTCCGGTTACTAAGTAAAAGCTTGATTATTATTATTAACATTTTTTAAACTGACTCAAGCTCTACCGTTTTACGCGAATAATCACTGCTTGCTGAGGCAAGATGTCCGATTACTAAGTAAAAACTTGGTTAGTTTTTTTGAATAAAAATATAAATTCCACTGCCTTTATGTGCTACCTTTAACAAACTAGATAATTGAATATTATAAAATTTTCACTTACAACCCACGACCATATGTTACCGTGTATGTTGATAATACTCGTCAAATGAGTATATGAAGATCAAATTTAATCAATATGATGGAGAATTCACAAATTTAAATGATTCAAAAGGAAAAAAATAATTTGTTACGAATTAAATTGAGATGTATTTCAGGAGCGAAAACTCTTTACACTACCGTCTCTGAACAACAATTCCACTTGGTTAATAAAAAATTTATTGTTGGTTTGTGTGTAGTTTTTTTTGTTAAAAACACAAAAGAAAATCAACACAAAGTATTTTTTATTTTTTTACACACAAAATAACAATAAAAAAAAACATATATATATATTTTTTTTATATAAAACAATAACACAAAAATGAATTTTTTTAAAAGAAAAACACAACAATGAAACATAAAAATGAAAACTATCTAGTCAACTATCCCTTCCCCTAACCAAATTGAAGCATTGTCCCCAATGTCTGAATAAGAAGAAGTAGAGTTTAGAAGACATCACCTGGTTAGTATGAAATTGACAATTGAATCTACGACTATTTAAAAGAAAAAATTACAGATTAAGATTCAAGTCCGCTCTACGCTTCTTGCCACGATCGTTATCAGACCAGTTCAATTTGGAATGTCGATTTTTGGTTCATAAGCTAAGAGTTGGTCAATTAATTCATAAGCTTTTCTTAATGTTAGGACGATATCTTTTACCGATTTCGAAATGAACCCAAGTCTTTTGGCATCCTCAAGAAATACTAAAAGAAAATCGAAAAAGTGATTAACATTAAGTAGTCAAATGGGTTTTCGGTGAACGTTCAAGTTCGCCCATGACGCAACTGTGAATATTTCCTGCAGCGTGCCCAGCCCACCTGATAAAGCAATAAAAACATCAGCATGATTAATCATTTCAGTAAGTCTTTCAGACATACTTGAGACAATGTATTATTCTCCATTTGATTTTCCAATGAGGTTTTCGTCTACCAAATATTTTGGAATGATCCCCAAAACTTGATTGCCACCTTCTTGCACGATATTTGAAACACATACCATCAATCCAGGATTGCCACCACCATATATTAAGTGCATGTTTCTTTCTGCCATAACTCTACCCAATTCTTTTGTAGCTTTAACAAATTCTGGTTTAGTTCCAGGGCTAGTTCCACAAAACACACAGATATTAGTGACTCGTCGGCTTGAAGTTTTCTCCATTTTTTTCTCTTATCTGGATGTGTCGAAGAGGGAAATGACGAGCTGTATTTATGGATCATGAAAAAGGTTAGTAATAAAAGCACTAGTACTTGGAAAATAACAATTGTAAGATGATCAGTAAAATAGATCGTGAAATTCAAAAATTTTAGATACTGTCAGCAAAAGTAAAGGATATCAAAACAATAAATTAAAGTAAATCAAAACAGTAATTTAAAGTAAAGGAAATCAAAACAATAAATTGAAACAATATGTACTGGTAGTTGTGATTGTGGCTTACATCTTCCTCTGGTTTTACGTCCAGTAACGGTTTGAACGCCCTCTATAGGTCGGGGATATGCTTCCCATCCAATTTTCTTATAAATTGGCAAACAAAGTCTTTTAATATCAGATTTCTGAAATTGTATTATTGTCTTTCTTTTTGAAATTGTGTATGCAAATTACGAATTACTCGATGAACATGTCCACTAGGATGCGTCTCAAAAGTCAATGATATATCATCTAAAGACTCATTACTCAAGCCATCTCTAATGCATTGAATTTGATCTTCGCGATTGTCAGACACCATTCCTATAGAACGACAATGAGTGTTGCACGTCCCACGTGCACATTTATAATAAATATCTAATTGCTTAGCTCTTCTTTCTTAGCATAACTGTTTTTTCATAAACCAGACATGTAAGAAATGAAATAGTCAAATGACTCACCTGCCAAGTGAACCTTTGTTTCAATTACCCAACGAATATCACTAGGAATAACATTGATCATAAGACGCCTTATTATTTCGGTTCATGCTTTGTAAATTTTCATCAGAGTATTTTGGGCGAAATAAGGAAAATGATTGTGAAGTTTTGTGAGAGTTTCTTCCATGCCTTAAGTGTAGGGTATTGATAATTTTAGGAAACTGAAAGAACTGACATAGAGTCACAGAGTATCGTTATCCGCTGTTTAACCGGGGTGTAAGACTATGGCAAAAAGAAAAAAATGCTGTAAAACTGAAGAAAAAATAGAAATTAAAAAATACAATAGAAAATAAAAGAAAATAATAGCTTAAAATACATCAATCACAGTACACTAGGTCTAAAAAGAAAATGAATTCTTGAAAATTTGAACACCCCAAAAATAATTTCAGATGTTGACTATTCACTTTAAATACATCACCATCCCTAGGATTCTCAATGCCAATAGCTCCATATAGGTAAACATGCTTCATAATAAATGGGCCACTCTATTTGGATTTCAATTTTTAGGAAATAAATGAAGACGAGAATTATAAAGAAAAACCTTTTGACTAATTTCAAATATTTTTCGTGAAATTCGACTATCATGAAATGCCTTAGTTTTTGCGTTAATAATTTTTGCATTCTCATATGAATCATTCCTTAACTTTTCTAGTTCATTTAATTATAATTTACGTTCATGAATGATATTTTCAAGGTTTGAATTGAATGCTTTAATAGCCCAATATGTCTTATGCTCAAGTTCTACAAGAAAATGACAAGGTTTTCCATAAACAATATGATAAGGAGACATTCCCAAAGATGTTTTAAAATCTGTTCGATATGCTCAAAGTGCATAGTTAGTCGAAGAGACCAATCTCTGTGATTTGGGTTAACCATTTTTTCCAAAATTTGTTTGATTTCCCTATTCGCTAGTTCAACTTGACCATTTTTCTGAAGGTCATAGGAGGTAGAAACTTTATGTGTAATTCCATACTTTTTCATTAAGGACTCAAAAGGCTTGTTATAAAAGTGTTTACTTCCATCACTTATAATGGCCAGAGGGATTCCAAATTGACTTAAAATATTTTCTTTTAAAAATTTAATCATTTTTTTGTAATCATTGTTTAGACATGGAATCGCCTCAACCTATCTTGAGACATAATTGACCGCAACTAAAATATATAAAAATCTAAATGACGGTGGAAATGGATCCATGAAATCTACTCCTCAACAATGAAAGATTTCAATGACAAAGATGAGATGTAAAGGTATCATGTTTCTTTTTGAAATGGATCCCAACTTTTGACAATTTTCACTAGTTTTGTAGGATGCATGTGTATCTTTAAATAATGTGAGCCAATAAAATCCACACAACATGATTTTTACAGTTTTTTAGACGAGAAGTGACCTCCGCATGCTTCTAAATTAAAAAAACTGAATAACACCACTTATCTCATTGTTTGGTATGCATCGTCAGAAAATCTGATCAGGGTAATACTTGAAAAGATATGGATCGTCCCAGTAGAATCTTTTGATTTTGGTCAAAAATTTCTTCTTGTCTTGATGGCTCCAATTTAGAGGTATTTTTCTTGTTGCAATAAAATTAATAATATTACAATACCAAGGCATTGTATTTACAAAAAATAAAAAAATCATCAGGAAAAGAGTCATTGTCAATTGATGACTCATTTGTGAGTCTCGATAAATGATCTGCAACGACATTCTTTGCTCCTATCTTGTCCTTGATTGTGAGATTGAATTCTTGAAGCAACAAAATCCACCGCAATAATCTTGGATTTTCATCATGTTTAGACATCAAATATCTAACAGCAGCATGGTTAGAATAAAGAACGGTTAAGGAATCAATCAAATATGATCAAAATTTATCCAATATAAATATTACAGCAAGTAGTTCTTTTCCGTGGTAGTGTAAATCATTTGTGCACTGTTTAAAGTTCTACTAGCGTAATAAATTACATACGACTTACCTTCCTTTCTCTGTCCTAATACTGGGCCAACTGCATAATCATTGGCATCACACATCAGCTCAAAAGGCAAAGACCAATCAATGGATTGCATGATAGGAGCAGAAGTTAAAAGACTGATAATCTTTTCAAATGATTTTTGACATTCTTTTGTCCATTCAAATGTTGCATCTTTCAATAGGAGGTTACACAATGGCCTGGATATGGTACTAAAGTTTTTAATGAATCTCATATAAGATCTTGCACGTCATAAGAAAGAACATGTTTCCCTGAAAGTTTTTAGTGATGGCAATTTAGAGATCACCTATATTTTTGCCTTGTCAACCTCAATACATTATGATGACACAACGTGACCCAAAATGATTCATGAATTAGTCGTGAAATGGTATTTCTCCCAGTTTAACATAAGTCATTTTTCTTCATATCTTTTCAAAATATTTTCCAAATTATTTAAGTAATTATCAAATGAGTTCCCAAAAATAGTTATATCATCCATAAAGACCTATAAACAATGTTCAACCATGTCACTAAATATGTTTAACATGCATCGTTGGAATATTGTTGGTGCATTACAAAGTCCAAAAGGCATATTCCTAAATGTAAATGTTCCACAGGGACATGTGAATGTGGTCTTTTCCTGGTCTTCTAAAGTAATGTGAATTTGATAATAACTTGAGTAACCATCAAGAAAGCAATAATAGGGATATCTTATGTAACATCCCCCTCTAGGAGATGCTACTGGCGGGGAATAGGCCGTATTATTCCCCTAAGCCTCTGACCTTCTGACTCTGCTCTTATCTCATACATAAACTCATCCATAAGGACCATTGCC
Organism: Zanthoxylum bungeanum; assembly: GCA_019454045.1. NCBI lineage: Eukaryota > Viridiplantae > Streptophyta > Magnoliopsida > Sapindales > Rutaceae > Zanthoxylum > Zanthoxylum bungeanum. The sequence continues at coordinate 210,400 of SKCR01038170.1, read as the reverse complement.
CAACTTGATAACATGTAATGCATCTCATACTATGTACTCAACAATACTTCATATTACAATTTGATAATGAACACTTCTATCACAATAACATACACAACCTCTACTATACAATATGTGTGACGCATGACTTTACTTAGACTCTGAATGCAATGCAGCTCCGACTCGACCTGGTGGACTTAGACCCTCTAGTGACTGCCATCAGTATCCATCCTCTCAAGCTCGTCATCCAGGTATACCTGTAAAATAAGAAACTGGGAGTGGGGGGTTAGATCGTTTGAACGATCTAATAAGTGGACAGTTTAAATCGAAAACTAATAATTTTTGGAAAACTCATGGTTCTAAAATGAAAATCTTCATAGGAAATAATCTTTTCTGAAATCTTTTTCTTAACTGAAAACATCTATGTTTCTGTAAAACTTTTCTGAAAACTCATTACTGTTTATGAAACTCTGAGCTTTTCTGAAAAATTTAGTTCTTGTGAAAACTCTTTTGTGAATCTTGTCATTTCTGAAATATCTATTTCTGGAAATCTGATTCTGAAAAACTTATTTATCAGAAATCTATATCTAGAAAATCTGTATCTGAATATTTAGAGCATAGGGGTGATGTGTATCGCCGTCTCCCCATACGTAAAATCTGGCGCTTAGGGACATCCCCCGTACGTAAATATTTGGTAGTCTTGGGGCGTTACATTTCATCGTCCCCCAATCCACAAATCTAGAGTCGAGGGTGCGGATCTATGCTACCATCCAGACTCAAAATCTGGATCTAGGGGCATCAATCATCCCTAGTCTTGAACTGTTTGTGCACACAGTATCTGAATCCATCAATTCCATATCTGAGTCAAGTTACATACAGAGGTGGGTTTTTCCCCCATGCCTCGATAAATCATAAATCTCAAACTTTGGAAATCATTTCTTTCTAAATCATTCATCAAATTGTTCTTTATTCAAAATACAATGGAAGGTAATCTTGGCTAACGCCCTAAGTGCATCAAAAGTAAGTTTGATTCAAAAACATATAAGTAAACATAGTTTAAGATGAGGGTTTACTCACTGATTTTAGGATTCAAATGGTACTATTTCGCTTCGTTGAAGAAATTACGGTTCCTGTGATGATCTATAAATGATAAACTTAATTAGAATATAAGTCGTGGAATATACATCGGAACTAGGTTGGGTTTTTTAATTAAACTGGCTATTACCACTACGAGGCGTATGATACTTGTAACACGACATAACATGTATATATGAGCTGGTACGAAACTCTTAGGGTGATCCCTAACATCCCAAATTGAAATTGAAAATGGTATTAAACTTTCTATGTAGCGTGTCGCGATGCCTAAATAAGCAGAGCCAAACAAAGGTCATGTTCTGTATCGCGTCGCGACGCCAGGCTCTACGCTTCACGACGCTCACCTTATCAGGCTTGAGGTAGAGAGCCTCAACTCGTTACGCATCCTGAAGCTGAAGGCTGAGCATCGTGATGCTCCCCTAATCAGGCTTGAGGTAGTAAGCCTCTGATTTATACGCATCGTGACGCTGGGTGCGGGGAGTCGCGATACTAAGTAAATTTTCCAAGGTCTCACAAAATCCTACAATGTGAACTTGCCAAATGCATTCCCAACACTTCTATAGTAAAACCATTGCACAATCCATTCTGTTAAGCTTCAACTTCACACATTCTATACTAATATATCATCATCAAATAACTCTTTAATCTCATAATTCTTGTTTTAGCTCAACACTTAAGATTTCCAAAATTTGAGTATTTAATCTTACAATCAATTTATTTGTTTATTAATCACCAAAATGCATCCCCTAGCATGCCAATAGCTCTATCATATCATCATACTCTTAAGATTTTACAATCTAAGTTTTGGGATAAGTTTTCCTTACTTATTTTCACTTGATTTTCTTCACACTCAAGTATTCTAGGCATGTTATCCTTCTTCCTAGCTTGTTGTGTTATCACTTGCATTTGCTTCCCCTTGAGTTTGGGGTGAGAATGGATTTCCTCTTTTCCTTCTTCCCATCTCTTCCTGCTTTTACGTTTTTTCTTCTTTTTCTCAAATATTAGGGATGCTTGAATAGTATTCCCTTTATATACTAGGGGTTATTTTTAATATATTTTAAATAGAGAGAATTTGGAAATTTTGAGAAACTTTGAGAATTTTCTAGAGTGGTCCTCGGGGTATTATTCATCAGAATTTTTGAGTTATATTTTTGACATGCTTCTGTTTCGAATTTGGAAAAATATTCAACGCGGAAGTTGTAGATCTCGATCTTAGCTTTCCGAAGATATAAATTTCATAAAAATATGAGATCGTATGAAATGATTATGGCCCAAATACCATTTCTTATCGGAATTTCTAAGAATTTACCGAATGTCCCCAAAGTAATTTTATGAGTGTATATGTGTTTAAACATAATTTATATTATGTAACACTCGTCCCATAATGTAACAATAGTCGAGATTACCAGACATTACAAATTCTCCCCCCTTAAATAGGATTCGTCCTCGAATACATTCTGATGCTAAACTGTTTAGGCCCGACTTGGTTTGAAGGTATCTGAACCTTGCTACTCTTATCTTCTTTTTACTTGCTTTCTACTATTCTGCTCAAGAACTTGATACTATGACTTTTGGGAACCTTTTATCTTGATATACTATATTCGATTCTTGTAGACGAATGCTTAATCTTGGTGGTTTGTGTCATATCTCTAGCCTTCCGCAGAGGTGTCACTCTTAGTGAAAGTTATCATTCATTCAATTCTATCTATCTCTTGTTTCATACTATATGACATCCCACAGAGTGTACTTGAAATTCTTAATTCCTCATGATTTGAACTTAGGTTCCCTACGAACTGGTGCCTACGTGAATTGCTCATTTCTATCTGATACTTTATGAGTGTATGTTACTTAATTGCATATTAACTTATAAGGTCTTACCTGAGTTTAATGCGTTCATGCTAATAAGGCATATCCAAGACCGTTCCAATTGAATCATTTCTCATTAGCTCTTATATCTTTTGACATGATATCACTAATTCTTAAATATCACTTAGGGCTTCTATTACTCCTCCCGTTTAAGATGTAACTATTGTACTTCGTACTACAGCCAATGACCTTTGTTTTCCCCTGACTTGAGTATACCTCAGGTTCTTCGGCTACTCTTTATAATGTAACCACTTTAACTACCTTATAAGATATATCTTACTAGATATTTTCTAAGCTCCACATAGTAGATCTTATTCTAGCATTCATTATCATATCTTAACTAACTATTTGACCCTCTCTCTTTCCTCCTTACTAAGCTCCCACTGCTTATGAGCTCCTTCCTTCGAGTTCTCACATTTTCGAGTATCTATGGGTTTAGGACTTTATAACTTATAGCTAACTTCATCATATACTATCATTGTCAACTGATGGCTCTCATACTTAGGATGTTAATTCTGGGTAGTTTTTCTGGCGATCCTTCTCTATGTTAAGCCTGACTGTATGCACCTTTATGCTTAAACTGTGTTCTTTATTATTAAAGTTGGCACTGGTTATTTTGTTTTGGTTTATGTTCGTACTCTTTTTGCACCTTTAATTTCTTTGCTAGTACAAATACAGTTACTGTCTTTCATGCTGGCTAATATTTCCTTGCCTACTTGCACTCTAGAATACTCCACCTTCAATTATCCCTCGAGTCTTATCTTATCAGATGCTGTCCTAGTCTCACCAATATCAGTATTATTAGTTTCCATGGCCGTCTCTAGGTTATACTTCAATAAATCTCTTTTCAAGTCATCCTATGCATTATCCTTAACGGGGCACTGCGAAGGAAAAGATATGGGTCACTATTATTATCTTTCTCCATTTACTCATATAATAGAATTCCAGTCTTATCCCAACTCTGAAAAAACTTATTATTCGGTAGTACTATTGAAAACCTATCTTATCACTATACACTTCTGTCATTGCTTATCTAGTATCTTTTTCTATTATCGTCCTATCTCAACAGTTCCACCTCCATCTTTTACTTGATGTCATTTCTGTTTTCTTTTCTGCTCTTAACTATTTATGGAACTTCTGGTTCCTCTGTATCTATCTTTTTTATATTGAAGGGTATTATCTTTCAATTGTCTCGTACCCTACCTTATAGGATATTTACTACACTTATGGTTTCACTTGTTTCTGGGGATATCATGAGGCGATCATCGAGGTCTGATAAGTCCATGTAAATGTACTTTCAACATCAATTATTCCAATTTATTGTTAAATATTTAGTTTCATATTATATATGTTTAGTATACTTTTTATTTAATTATTAATTTGGAAAGTGTCCAATATTTAAGCTAATTTAGTTATTTTTCCTTTATTATTGTAGGAATTGGAAAGAGAATTAATAGGTGATTAAATTTGGAAAATAAGAATTGATGCCTTAATATACAAATTTGAAAAAAGAAAGCAAAATATAAGCCAATTTGATGGCTTGCACGTGAGCAACAACCTAATTTTAATTAGGTTTGGAAGCTGTTTTAAAGATATTTGAGAAAGAAGTGTGGCGGAGCTGAAGAAAAAAAAGAGAAATAAAAAAAATAAAAGAGTGAGCAGTGACGAAAAAAGGAGAAGAATTGGAAGTCTCTTTGCAATTGGAGAGCTGCAAACTCAAAAGTCGAGTGCTGAGTTGAACAATGTTTTTTCACCCTTTGCGGGCTAAGTTTATTTTTTTTTATGGAGAACTATTCTCCAAGCAAAGTTAGGGATGAATTCTTGTATTTAAATTTCTATGTTTATATTTTTGATTCCGGATTAATTTTTAATGTTTTAATAAAATACAATTAGTATTTTATTATTCTCCGCTATCTTTTGATTCTTAATTAATTTAGAATTGTGTTTTACCAATTTTCATATAGGGATAGTCTTGCTTTTTCTGTGTGTGATTGGGGAACCCGGTTGAGATTGATATTGTTATTTTGTGAGTTGATCTTTTGCTGCGGTATTGCCCTTGGGTATATCGTCGACATTAATTAGGTCATAATAATAATATATTTTGCTTTTAATATAGAGAAAATAATATACCAATTACCTTATGATTTAATATTTAAATTGATTTATTTTCTGATTGTTGGTTTGAGAAGTGAAACCCTCAATTGAGTAATAAAAGGAATCAAATATTAAATATAGAGAGGTAATACAAGAGATTCCTGACGCTTTGCTGCCTTTTTCTAATGAAAATCCTTACATATTTTTCATTATTTTTATTTTTATTTGCCAATTAAATCTTCTCTTTAATTAAGTAATCGCTAACGCTTTTGTTAAAAGAATTAGTTCCTTTGTAACCATCTCTCTAAGGAATCGACACCGCAGCTATACTGTGATAATCGCAAGTACTTTTTGGGTGTAATCAAATTTTGGCGCCGTTACCGAGGAGACGGTTTACTATCAAAAAGAGCAGGTTTTGCTTAGTCAACATAAAAACGATAACTTCATTCCCTTTTTGCTTTTTTACTTATTTATTCTATCTCAGTTTTAGTTTAAATTTTGATTTTTAGTTTTATTCCTTTTATTTTTGTTTCTTGTTTTATTTGTGTTTGAGTGCATGCCTAGACCTAGGGATCGTTTTGGTAGATTTGTTAGAATTAAAGAGGAATACTCAAACTCAGAAAGCTTATTTGAAAACCTTTTTGCCACACCACCTAGATCTAGCACACACAACATGAGTGATTACGAGGAGCAACCTATTAGGACTCTTCAGGAGTACCTCCATCCCACTCGCACAACTACATCATCATGCATAATGTTTCCCTTGAATGCACACATATAGACTTTAAGCCCGGAATGATACAGCTTATCCCTAACTTTCATGGTTTGGAGAATGAAAACCCTTATGTGCATATTAGGGAGTTTGAAGAGGTTGTAGCAACCTTTCATGACCAAGTTGGGACTACAGATACAATTAGACTTAAGTTCTTCCATTTTTCCATAAAGGATAGAGCTAAAAGCTGATTGTATTCTTTGAGACCTCGTTCCATAGGATCATGGGGTGAAATGACACATACGTTTTTCACTAAATACTTCCCACACCAAAAGACTAATGCCTTGAAAAGACAGATCTTTACTTTCTCCCAAAAGATAGTGAGATCCTTTATCAAACTTGAGAGAGGTTTAAAGAGATGTTAACTATTTGTCCTCACCATGGGTATGAGAGTTGGCGCATATGGCCTAACCCCTAGAGAGTGCCAATTCGTTGAGATGATGTGCAATAGTGAGTTTTTACGAAAGAACTGTGACGAAGCAATAGAGTATTTAAATAACCTAGCCAAAAAAGCTCATACTTGGACTGGACCTAATGCCATGTATAACGCTGATAGGCTAGCGGAGGCATACACCACTTTAGGAAAGATGGTAGTCTTAAAGCATAGGTTGAGCTATTAACCATAGAGATGAGAGCTTTCAAAGCCAAAGATAGCAAAATAGTGCATGTGGTAGCCCAGTTAGAACCTCAAGGGGTGTGTTTTGTGTGTAAGGGGATTGACCATCTAGCCCAAGAATGCCCTTTATATGGTGAAATAAGGGAAATATATAAGGAACAATACAATATCTTAGGGATGTACAAGAAGTCTTATACACCATATTCAGATATTTATATCCCTAGTTGGAGGAACCACCCAAATTTCAGCTGGAAACATGAGTCTCAACAGCCTACTCAAACACCACAACCTAGTGGCTACACTTGCCTTAGTATCCCACACTTACCATTCATAAAAACTATTTAGAGGACACTGTGCAAGCATTTATAGAGCCCAGAGTAAAACTAATCAAAGGTTTGAGTCATTGATAGCTCAAGTGGTTGAAGAAAATAAGGAGATGAAGAGTCAAGTCTCTAAATTGACTAACGTTTCAAGTGTGTAGGAATCGGGAAAATTTCCATCTCAGACTCAACCAAATCTGTGAGGACAACACATGACACAGGCTGACCATGAAGCATCCAATGTAAAAGGTCTTAATATTATCACAACTCGAAGTGATAAAGAGATAAACGTGCAGGACACTTCCAACACTATAGGTGACACTACAAATATTAGTGCAGATATACCTCGAGAAGAGCAAGTGGTGCAAGCCTAGTTCGAGTACTATTCCCTCAAGCTCTTAGGCCTACTATGAGAGCTACAGACCCTAATGGTGAGATCCTAGAACATTTAAAGCAAGTAAAAATTAACCTTCCTCTGTTACATGTGATCAAACAGGTGCCCACATATGCAGAGGTTTTAAATGATCTATGCACCATGAAGAGAAAACATCATGTGAAAAAAAATGCATTCCTGATAGAGCGAGCAAGTACAGTAATTGAGCAGAAGGCTCCGCCAAAATACAAAGATCCAGGATGCCCCACTATTGCTTGCCACATTGGCACATATGAATTTGGTCAAGCTTTATTAGATTTAGGTGCTAGTGTTAATCTTATGCCATATTCTATCTATATGCAGCTATGACTTGGAGAGATTAAACCTATATATGTGGTTTTATAGTTAGCTGATCGCTCTATTAGAACACCGTGAGGAGTAGTTGAGGATGTTTTACTATAAATCGATAAATTCTACTATCCTGTTAATTTTTTTATTTTAGATACTCAGTCTGTGGTTAAATTTAAGTATAAAATTCCACTCATCTTAGGTAGACCTTTTCTTGCTACAACTAATGCCCTTATTAATTGTAGGAATGGTCTCATGAAGTTATCATTTGGGAACATGAAACTGGAAGTGAATATCTTTCACGTTGGGAAACAACCACGAGATAACGATGAATGACACAGTCTTGCCGAAAATATCCTCTATACAACATGAATCTAACCCTCCCGAACACCTTCTTATTGATTCTAGGATTTTAGATACCTTTGAATCTATCGTAAGTACCGATATCCCTACTGATTTTTCTATTTTGTAGAATCATGGAACAAGAGTGTAGCAGCAACAATTTGAAGCCTTACCAAGATAAAGAGAGAAACCGAAGCCTTTCACAGTTGAAACACCAAATTTTGAACTAAATTCATTACTGGAAGGTCTTAAGCATGCGTTTCTCGGACCAGATGATACCTTTCATGTTATTATTTCATCTGAATTAAGTGCATCACAAAGTAAGAAATTACTTGACATATTGAGTGAGCATAAATCTGCATTTGGTTGGACCATAGAGGCTATTAAAGGTATCAACCCATTGATTTGCTCCCATAGGATTCACCTAGAAGAGGGACCCATTCCTCGCAGAGACCTTCAACATAGACTTAACCCTATTATGAAAGAAGTTATGAGAAATGAAGTTATAAAATTATTAGATGCATGTATTATATATCCAATTGCTGGCAGTAAATGGGTTAGTCCTACGCAAGTTGTCCTTAAAAAGTCAGGAGTTACTGTTGTGCAAAATGACGCATGAGAATTTGTTCCTACCAAGGTAGTCACAAGTTGGCGCATGTGTATAGATTATATGAGGTAGAATATATGCTGCCACCCAAAAAGACCATTTCCCAGTTCCTTTTATTGACCAGATTCTTGAGCGAGTAGCAGGTCACCCATTCTACTACTTTTTAGATGGTTATTCTGGATAGTATCAAATTGAAATATCTTTAGAAGATCAAGATAAAGTCATCTTCATATGTCCATTTGGTACTTATGCTTTTCGTCGCATGTCATTTGGTTTATGTAATGCACCTACCACATTTCAAAGATGCATGTTGAGCATTTTTAGTGATATGACTGAGAAATGCATGTAAGTGTTTATGTATGACTTAACTGTTTTGGTGATTCTTTTGATGCATGTTTACTTAATCTAAAGGTAGTGTTAAGTCGATGTCAAGAAAAATGTCTTGTTTTAAATTGGGAAAATGTCATTTCATGGTCTCTTCAGGTATTGTTTTGGGTCATATTATTTCTTCTAAGGGAATTGAAGTAGGTAAATCAAAAATTGAGTTGATATCCAAGTTATCTATACCTAAAACTGTAAAAGATGTTCGGTCTTTTCTTGGGCATGTTGGTTTCTATATAAGGTTTATACATAATTTTTCTTCTATATCTAGACCACTGTGTAACCTTCTTGTTAAAGACTCCTTGTTTGAATGGACACAAGAGTGTGAAGATGCATTCAAAATATTAGTTATTGAAGTCACTTCTGCCCCAATTATTCAGTCACCTGATTGGAATTTACCTTTTGAAATTATGTGTGATGCTAGTGACTATGCAGTTGGAGCAGTTTTAGGTCAAAGAAAGGAATGGAAGCCTTTTGCTATTTACTATGCTACCAGAACTTTAAATAGTACTCAAGTGAACTATTCCACAACTGAAAAATAACTATTAGCTGTAGTTTTTACTTTAGATAAATTCGTGCATATCTTATTGGTTCACCTATCACTGTTTTTACTGATCATGCAGCCCTTAAGTACCTCATTTCTAAAAATGATGCTAAAACAAGATTGATTAGGTGGATTTTACAGTTACAGGAATTTGATCTAACCATCAAGTATAAGAAGGGTGTTGAAAGTATAGTGGCAGATCACTTATCTCATCTAGAGTTTAATGACTCTGCCGATGGCCTACCCATTCATGATGACTTCCCTGGTGAACACATTTTTGCTATCACGCAAGTACTATAGTATGTGCATATTGTCAAATACTTAGTTTCTGGTGAGTTTCCATCTATTTGGAGTGCACAAGATAAGCGTAAATTCTTATTCGAGGTACATAATTTTTATTGGGATGATCCATATTTATTTAAATACTGCCATAACCAAATATTACGACGTTGCATTCTTAAGGATGAGGTTTTAAGTGCTCTTACATTCTGTCATTCCCATGCATGTGGAGGCCATTTTTTAGTAAAGAAAATTGCTGCAAAGTTCTTACAATATGGTTTTTATTGGCCTACTTTATTTAAAGATACAAATAGTTTATGTCGTTCATGTGAAAGGTGTCAAAAATTAGGTGCAATATCTCATCGTCATATGATGCCTCTTAACCCTATTCTTGTCATTGAAATATTTGATTGTTGGGGTATTGATTTTATAGAACCTTTTCCGCCTTATTTTGGATATCTTTACATTATTCTTGCAGTAGACTATGTGTCTAAATGGGTTGAGGCAGTGGCATGCCGAGCTAATGAAAACACCACTGTGATTAAATTCTTAAAGGAACATATAATGTCACGCTTTGGTACGCCACGTGTCATTATTAGTGATCAAGGGAAATATTTTTGTAATCGATCTTTTGAGGCTTTGATGCGCAGGTACGGTGTAGTGCATAATATTTCCACTGCTTATCATCCACAGACAAATGGGCAAGCAGAGTTAGCAAATAGGGAGATAAAATAAATATTGGAGAAAACGGTAAACCCAGACGGTAAAGATTGGTCTTTACGACTTTCAGATGCACTTTGGGCATACCGCACAACTTACAATCCCCACTTGAGGTGTCTGCTTATAGGCTTGTATTTAAAAAGGCATGTCATTTACCAGTTGAGTTAGAATATAAAGCTTATTAGGCTATTAAAGCTCTTAAGTTTGATTTGAGTACTGCATGCACACATCGAAAGCTCCAACTAACAGAACTTGAAGAACTTAGGAATGATGCTTATGAAAACTCCCGCATCTACAAAGCAAAGATGAAAGCTGCCAATGATAGACAGATCATTAAGAAAAACTTTGAGCCAAACTAAAAAGTCTTCCTTTATGACTCCAATCTTCACCCAAGAAAATTACGGTCAAGATGGACATGACCTTTTATTGTGAAGTAAGTTTTCCCACATGGAGTTGTGGAAGTGAAAAATCTCAAGGACGGTAGAGTGTTCAAAGTTAATGGACAGAGGTTAAAACCGTTCTTTGATAATAAAATCCCCGCAATGGAGGATGCCCCTCTTGTTGACCCGACTTATGAGGATTGATATTTACCTCCTAATTGTTTGTACATTTTTTTGTTTATTTTGTTTTATTTTTTTCCTTTTGTTTGTTTTGTTTCCTGATTCTTTTGCAGAACGACACCATGTTTCACTTAAGTTCACGCTCTCTCTTATTAGGTGAACTCCTTCATTTTCTAACATCCTTATTGTTGTTAACATTGAGGACAATATTTGATTTAAGTTGGGGTGGTAATATCATATATTTTATCTGGTTATTCATATGTTATTGATCTACTTTAGGCTATGGCTCTTAGAAAAAAGATAATCACTATTAGAGTCAATTTTGAATCTTTGAGTTGAATTTTATCTTGAGTATGTTTCAATTTAAGCACTTATCGATTCTAACCTAATTCGGCCTTCAGGTTTAATGTTGAGACAGTAGAATTGAGATTGTTCGATAGAATGTTTGACCATATGCCTAGATATCTATCTCTAATGCAATATCCACAAGCAAGTTGGTTAGAAATAGGTACCTATAACTATTAAGTGTGAAGCTATCCATGAGTAACCTGGGCCTATGTACCACCAGTATGTAGAGGAAAATCTACCGTGAGAAGAGGGCTACCTTAATAGGTAGTGTGAAAGCTCCTAACCAATAAAAAAAAAAGAAAGAAAGAATACATTGCCTTAGAAAAAGAAGAAGAAAAAAAGAAAGAATAGAGATAGAGAGAGATTAATTTATGGAGATTTTAAGATAATAGGTTGGTTAGACCCATTCGGTTGATCTTTTGATTTGACACTGTTAAGATTGATGATTTGAGGAATGAACTTTGTTAGAATTTGATTCACACACATAAATGTGCTCCTGATAAGCTTATTTTTTTAGAGGAAGTTGCGACCTAGATAATGTTTTCAACGTTTCTTTGAGTCATGCCATTGAGTAATCTTTGAGGATATTTTTGTGTAAATCTGACTAAGACACATTTGTTTTTTATTTACATCTTTATTTTTGTTTTTGTTTTGTTGTCTTTAATTTTTGTTTTGAATGGCGTTTGTGGGTGTCGTCGCTGTAAGCCCTCACCAGACTATAGCTCGTCCACTAGGGTCGCCTATGGGTTTAAAGGCTTGTTGCATACCTTAAATACAATCGTGATCCCTACGACAGTGGCTTAGATAGTTCTTATTTATCTCATTTGTTTTTAATCTAGTTTAGTTCCTATTTTGTTTTTGCGCTTAAATTGGTAGGGACTAGTAATAAGCTGGTTGGGGGTTGTGATAAGTCCATATAAATGTACATTCAGCATCACTTATTCCAGTTTATTGTTAAATATTTAGTTTCATATTATATATGTTCAGTATAATTTTTATTTAATTATTAATTTAGAAAGTGTCCAATATTTAAGCTAATTTTGTTATTTTTCCTTTATTATGGTAGGAACTGGAAAGAGAATTAATAGGTGATTAAATTTGGAAAACAAGAATTGATGCCTTAATATGCAAATTTGAAAATAAGAGAGCAAAATATAAGCCAATTTGATGGCTTGCACGTGAGCAACAACCTAATTTTAATTAGTTTGGAAGCTGTTTTAAAGAGATTGGAGAAAGAAGTGTGGCAGAGCTGAAGAAAAAAAAAAGAGAAACAAAAGAAATAAAAGAGTGAGCAGTGACGAAAAAAAAGGAGAAGAATTAGAAGTCGCTTTGCAATTGGAGAGCTGCAAACTTAAAAATTCTGTGCCGAGTTGAACAATATTTCTTCACCCTTTGCAGGCTAAGTTTATTTCTTTTATGGAGAACTAATCTCCTAAGTAAAATTAAGGATGAACTCTTGTGTTTAAATTCCTATGTTTATATTTTTAATTTCTGATTAATCTTTAATGTTTAATACAATTAGACTTTAGACCCGGCCAAGGTTTCGGTTCGGAATCGGAACCGAACCGGTTAGAACCGGACGGTTCTGGTTCCAACCGGTTCTGGAACCGAACGGTTGGAACCGCTAGACCGAATGGTTCCAGCGGTTCCCACGGACCAGATGGAACCCTTTAGCGCTCTCTCGTAATTTTTTCTCCTAGTCCCAACTCCCATGTGCCTTGAGCGCTCTCTCGTAATTTTTTGTTAGTTTTATCCATTTCTTTAGACATTGACAATGAAGCAAATCTAAGTCCACTTTCACTTTGTCTCATTGATATGCAGCTGTAAGCTTCAGTAAAGAGACACCCAGATCAGATTGAAGCATTGAGAACCTGATCTTGGAGCATTTTGGCAGGTGGGTTCCTGAATTCAGCTTCTATTGACTGAGGTGTAAGAATTCTCGGTAAATCAAGCTTGTACTTTTGTTCATTCTCGTGATCTAGCTAATAAAATTATTTTTTTAGTAAAAGTAGTGAGGAATTAGCAAGAGAGAATTTTGTTTAACTATAATGAGGGACTTTCCTTCTTGTTTTGGCGAAAATGGAGTTCAAGTTGCTGATTCATCAGCATCAGCATCATCATCTAGTGCAACAAAAGCTGCTTATCATCATCATTTTTTTTTATTTTCAAAAAAGAAAACCGAATGGAACCGAAACCAGAACCGAACGGTTCGGTTCCGGTTCCACACAAAGTGGAGCCAAAACCGAACCGCCGGCCACCCCTACAATTAGTATTTTATTATTTTCCGCTATCTTTTGATTCTTAATTAATTTAGAAATTGTGTTTTACCAATTTTCATATGGGGATAGTCTTATTTTTTCTATGTGTGATTGGGGAACCCGGTTGAGATTGATATTGTTATTTTGTGAGTTGATCTTTTGCTGCGGTATTGCCTTTGGGTATATCATCGACATTAGATAGGTCATAATAATAATAATAAATTTTGCTTTTAATATAGAGAAAATAATATACCAATTACCTTATGATTTAATATATTTTAAATTGATTTATTTTCCGATTGTTGGTTTGAGAAGTGAAACCCTCAATTGAGTAATAAAAGGAATCAAATATTAATATAGAGACGTAATACAAGAGGGATTCCTAATGCTTTGTTGTATTTTTCTATTGATAATCCTTACATATTTTTCATAATTTTAATTTTAATTTGCCAATTAAATCTTTTCTTTAATTAAGTTATCACTAACTCTTTTGTTAAAAGAATTAGTTCATTGGTAACCATCTCTATGAGGAATCGACACTCTAGCTATACTACGATAATCACAAGTACGTTTTGGGCGTAATCAAGGTCCATCTTAGCTACTGTGATATAACAAGGTTTGCGAGGGTGGGGCTTGGTCTCGAAACCTTTCCGGTTGTGCTGACTTCACTAGCTACCTGTGTTATACTTGCGCGTTCTGCTCATCTATAAGTTTGGGATTCCCATGTTTACTAGTGTCGCCTCCCACGCTAAGATACTTCTGCTGGTTACTATCTGAATTGTCTCCTACTTCAACTTCACTCTTGATCCACTTTCCGACTATCGATTATACTACTTCTTATTGTGAACTTTCTCTAGAGTTATGCTCTCTAAATACTCCATCATGTTGCCTCTATACTTATTCCTACAAGTCTCTGTTGCTTAACCGTCTTAAGTTGTTACTCTCTCTCAGAGTCCTGCTATACTCCATTTGCTATAGATCACAACTATTGTACTCTGTCCTACTGTCTGTACTGGTATTTTTTTCTAACTTTTTAGTGTATTCAATTCTGATGGGTCTGCTCTTTTAAACTTACATGGGTTCTTACTGGTATTGGTCTGATCTATAGGTTCTCACTAGTACTGTGAACTTGCTCATATTGGCTTAGGTCGGGTTCTTATTTGTTTGACCTTAGAAGTCTCATTGGTCTCTTGTGGTTAAACCATCCTCCCAAATTTACTACTTCTGTCTTAGAATATTAACGTTATGCGAACTGAGTTTCCGTACGATTATCTCTTTCTATATTGGCACAGGCTGGGATTATCATTTTACGTCTCTACGGATGCCGACGTTCATTGTTCTGGTATTCCATGTCTTGGTAGAGTCTATTACTCATATAAGATAGGTATGAGATAGACTCATTCAAGATAACTTCTTCAACCGATATTACTGAGGGGTGAGAATCTGAGTAGTTAAGGGTCGTATCTATGTCGGGTTGTTTGGGTAAGGTAACTAATCATCTCCGCTTACGACCTTCATTTGCTTGCGGGCCTGGGTTTGGGATCTATAATCTCTTCTCCCTTTTTGACGTCTCTAGTCTATCGGGACTCCCATGTCTAATTCTGATTTCTTGCCTCTCTTATGCTTTTGACTATCATTTTCTATTCAGAGAGCTTGCTATCTATACGAGATACTCAAAGGCTATTGGTTAGGCTTGAAGAAATTTTCTAAGGAAGAAAGGAATCTTAAGAAAGTGAGGAGACCTTACGTAGATCTATTTGGTACTCTTACCTTACTCAGGCTTGCTATATTCTTTTTACTTCTATAAGTTCTAGTGTTCTCTTTATCATCTATTTTTGTATCTCTCCCACTAACTATCTCTGGTTGCTAGAACATCTATGTATCATTCCTTACTTTTTCATTTTACTTTTCTCTTCCCACTCATCGGAGTGAAATATTCTTAGAAACTTACTATCTATCTTCATAACTTGCCTTGGACATTTCGAAAATGAACCAGGGTAACTACGAAAGGATTTTCAAAGAATATAGTTACTTCATAAGGAAGGATATCCGAATAGTTTAGGAATTCTTACTAAACTGTCTATAGAACTTTGAGGACATACTCGAGGATCGGATACTGGAAAGGTAATGCCTCGCATACTAGTACCTCGGGCATACTACATATACAAGACCTCAACACACTGCCCACTGCAGTCACCGACTCCCTAGACTATGCTCTGATACCATCTTTGTAACATCCATCTTTAGGAGATGCTACCGGTAGGGAAAAGATTGTACTATTCCCCTAAACCTCTGACTTTCTGACTCTGCTCAACACTACTAATCTTATCTCATATATAAACTCATGCATAAGGACCATTGCCCAACTTGATAACATGGAATGCATCTCATACTATGTACTCAACAGTACTTCATATTATAATTTCAAAAATGAATACTTCTATCACAATAACATACATAACTTCTACTATACAACATGTATGACGCATGACTTTACTTAGACTTTGACTGCAATGCAACTCCGACTCGACCTGGTGGACTCAGGCCCTCTAGTGACTGTCATTAGTATTCATCCTCTCAAGCTCGTCCTCCGAGTATACCTTTAAAACAAGAAACTGGGAGGTGGGGGGGTTAGATCATTTAAACGATCTAGTGGGTGGACAATTTAAATCAAAAACTGATTCTTTCTGGAAAACTCATGGTTCTAAAATGAAAATCTTCCCAGGAAATAAACTTTTATGAAATCTTTTTCTTAACTGAAAACACCTCTGTTTCTGTAAAACTTTTCTAAAAACTCATTTCTGTTTATGAAACTCTGATCTTTTCTGAAAAACTAAGTTCTCATGAAAACTCCTTTGTGAATCTTGTCATTTCTGAAAAATCTATTTCTAGAAATCTGATTCTGAAAAACCTGTTTTTGAGAAATTTGTATCTGGAAAATCTATATCTGAATATCTGGCGCATAGGGGTGATGCGAATCGCCATCCCCTCATATGTAAAATTTAGCGCTTAGGGGCGTCCCCCTATACGCAAATATCTGGCGGTCTTTGGGCGTTACTGATGGAGTTGGTGCTTGGAGTACTAATCTGATTTGTATATTTTATTATTTATTAATAAAATAACTACATTTTTCATTTCATACCTTATAATGGTATTGTCATTACGCGTATTAAATTGATGTATAGATATGCTAAGAATGACATCAACCTTAGAATAGTCTTAACACTAGGTGTAAGCTATTCTTAAAGTAAATATTCATAGTCGTTGGTTTTGGAATAACGGTCGAATTCCTATAACCTAGAAGACTAGCATATGTCGTATATTGAAATTGGAGTTCCAATGGTTTAACGCGATGTACCATGAGTTTTGGAAACTCGTATAGACATGTGGGTATTCGTTGGAGAGAATACTGAATGACTCA
Organism: Zanthoxylum bungeanum; assembly: GCA_019454045.1. Classification (NCBI taxonomy): domain Eukaryota; kingdom Viridiplantae; phylum Streptophyta; class Magnoliopsida; order Sapindales; family Rutaceae; genus Zanthoxylum; species Zanthoxylum bungeanum. The sequence goes on along the minus strand of SKCR01038170.1, from coordinate 193,477 downwards.
CAGGTGATTCCTAATAGTTGGAAGTACACACCACCGTCAATAGGAATCTCATCGAGTCGAGTAGCATATGTAATCCTTTGACTATAGGATATCATTGATTTTGTGTGAGATCCTCCACACTTTGATACCATGTATGTCAGAAACCTTTCATGGTCTGGCCTCTAGATGTTCGTTGGATGTGGACCGATGCACTCAGTAATCAAGTACGAAGCAAGATAGGATCTGTCGGCCCGTATGTGTACCATAAGGGGTTTAGGTATCCATGTGAGTAAAGTCATGATTCTTAAATACTTTGGGCAAAGCCGATCACCTAGGGTGGATCGCATCAGTTGTAAAGAATCGTGGACATGTTGACATGAGATGTGCTCCTTGGAAACTTGACGGTATATTCTATGTTTCCTAAGCACAACTCGGATAGCCTACGACAGAGGGATTGTTAAACATATGTGATGACCTCGACTTGTATAGTTCAGAAAGGTCGTTCGTGTTCTTCGCGAATTCGGAAGTGGCCGAATTACGTACATATTTGCTAGGCTTATATGACGAACGTGTCTGAACTTAAAGAGTCCCAATATGATGTGTACTCGTTGAGAACTTGGATAGCCGATTATTTTTTATAAAAGATAATATTCGATATTATAATTATCAACTAAGATAATCAAGTGTTAATGGATAACATTGATTATTTACTTTGACCTAATTGGATTAATTCGATAGTTAGACAATGGCTTAATTATAAAATCATAATTATCTCTACCATTTGAGGATATTATGGTAATTATAAGTATGTAATAATAGGTGGTTTTGGCTTGATTTAATTGGATTAAATCAAGGTGGCAAACATTTAACTAATCCATTTCCTAATCATTGGCTTGATTTAATTGGATTAAATTAAAGTGGGAGACAATGGAGATTAGTCACACCTAATTATACATATTGGACAAATTAGATTAAGCCCACTTAAAAATTGATTAGAACTTTTATTAATTAAAAATTTCCTAAGTTTTGCTATAAATAGCAAGCTTTAGGAAGGTTTTAATTACAAGTTAAAATACAAGTAAATTCTTAGAGAAATTAGCCTAAGTTAGAGAAGTGTTTAGAGAAGCTTGTGAGATCTCTAAAACATTTCATTAAGAAGAAATCAAGATTAGATCTTGAAGTGAAGCTTGCTTGCGTTGGAAATCGAGATTGGATCTTGAAGTCGAGCTTGCACACCTTAGAGGTTCTCCGACGATTTCAACAAAGGAGAAGTAGATTGGATCTTGCATCAAGCTTACTAGGTAATGTTTGATCTTCTCCTAAGCTATGTTTATTTATGTATTAGATGCATGATCACATAGCTTAATGTTGAAATCAGACTAATAAATTGTGTTATGATGTTTTGGAAGTATAAACACAATATGCTTGTAATTAGGTCAAAATGTTCATGTTGGACATGGAATAATTAATTAGTGTTTGGAACTCTAAATTAAAGCTTAGAGCTATGGCTACCATTCTAGAATCACTTGACCACCTTTGGGTGACTTAGAATTGTTCACGAGATATTTCTTTTTGGGATTCTAATTTGGTTTGTGTAATGGATTCAAAATTTACGCAAATGCATATTTAGAATAAATTTATGTTTTTGTAAAAAATATTTGATATTTTGAAAAACTTGATTTTTATTCTATAACATGTGTTAATGTTGGTTTTGAAATTAAAAATTAATTTTGGGTGTTTTTGAAGTGTTTAGGGAAGACCGAAAATTATTAGGGTAATAGACCCTAATAGGATCAGCTCTCTGGAAATTTTCCAGAGAGCTGAGCTTTTGAAGCAATGAAAACAAAAAAAAAATTAATGTGACAGACCTGGGCGCTACAGTGCGCGCGCGCGCACTGTAGCGCGTGTAGTGCACGCGCGTCACGCCCATGAAGGGAGCCGATTTTGTTTTCACTCGTTCTGGAGCTTCCGAACTCCGATTCAGTCCCGATTTTTTCCTGTACACTCGTAATGGAATATAATATTTCATTAAATAATTTAAAATTACACCTATACTTGATATCCATGGGTTAGACCCATTTCTGCTGCCCGAGGCACCGATCCGACCCTAGGGGTTCCACAACTGCCCCAACAGTTACGTCTCGCCGTCCCCCAAGCCACGAATCTGGAGTCGGGGGTACGGATCTATGATACCCTCCAAACTCAAAATCTGAGATCTAGGGACATCAATCATCCCTAGTCCTGAACTGCGTGTGCATACGGTATCTGAATCCGTCAATTTCATATATGAGTCAAGTTACATACTGATGTGGGTTTTTCCCTAATGCCTCGAGAAATCATAAATCTCAAACCTTGGAAATCATTTCTTTCTAAAAAATTCCTCAAATCATTCTTTATTCCAAATACAATTGAAGGTAATCTTGGTTAACGCCCTAAGTGTATCAAAAGTAAGTTTTGATTCAAAAATATACAAGTAAACATAGTTTAAGAGAAGTGACCACTCACAGATTTTAGGATCCGGCTAGTACTATTTCACTTCATTGAATAAATTACGGTTTCTGCGATGATCTATAAATGATAAACTTATTAGAATATAAGTCGTGGTATATACTTCAGAACTAGGTTGGGTTTCTCAATTAAACTGTCTATTACCACTACGAGACGTATGATACTTGTAACATGACATAACGTGTAAATATATGAGCTGGTATGAAACTCTTAGGGTGATCTCTCACATCCAAAATTGAAATTAAAAATGGTATGAAACTTTCCCTGTAGCTCGTCGCAACGCCCAAATAAGCAGAGCCAAGCAGAGGTAATGTTTTGTATTGCGTCATGACGCCAGGCTCTATGCATCGCGACGCTCACCTGATCAGGCTTGAGGCAGATAGCCTCGACTCGTTACACGTCCCGATACCAAAGGCTGAGCGTCGCGATGCTCCCCCAATCTGGCCCAAGGCAGTGAGCCTCTGATTTATGCGTGCCGCGACGCTGGGTACGGGGAGTCGCGACGCTAAGCCAATTTTCCAAGGTCTCATAAAATCCTACAATGTCCATTTTCCCAAATGAATTCCCAACACTTCTATAGTAAAACCATTGCACAATCCATTCCGTTAAGATTCAACTTCACACATTCTATACCAATATATCATCATCAAACAAATCTTTAATCTCATAATTATTGTTTTAGCTCAACACTTAAGATTTCCAAAATTTGAGCATTTAATCTTATAATCAATTTCTTTGTTTATTAATCACCAAAATGCATCTTCTAGCATCCCAATAGCTCTATCCTATCATCATACTCTTAAAATTTTACAATCCAAGTTTTGGGTCAAGTTTTCCTTACCTCTTTTCACTTGATTTTCTTCACACTTCAAGTTTTCTAGGCATGATATCCTTCTTCCTAGCTTGTAGTGGAATCACTTTCATTTGCTTCCCCTCGAGTTTGGGGTGAGAATAGCTTCCCTCTCTTCTTCCTTCCCATCTCTTCCTTCTTTCACTTTTTCTTCTTTTTCTCAAATGTTAGGGATGCTTGAATAGTATTCCCTTTATATACTCGGGGTTATTTGTAAAATAATTTAAATGAAGTGAATTTGGAAATTTTGAGAAACTTTGAGAATTTTCTAGAGTGGTCCTCAGGTACTATTCATCTGAATATTTGGGTTGTATTTTTGACTTGATTTTGTTTTGAATTTGGAAAATATTCAACGCAGTAGTTGTAGGTCTTGATCTTAGATTTCCGACAATATAAAGTTCATAAAAATCAAAGATCGTATAAATATATTATGGCCCAAATACCATAGGCTGTCAGGAGTGGAACATCGTACCATTTCGTATCGAAATTTCAAAGAATTTACGGATTGCCCCCAAAGTCATTTCATGAGTGTATATGTTTCCAAACATAATTTATATTATGTAACACTCGTCCCATAATGTAACAGTATCGAGATTACCATACGTTACATCCTGCTATTCTTTCTAAAATTTGGTCAAGAAATGGTAAAGGAAAAATGATTATTTCTAGTAATGTCATTTAGCTTTCTATAATCAATGCACATACGCCAACTAGAAGGTATTCGAGTTGAAATTGATTATCCTTTATCATTTTTTATGATAGTTATTTCAGACTTTTTAGGCACAACTTGTGTAGGACTTACCCATTTACTATCGAAGATAAGGTAGATAATGCCTACATCAAGAAGTTTAAGGACTTCTGTTTTTACCACTTCTTTCATGTAAGAGTTTAATATTCTTTGAGGTTGGCGATATGTCCCAGCATTATCTTCTAAATGTATTATGTGTGTGCAGATCAAAGGATTAATGCTTTTTATGTCTTTTAAAGTCATCTAATTGCCAATTTACGTTCTCTTAACACATTTAACAACTTACATTCTTGATTGCTTGTGAGGGAAGAAGAAATTACCACATGGTAAGTTTGTTCATCTCTAAGAAATGCATATTTCAATCCTTCTGGAAAAGTCTTTAATTCCAATTTGGGTGCTTCCTCATGTTTTTCTTCTTCCAGTGTTCATAGTTCCTCAAAATTTTATTTCTCTCCATTGTCTTTCAGTACCTGTGTAGAATCAAGTAAAAATTTATTAGGAATATCCTAACCTAATTACGTATTTGATTTAAGAAAATTAGATGTACAAATTTCCATAGGATCAGATAAACTTCCCTGAATATGTTCCTTTAAAATTGGTTCAATTAGTTTCATGATCTCGTTTTCACTGTCCTCATCGTATGGTCATTTATACATGTTAAAAATTTTTAGATTTATCCCACTTAAGAAAGAAATATTTAATATAAAATTTGACAGTAGAAAGCTTTTTCTTATTGTGGAATTGCACTATCAATCAATAGATGCTACACATGGTGCTACGAGCACAAACTACTACTCCCTCCATGTCATGCAGGTAATTTGTTTACGAACTGGATATATATAGCTAAAATAATTTATAATTACATTTTAAGGATGTGATTTCTCTTGAGTTAAGATTGCCACTGATTGCTCTTGCAATGATTGTGAGAATAAATGTTGGCCATGTTCATCTTGAGTAAATGGTATTTTGGTAAAAGCACTACATGGAGAATCATGAAGTGTAGGTATAAAAATGAATTCAAGATCAAAGGAAATCAAGAGAAGCTCAACACATTTAAGGTTAAAAATACTATCTTACGGTACATATATATTTTTTTTATTAATCTTGTAATACTTGTTTAATTAGGATTATGTATGATAAACATCTAAGATATCAAATGTTTTTTTCATATGCATAATTTATAAAATTACATGTTTTTTTTAATCAAAGTTCTAAAAAACTGTGTTTGAACTTAAATGATTTATCATTTTAAGTTTTTTGAACTTTAAAAATACATTTTAAATTGGTGAAAAAGTCCTTATTTGATTTCAAAATATTTGGGTTTAAGTAATTATATTTTTTTAGGTTAAGAAATTGTAACATCTTCAATCCGGAGATGCTAGCTACCACGGCTACCACCGGCAGGCAGGAATAGGCCGTCATATCCCCCTTAGCCTCTGACTCTCTGACAACTGCTAATTTCTGTTAGGGTTAGTGCTCGGAGTTCCAATCCGGATCGTATTTATGTCTGATTCATGAATACGTGACCGGTGCAATCACATGTGTATACGCAAGTGCACGTATCGTTCAAGTACTATAAAAAGTATCGATCCCACGAGGACTTAATACCTAATCTATTAATTTTATGAGGTCAAATGATTACTAGTATCTAACAGGTTGATTGATTGATTTGAAATGGTGATGATTTTGAATTTAAAAACAAGTAAAATAATTGCACGAAAGTAGGTTTAAGAAAATTCAATATTATGAAGTTATCTAGGGTTGTGAATCTTTCTAATATCTTTAAAAGATGTAGTGGTTATTTCATGTTTGTGCAATATATCGGTTTACTAACCTGGAACACTAAATTATGCGAAAGCCCTCTGTCGATTGTCAGACGCAAATACCCAGTATAACCCAATTGAACCATAGGTCTATGTCAACCAAATTACCTGGATTCATTAAGTTTAAGTTTCAATTATGGCTACCCCCGCCCGACAGGTATATGTCTATCCTGTAAGGAAATCTATTAAAGGGTTATCTATCCTCAAGGAAGATCGTGGGCTATTAAGTCTAAGGCTGAAACCTAAAATTCCTTTGTCAAGTTTATTTTAGATTTACCAGATCAATCTTATTAGTGTCCAATTAACAAGACACATTAAGCTTAAGACTTAATAAGTAAACCTTTAAATTACCCAAACTATAAATAACCCCTTATAAACCGGTGATATTAGAAGTCATCACAACCCCAGATAACTAACTTAGTTACGACACATAACTAGGGCTAGTAAAATAAAGACATAAAGTAAAAATGCTGAAAGTAATTGCGGTAAAGTAAAAGCTGAAAAGTAAATTACAATAAAATAAAATGCTAAGGTAAACGATCAACTATTACTACTACTAATTTAGATATCTCCCTTAATATAATATATTAACTTGTGATGATATTACCACCAGCCATATAGGTGGTAACCTGATTAAGTCAAATTAAGTCCGACTAGCCATATAGGCGGTATCAAATTTGTCCATAAACCTGCCATATAGGCGGTAAGAAAGTTTAATTACCAACCGACCAATCTGGCGGTATCCTTGCTTAGTCAGGTTTAAACCAGTTTAAAATGAATTACCAACCGACCAATATAGCGGTATCCTTATTAAGTCAAGTTTTAAATAGTGAATATTATAATTAAGGGAGATTAATCTAAATAGCAATAGTAAAAGAATTACCTTTCACCCTAGCAGGGGGAAGTTACCTCCTCATGTTGAATAATAAAAACTATAAAAGTAAAGAAAGTAAATTACTATTATTATAGAACGTAATTAAAATTAATTATAAAACTGAAATTTAAAAGAAACTAGATAGAAAACTCCTTATTTACATCAGAGAATTCAGAGAGGAAGGTACATCTAAAACTAAAATTTCGAGCTCTATTTATAGGCGTCTATAAGTGCCACGCGTCGCGACGCGCACGTTTCTTCTTGCGTCGCGACGCGCTGACGTGTCAACTTCTAGTTGGTCGGCTCAGATTCTTATCTGCCACGTGGCAATTTCGGATAAGTGAGTCAATAATTGAGCTAACGTGGCACTGACGTGGCGACACGTGGCGAAAGTGATTGTCGGCACCATAGAATTGCGACACGTGGCACGCTGTGATTGGCTGATGATGATATGGCAGTGACGTGGCATGTTGACTCGGTCAACTGGTGATGTGGACGATGACGTGGCTGACACGTGTCGACACGTGGTGATGGTGATTTTCGGCACCGTAGGATGATGACACGTGGCACGGTGCACGTTAGCAGATCGGTTGTGATAGTGACACATGGCACAGCGCACGTTAGCAAAGTCAAACTTCTCAGATTCTGACATGTAGACCTGGCGCACGTTAGCATGGATCGGTGCACGTTAGGCGTCGCGACGCCAAAGGCTTGCGCGTCGCGACGCGCAAATTATGAAAATATCCTTTTGTCCGTTTTTCACTATTTTGGCCCCAAATCACCTCCAGAGAGTCCTGAAACTTCATTTATCTACAAAATAGCACAAAACACATCAAAATATTCACAAAACTCAAGAAACTATATAAAATATTAAGTTAAATGAGTGGAAAACAGTAGGGGTGAGCAAAACCGATTTCGGTTCCGGTTCCGCATGGAACCGAACCTACCCGGAAATAATCGGTTTCTAACTAAGTGGAACCGGAACCTACCCAATTAAATAGAGTACCCTATTATTCGGTTCCAATTCGGTTCCGAATTACCCTATTTATATAACATTGTCATTAGTATATATAATGATATCTGTCCGAAATACATTTGTAAGGACAAAGTGTTTCGGCAATACCACCTATTACAACAGACAACGAAAGGCCCTGAACATCAGCTTACAGAAGCTAATAAGGTATTGACATTGACTTTCTACTTACATAAAAATGTCAGTAGTAGCATTTCAAGTATTAAACAGATAACAATGAAAAATACTTATAAGAGAGAGACAATTAAAAAAAAAAATCATATCTCACATACTTTACTTAATTTCGATTTGATAATGGAGAAAGCAGCTTCACTCAAATTAATGATAGCTATTTTATTATGTAAGGATATTGAAATTACAGTCTTTAGGTCAATTAGTAATTAATCAGAAAACTGAATGTTATTAATTCATGGCTGCTTGCAGATGCAGGTTTTGTCAAGCAACCACATCGGCAGTTGCTGTTCTTGGTGGCACTGAAGGTGTCAAGGGAACAATCTTCTTTACCCAGTAAGTAGAATATGGTAGTTAATTTAAATTTAATCACAAATTAATTAGTTGGTTTGGTCATGGAACTTGTTGCTCAATCTTTTTGTTTTGTTTTTTTTTCCTTCCGGTTCCGGTTCTATGGTCCAGTTCCGGTTCCAGTTATTCTGGAACCGGAACCGAACTGGTTACAACTGGTTCCTTATATTTGGAACCGGAACCAGACCGGTTACAACCGGTTCCGGTTCCAAACCCGGATTTCCGGTCCGGTTCCGGGTAGACCCGGAACCGGTGCTCACCCCTAGAAAATAGTGATAGATTTACCACTCATCACACACCCCCCAAACTAATATTTTGCTAGTCCTCGAGCAAAACATGAAATAAAATAACATAAAAATAAAATTAAGCTAAGCCACTTTCGTAGGGATCACGGTTGCATTTAGCATATGCAACAATCCTTTAAACCTCTAGGTGTCCCTAGCGGACGAGTTGTAGTCTCGTGAGGGTTTACAACAATGATACCCATAAACATTTTACAAAAGTAAAAAGATAGTAAAACTAATGCACACAAAAGCAAAAAGACAAGAGAATAGAATAAAGAAGTTATTGACTAATCAGGTGAAACTTCTACTCCAAGTCACTAGTTGTTTTCTTTCTTTCTAAATTACCGAATAAGTAAATTCTCCGATTATATTTACCATTCTCCATATTCACAGCCAACAAAATATTAAACAACTCATTTTTGCCCATAACAGTCACAAGTGCAGTTGATAAGAGAGTAATATTTTTTTGTCCTAAAGTTTTATCAGAATTCACACCTTTTTGTAGTAATGGAATAATTTTTCTGATTTTTCTGATTTTTTCTTTGATTTTTGATTTTTTTTTATTTATATACAATATCTTCCGTCTATGTAGCGAGTGTTGGGTCGGTGGCTCCCAAACCAGTTGGCTTTAGGGCACCAGGTGTTAAGACACCCCTACAGACTTAATTACTCAGATTTCAGATTATTTATATTTTTGTAACATCTTTGATCCATGTAGCGAGCTTTGGGCCAGTGACTCCCAAACCAGTTGGTTTTAGGGCACTAAGTGTTAAAACACCCATACGGACTTAATAACTCGGATCTCTGACGTGTTTTTTTTTACTCCATCACTTTTTGAGATGTTTCCTCCAATTAAACTAGAGCACTGAATATTACAAACTTTTCAATTATAGCTCATATCTGTATGTTACCATGCATGTTGATAATACCTGCCAACTGAGCATATAAAGATCCATTTTAGTCAGTATTATGGAGAATTCACAAATTAAATAATTCAAAAGGAAATAAACAAAAATAACTTTTTCCGAAATAGATTTGAGATACGTCTCAGGAGTGGAAACTCCTTGCACAGCTATCTCTTACCAATTTCACATTTTTAGTCAAAATAAAAACACAAAAACGCAAAATATTTTAGTAATTTTTGAAAAAATTTCATTTTTTTTGTATTTTTCGAAAAAATTTGGACTAAAAATAAAAACAACACACAAAACAAGATACTGATCAACTAATTCCCTCCCCCAAACCTAAATGAGACATTGTCCCCAATGTCTTAAACAATAGAAGAAGAGTTTAGAAGATAGTACCTGGTTAACTGAAATTCTACACGAAAAGTTAAAGGTTAAGATACAGATTAATCCGACGCCTCTTACCACGATCGTCCTCGGAACAATTTATCTTTGAAAGGATAGGGTCAATTTGTGGTTCATAGGCTAAGATTTGGTCAATTAGATCCGGAGCAGTTCTGGCAGTGAAGATGAGTTCTTTTAAAGATTTTGACACGAACCCATTTCTCCGGGCATCATTAAGAAACACACAAAGAAAATCATAAAATCCTTCAACGTTGTACAATCCAAGCGGTTTCTGGTGTATGTTCAGGTTCGCCCAAGATAACACTGTAAAAATTTCCTCCAATGTACCCAAGCCACCTGCAAAGCAATAAAAACATCAGCACGGTTAATCAATTCTACCAGTCGTTCAGACATACCTGGCATGATTAGTTCCTCTCCGTTTGATGGGCCAATAAGATTTGCCTCCGCCAAGGGTTTTGGGATGATTCCCAAAACGTGACTGCTGCCTCCCTCCTGTACAGCTTTTGAAACGATCCCCATAAGTCTAAGATTGCCTCCGCCATATACTAAGTGCATATTCCTTGCAGCTAAGACTTGACCCAATTCATGTGCTGCCTCTACGTATTGTGGTTTAACTCCAACACTAGTACCGGCAAAAACACAGATATTTTCAACTCGTCTTCTTGAAGTGGCTTCCATGTTTTACTCTGGATATCTTCAAAAGTGCAATGATGAGTTGAATTTATAACACCTGAAAAGGTGAGTAAAATAATAGCACTAGTACCTGCCAAATGAAAATTATTAGTTAACAGTAAAATAAATCGTGATAGTCAAAAAGGTCTGGATCCTGTCGGAGAAAATAAAAGAAAACAACAAAACAAATTACAATTATTAGGAAAAGACAAAGAGATATAATATGTACAAGAACGTAGCGGCTTGATTGACGTCTATGCGTCAGAGACAAGCTTCCCATCCAATTTTTTTATAAATTGGCAAACATGGTCTTTTTGAGTCAGATTCCCGAGACTTAACTGTTGTCTTTCCTTTTGGAATTGTGCATATAACACACAAATTTCGTGATACACATATCAACTGGGATGCGTCTCAAGAGTTTTAGATATGTCATCCAAAGACTCCTTACTCAAGCCATCCCTAATGAAATTAATCTTATCTTCGCGGTTATCAGACACCATTCCTAAAGAACGACAACGAGTATCAAAAAACATACGAGCACATTTATAACATACACACATTCTTTTGGCTATTCTCTTTTTAGCATAGGTGCTTCTTCCTAAACCAGGCAGATGTGAAATAAAAGAGTCAGAAGACTCACCTGCCAATCGGACCCGTGCTTCAATAATCCAACGAATGTCAGTAGGAATACCTTTGATCATCAGTAACCTCATCCGTTCCAAGAGAGCTTTGTAGACTTTCATCAGAGATTTTTGAGGGAGAGAAGGAAATTGCTTGTGAAGATTTGTGAGAACTTCTTCCATCCTGAAATGACTTAACCTACAAAAATTAAACACACAAAAATAAAACACACCAGATCACAATATATACACAAATTGCATGGGTTTCCTCCCTGCGAGCGCTAAGTTTAACGTCGTCAGCTAGACGTGACTTCTCGAACGTTAGGCTGGATCTGAAAGTGTGACACTTTCTTTTTGTCGCTCAAATGATTCTCCCCAGTAATGTTTAACCCGCTTGTTCTTAACCTTAAATGTTTTGTTGGAGTCGGGATCATGTATCTCAACGGCTCTGTCTGGTAAAACCTTGGTGATCACAAATGAACCTGACCATTGTGATTTTGGCTTCCATGGGAAGAATTTCACCCTTGATTTGTTTAACAGTACCTTCTGCCCTGGTTCCAGTTGTATGCGCACTGACTTCTCATCATGTCTTTTCCTTGCATTTTCTTTATACAATTTGGCATCCTCAAAAAGGCTAATTGTGAAATTCCTCCAATTCGTTGAGCTGGTGGAAATCTTTCTCTTATGTTGCTTGTAGTGCAAGAATTGGCTTTTTCAGTGCAAAAGACGCTTTATCTTTAGGCTCCACAGAAAATTGACATGTTTTAAGTTTGTCAATAGAACTTTGCATTGCATTGGAGTTCTGAATGGTATTGTGTATCACATCAAGTCTGAAACATTTCTCTTTCTTTTCATCATCTGGGAAATTCATGGCCTTGAAAACATTGAATGTTACTTCTTGGTCATGTACCCTCATGGTTAATTCTCTTTTTTGTACATCAATAATGGTTCGACCAGTAGCCAAGAACGGTCTCCTGATGATGATTGGCACGTCTGCATCTTCCTCCATATCAAGGACAATAAAATCTGCTGGGAAAATGAATTTGTCAACCTTGACCATCACATCCTCAACTACGCCTCTCGAAAATACTAGTATTCTATCAGTAAGTTACAGAGAGACTGAAGTGGGCATTTTTTCTCCAATCTACAGTTTCCTGAAAATAGAAAAAGGCATCAAGTTAACATTTTCACCTAAATCACATAAAGCCTACCAAAGTTATGTTCTCATATGATGCAGGGAATGATGAAACTGCCAGGATCTTTCAACTTTGGGGGAAGCTTCCTCTGAATGATGGCGCTGCATTCTTCTGTCAATGTTATTGTCTCGTAATCTCCTAATCTTCGTTTTCGTGAAAGAATGTCTTTCATGAATTTGACATAGCTAGGCATTTATTCCAAGGCTTCTGCAAATGGAATGTTGATGTGCAGCTTTTTGAACACCTCCAGGAAACGAGCAAACTGTTTGTCCAGTTTTCTTTTCTGAAGACGCTGAGGAAAAGGTGGAGGTGGAGTGATCTGTTCTTTTTCCTTTGCTTCTTTTTCCTCCATCTGTTGCTTTGTTTCTTTTGGAACTTCCTCAGCAGTTGTTTTGGCTCCAACATCTTTGTTGATTTCAATACCGCTTTTTAACATGATGGCATGACACTAATCATTCCCTATGTTCCTTGGATTTGGTTCTGTGTTGCTGGGAAGATTCCCTGGCGGTCTGTAACTCTGAGCATTGGCCAGTTGTCCAATTTGATTCTCCAATGCTTTGATGGAAGTAGATTGGCTTTGAAATATAGCATCTTACTTTTTTAACTGAGCCAACACTTTTGTTATTCCTGGTTCATTTGCCTGCTCATGGCCTTTGTTCTGTTGCTGGAATCCAGGTGGTGGATAGTTCTGCTGTTGGATTCTAGGTGGTGGATTGTTCTTTTGCCCTGAATTATTGCTCCATGAAAAATTCGGATGATTCCTCCACCCTCGGTTGTAGGTGTTGGAATATGGATTGTTCCCCTGTCTGTTGAAATTGTTGACAAAATTCACCGTCTCTTCAAGTTGGTTCGGCTCTGGTGCTCCTCCATATGGTGAACTTGTGGATCCATTGGTAAGAGTCTCCATGAATTTGCATATCTGATCTAGCTTGGCCTTGACTGCTGTATTGGCTCCACTTTCATAAATTCCTGCAATTCTTTGGATCATGCTCCTTTCTGTTGCCCACAAGGAATTGTTGTTGGCCATTTCTTCGATTAGGTCTCAGGCTTGATCTTCTCCTTTTGCCATTAAAGCTCCTCCAGCAGCAGCATCGATTGTGGTTCTCATCAGTCTAGAAAGTCCATTATAGAAAGTTTGGACTTGAAGCCATTTTGGAATCTCATGGTGAGGACATTTTCGGAGCAAATCTTTGTACATTTCCCAAGCTTCGTAGAGAGTTTCCGAGTCTTGTTGTACAAAGGATGTGATGTCATTCCTCAGCTTTCCAGTTCTGGCTGGTGGAAAGTACTTTGCAAAAAATTTGGTGGCTAAATTGTTCCAAGTTGTGATGGAACCTGCTGGTAGTGAATGTAGCCAAGCTTTATCTCTGTATTTCAAGGAGTATGGAAAAACCCGCAGTCTCATTGCTTCTTCAGCTCCTCGGTTGTAATTGAAAGTGCCGCAAACTTCCAGGAAGTTGCTGATGTGGGTATTAGGATCTTCAGTTGCTTTCCCCCCAAACTGCACTGACTGTTGAATCATCTGAATGCATGTTTTGATGTCACACGCATTTTCTGGTAAGGAGGAAGTACAATACAGGAAATGAAGCCGTCGACCACTGGAATAGTTCTGTCTCGAATGGGTATTGGTGGTGCAACTTCCAAAGGTTTAGGTTCCATGTTGACTAAAGCTTCTTGGCCTTCACGCATTTCCCTTCTCAACTGTGTGATGGTTCTTTCAATTTATGGGTCGAGCGGTCGGAGTTCAAAGCTTCTGGTTCGTCTCATGTAGTTTCTGAGAACCTGAACCACAAGAAAACAAAAATAATAAGTAAAAAGAAATTAGATACAAGTAGCGAAAGATAAATAAGTCCCCGACAACGGCGCCAAAAACTTGACCGGTGAAATCACACGCGTATAACCCAAGTGCACGTATCGTTCAAGTAGTATAAAAAGTATCGATCCCACGAGGACTTAATACCTAATCTATTAATTTTATGAGGTCAAATGATTACTAGTATCTAACAGGTTGATTGATTGATTTGAAATGGTGATGATTTTGAATTTAAAAACAAGTAAATAAAATTGCACGAAAGTAGGTTTAAGAAAATTCAATATTAGGAAACTATCTAGGGTTGTGAATCTTTCTAATATCTTTTAAAAGATGAAGTTGTTATTTCATGTTTGTGCAATATATCAGTTTACTAACCTGGAATACTAAATTATGTGAAAGTCTCTGTCGATGATCAGACGCAAATACCCAGTATATCCCAATTGAACCATATTTCTATGTCAAACAAATCACTAGGATTCATTAAGTTTAAGTTCCAATTATGGCTACCCCCGCTCGACATGTATATGTCTATCCTGTAAGGAGATCTATCAAAGGGTTATCTATCCTCAAGGAAGATCGTAGGCTATTAAGTCTAAGGCTGAAACCTAAAATTCCTTTGTCAAGTTTATTTTAGATTTACCAGATCAATCTTATTAGTGGCTAATTAACAAGACGCATTAAGCTTAAGACTTAATAAGTAAACCTTTAAGTTACCCAAACTATAAAATAACCCCTTATAAACCGGTGATATTAGAAGTCATCACAACCCCAGATAACTAACTTAGTTACGACACATAACTAGGGCTAGTAAAATAAAAGACATAAAGTAAAAATGCTGAAAAGTAATTGCGGTAAAGTAAAAGCTAAAAAGTAAATTACAATAAAATCAAAATGCTAAGGTAAAATGATCAACTATTACTACTACTAATTTAGATATCTCCCTTAATATAATCTATTAACTTGTGATGATATTACCAACCAACCATATAGGCGGTAACCTGATTAAGTCAAATTAAGTCCGACCAGCCATATAGGCGGTATCAAAATTTGTCCATAAACCTGCCATAGGCGGTAAGAAAGTTTAATTACCAACCGACTAATCTGGTGGTATCCTTGCTTAGTCAGGTTTAAATCAGTTTAAAATGAATTACCAACCGACCAATATAGCGGTATCCTTATTAAGTCAAGTTTTAAATAGTGAATATTATAATTAAGGGAGATTAATCTAAATAGCAATAGTAAAAGAATTACCTTTCACCTTAGCAGGGGGAAGTTACCTCCTCATGTTGAATAGTAAAAACTATAAAAGTAAAGAAAGTAAATTACTATTATTACAGAACGTAATTAAAATTAATTATAAAACTGAAATTTAAAAGAAACTAGATAGAAAACTCTCTATTTACATCAGAGAATTCAGAGAGGAAGGTATATCTAAAATTGAAATTTTGAGCTCTATTTATAGGCGTCTATAAGTGCCAAGCGTCGCGACGCGCACGTTTCTTCTTGCGTCGCGATGCGCTGACGTGTCAACTTCTGGTTGGTCGGCTCAGATTCTTATCTACCACGTGGCAATTGCGAATAAGTGAGTCAATAATTGAGCTAACGTGGCGCTGATGTGGTACTGACGTGGCGACACGTGGCAAAAGTGATTGTCGGCACCATAGAATTGCGACACGTGGCATGCTGTGATTGGCTGATGATGACGTGGCAGTGACGTGGCATGTTGACTCGGTCAACTGGTGATGTGGACGATGACGTGGCTGACACGTGGAGTGACACGTGTCGACACGTGGTGATGGCGATTTTCGACACCGTAGGATGATGACACGTGGCACGGTGTACTTTAGCAGATCGACTGTGATGGTGACACGTGGCACGGCGCACGTTAGCAAAGTCAAACTTCTCAGATTCTGACATGTGGACCTGGTGCACGTTAGCATGGATCGGTGCACGTTAGGCGTCCCGACGCGCAAAATTACGAAAATACCTTTTTGGCCGTTTTTCACTATTTTTGCCCCAAATCACCTCCAGAGAGTCCTGAAACTTTATTTATCTACAAAATAGCACAAAACACATCAAAATATTCACAAAACTCAAGAAATTATACAAAATATTAAGTTAAATGAGTGGAAAATAGTGATAGATTTATCACTCATCAATACGAATAATTCATTTTTCCATAATATTACTTATTTATGGTAGTACTTCTTGCTTTTATATACATATTCGATCTAATTACGATTAAATTGAAACTAAATATGGTTTAGTGATATGTATATATTAGACAAAGACCCGATAATATATTTGTAGTGCGCAGTTACAAAGTAGTTTGTAATTGACATTGAGAAGTGTCACTATTAAAAGTATATTATCAAATAAAATTTATGGTCAAGATTTACTAACACGGGTCGGTTAGAAAAATCCGCTGAGACCAGTACATGTCGTATATTGAGACTTGATCCGATGGTTTATCCCAATGAACCATGAGTCTTGGGAGACTCATATAGACATGTAGGTATTATTTGATAAACACTGAACGACTCACTGAAGATTTCCTAATAGATGGTACACCAACGTCAATAAAAATATTCTCGAGTCGAGTAGCATAGTGGTCCTTCGACTTGAGATACCACTGTAGATATATAAGTTATCCTCCATACTTTCATGGCAGTCACGTCACATATCTATTTAGATCAGACCTCCGTCTGTTTGTTGGGTGTGGACTAATGCTCATGATATTCTGTGAGTATCAGATAGAATCTATCAGTTCTGTGTACAGGGCATAGGTATCAGATACGTATTTACGATCTAGTAAATTCATGGTTGTGGTATACTTCGAAAGCGAGTTCCGTGTGTTATTTAAAGATCATAAATTTAAAAGTAGACTATACTATACCTTAGGGATTTGACATTCTTATCTATATCCCTAGTATAATACTGATAGCCTGTGACGGAGGTATTATACGTATGCAATGACCTCGACTTGCATAGTTTAGCGAGATTATCCATGGTCGTCATAATTTACGAGTGGGTGAATTATGGACATGAAATTGGATTCCGTGACGGATAAACCTAAACTTACAGAGTCCCACAATATGAAGTGTACTCGTTGAGCACTTGGGCAACGCGTTATGAATAATACAGATTATTCATAATACTTCACCGAATTAACTGAGTTAATTCGAATCGTTTAATAGGTTAAACAAAAATACATGCATTAGGGCATTTCGGTCAATTAATAATTAATGTGTATTTGTATTTGATACAAAATTTGATTTGATACATATTAATTAATTTTCAAATTAGACTTTGACCCATGCCATTAATATATGTATTTGTTATTTAATGTAAATAAAAATACATATATAATAATAATAGCATTAATTAATTATTTAGATGTTTAAATGTTAAATATCTAGATAATAAATTATTTCAATATTACATAATTATTATGCAATATGTTTGATTATTATTGGTTACATGTGACATGATTTTATTAAACTTAAAGATTACAAATTGGATTTTTCAACTTAAAAGCTTATTTTTAATTAATTAGATTAAAAATGATCAAATGACCAAAATACCCTTTCCCCTCCAACAAAGTCGGTTGTGCTTCCTATTTAAAGTGAAAAATTTTTGTTTTCTCATTTAAGAACTAGCCATGGCCGAACCTCTCTAGTAAAAAAGCACCCAAATATTTGTTTGAAGAAACAAGGAAGAAAGTGAAGAAATCAAGAAAAAAATTTGAACAAATTGCAAGATTTGAGGTAATCTTCAATAATCTTAAAATTAGTAAGCTTGTTTCTAGTTCTTGAATATCTAGAATAGTTCTAGAGTTTCTTCCTTTCTTATATTTTGGGGCTTTTTGATTTGGAGGATGGATTTGGAGGCTAGATGCATGTGTGAAGTTGGATTGGATAATATTATTGTAATATTAGTTCAATTTTGTCATTTGATGACTTGTTGCCATTCTAGAGTGTTATGAACACTCTTGTAACTCCTAGAATTGTTCTTGAGTTCTTCATAGGTGGTGGCTTTGGTTGGTGTTAATGTTGATATGATTAATGTTGAGAAAATTGGATTTAAAACATGAAAAATGATATTTTTGGTTACCAAATCAAATCTGGATTTTATGTGATTTTGGTGATGAAAATTATGTTGTATAAATGAATTGGATGTGTTTTGGGCATTGAAAAAATTGCCAGAAATTATTTCGGAGTTGAAATATGTGAAACCGGTGAAAAATGACGTTACCAGGTGAGTTTTGGGCTTACCGGGTGTCTGCTGTCCAAACAGTGAATTGGTCATTGTTTGGGCAGCCCATGAACTGTCCAAGCACTATTGGAGCTGACCTGGACAGTCCCCATGTGTGTTGGTTGGTTGGTTCGGACAAAAACGTGTTTTATACCGTTTTGCGGAAAAATGTTTTCGTAAAGATTTCGTAGTGTTTCTAACCTATTTATGTCGTTATTTGACATCGAATAAATATGTTTAGGTAAAATATGAATGAATTATTCATATTGTATATTGAATAATTTATTTGGTAATTTTAAAAGTTTTTAAGGTTACGATTTCGTCCGAACCACGAGCTTCCGCTGCGCCCGCGCTAAAACCCCAACAATTTCATTTCATATATAAATTCATGCATGGGACCATTGCCCAACTAAACAACATCAATGCATAATACTTCTCATACTAAGTACTCAATTGCTTTACATATTACAACTCTGACAGTGAACACTTAATATACATTACATATGCAATCTTTATTATACAACATGTATGATACATGACTTTTCCTGACTCTGACTCAACTGAACTCTGTCTCTGACTTGACCTGGTGGACCGAACACCATAGTGACTGCCATCAGTATCCATCCTCTCGAGCTCGTCCTCCGGGTAACCTACAAAATAAGGAAACTGGGAGTGGGGGGTTAGATCATTTGTTGTAATTTTCCAAATAAAAAAAAATAAAAAAAAATGTTAGATCATTTGAATGAACTAGTGAGTAGACAGTTTTAAACGGAAACTGAAATACTTATAAAAATATTCATTTTCTATAATCGAAAATATTTCTGGAAAAAATGAACCTTTCTGAAAGCTCATTTCAAATCTCTTTTCTGAAATTTTTTCTAGAAACTTCTTTAGTTCTAAATACAACTCTTTTTCAAAAAAAGTTTTCTTTGAAAAACTTTCATTAAACTAGTCGTTCTAAAAATCACATCTCTGAAAATCTGTCTTTGGAAACCTATTTTCTGAAAGTTTGTATCTGAATGTCTGCTGAAAAACCTGACACATTGGGGCGTTACGTATCACCGTACCCCTATACGCCTAACTAGATCCAGGTGTGTAAATCCATTATATTGGGGTGTTACGTATCGTTGTCCCCCAATGCACGCCACTATATTGTCCCTGAAACTAGGGTCTAGGGGCGTTACGTATCGCCGTCCCCTAGCCCTGAAATATGGTGGTCTTGGGGCGTTACGTATCGCCATCCCTCAAGCCACAAATCTTGAGCCGGGTGCATATTTATGCTACCCTCCAGACTTTGAATCTAGGATCTATGGGTATCTATCATCTTTAGTCATGAACTGCGTGTCCACACCATATCTGTATCCGTCAATTTCATATATAAGTCAAGTTACATACTAAGGTGAGTTTTTCCCTCATGCCTCGAAATCATAAAACTCAAGCTTTTTGAAAACAATCTTTCTAAAAAAGCATCATCAAAAGTAAAATAATTGAAATCAAACTTTGGCTAATGCCCTATGTGCTTTGAAAAGTAAGTCTTATACCGAAAATAACTTAAATGAAATCAATAGAGAAAAAGGTCCACTCACAGATTTTGGAATCCGGATGGCGTTGTATTCCTTCGTCAAAGAAGATTGTGGTTCATGCTGATAACCTATGATTGAAAACATAATTAGCATTAAGTTGTAAAATAAGCTTCGGAACTTGGCTAAGCTTATTAGTTCATCTAATTTTTATCACTACAAGGCTTATCATGCTTGTGATGTGATAAAACATGAGTGCATAAGTTGGTATGAGATCTGTAGGGTGGCCTCTAACATCCTTAATTGAAACTGAATTGGTTAAAATCTGATTCTGAGAAAATGTCACGCGTCACGACACTGGCCTCTTGGCATCGTGACGCTCACAAGTTCAGACCCGAGGCAGAGACTTTGCTTGTTGCACGTCCTAACTCTATGTGCTGAGTTTCACGACGCCCCTTCAACCAGAATCGAGGCTGAGGGCCTCTGCTTGATGTGCATCGCGACGTGGGCTACTTGGCGTCACTACGCTAGCCCGTTTTCAAGGCCTAGAACCAACACTTCAATGACATACACTCAAGGCAGCCTGATAGTGCACAAAAGTGTACTTAAAACACCACAAACTTGGCTTGATTATTATATGTTTTAATCTTAATTATGTTTATTTTGTTCTTTTTTATGAGCAATGGAACATGAAGAATGAAGCAATTAAACGTGTTTCGGAGCCTAATGGAAGCATTGAACGCGTGTAGGAATAGCAGGATGCAAGACGTGAAGCACCAGCGGAAAGGACCATTGGTGCCGCAGCGCCTGCACGCTTCCCATATATTTTCCCGCAGGATTGGCACCACGGTGCCCCGGACGCCCCAAAACCCTGATTTTTGATGTCTTTGATGCGTATTATGATTCCAAGGCCTCCCTATATAAACCCAACTTCATCCAAACCCTAAAAGAGGAGAAAATCATAGAGAAACAGAGAGAAAGACACATCAAAGAGCGACAATCACAAAATCAATAGAGGATAACGAAGAACTTCAAGGAAACTATGACGTCTCTCCGATCTATCAAGGTTGTATCTCTTTCTCGCATGGAGAACTAATCTCCTAGGCAAAGCTAATGATGAACTCTTGTATCTAAACTTCTTATATTTATGTTGTTGGTTCCTAGAAACTATTTTAACGTTTAATAAAATTAATGATTGTTATTATTTTTTCTTTTATGATTTCTGAACCCGGAGATTGTGTTTTTTCAATTCCCATATAGATCCAGTCATGTTTCTTCTATGTGTGATTTACGAACTCAGTTGTGACTGGTAAAGTGTTTTTATGTGTTGGTCTTCTGCTGCAGTATTGTCTAAGGGTATATTGTCGACGTTAGATAGCTCATAATGATGACTTTTGTGTGATGTTAATATAGAGAAAATAATCATTGATTAACTTAGAATTGAATATCCTCCAACTATTGGTTTGGGATGAGATACTTTCAGTTGAGTAATAACAAGAATTGATAACTGAATATAGGAGTTTGATACAAGAGGGATTCCTTATGCTTTGCCATATCTCTATACTGATTTTCCTAAGTATTTATCCATAGTATTTACTTTATTTTATCAAATCAATCTATCTCTTTAATTTAGTTATTGTTAACGCTTTATTTAAGTAAATTAGTTCTTTGTAAACATCTATCTAAGGAATCGACACCCCAACTATATTGCGATAACCGCAAGTACTTTTTGGGCGTATGATGAGTGGTAAATATATTACTATTTCTCACTCATTTGACCTAATATTTTGTATAGATTCTTGAGTTTTGTGAATATTTTGATATATTTTGTGGTATTTTATAGATAAATAAAGTTTCAGGACTCTCTGGAGGTGATTTGGGGCCAAAACAGAGAAAAATGGACAAAAGGGTAATTTGGTAATTTTACGCATCGCGACACGCAAGCCTTTGGCGTCGCGACGCCTAACATGCGCCATCAGCTGCTAATGTGCGCCGGGGGACACGTGTCAGAATCTGAAAAGTTTGACTTGCTAAAGTGCGCCTACCACGTGTCAATATCACAGCCAATCCGCTAACGTGCGTTATGCCACATGTCATCATCCTATGGTGCCGAAAATCGCCATCGCCACGTGTTGACATGTGTCATCCCGCGTGTCTGACATGTCATCGTCGAGATCAGTAGCTGACCGAGTCAACTCGCCACCTCATCATTAGCTAATCATAGCGTGCCACGTGTCGCAATCCTACGGTGCCGACAATCACTTTCGCCACGTCAGCATAATTATTGAGTCAATTATCCACATTGCCACGTCAGCGGATAAGAATCTCGGTGGACGAATCAGCGACTGACACATGGCGCATCGCGACGCACACACCCTACCGAGGCCTATAAATTCAGCTCAATTTTCTGATTTCAGATGTACCTTCCTCTCTGTAATTCTCTGAATAAATAAGGAGTTTGTATCTATTATTCTTTTAATTTCAGTTTTGTAATTAATTTTTATTACGTTCTGTAATAGTAATTTACTTTCTTTACTTTTTCTGTTTTTACTATTCAGCCATGATGAGGTAACTTCCCCCTGCTAGGGTGAAAGGTAAAACTTTTATTACTGCTATTTAGATTAATCTCCCTAATTATAATATATTCACTATTTAAAATTTAACTTAATGAGGATACCGCTATATTGGCCGGTTGGTAATTAATATTAAATTGATTTTAATTTAACTAAGTAAGGATACCGCCTATATGGCTGGATTATGGAAAAATATTATTACCGCCTTAATGGCTGGTTGAACTTAATTTGACTTAATCAGGCTACCGCCTATATGGCTGGTTAGTAATACCATCACAAGTTAATATATTATATTAAGGAAGATATCTAAAATAATAGTAGTAAAAGTAGATCCTTTAACCCTATCATTTTATTTTTGTAATTTTACATTTCAGTATTTACTTTACCGCATTTACTTTTCAGCATTTTATTTTATGTCTTTTACTTTTAAGTTTTTACTAGCCCTAGTTATGTGTCGTAACTAAGTTAGTTATCTAGGGTTGTGATGAATTTTAATATCACCGGTTTATAAGGGGTTATTTTATAGTTTGGGTAATTTAAAGGTTTACTTATTAAGTCTTAAGCTTAATGCGTCTTGTTAATTGGCCACTAATAAGATTGATTTGGTAAATCTAAAATAAACTTGACAAATGAATTTTAGGATTCAGCCTTAAACTTAATAGCCCACGATCTTCCTTGATGATAGATAACCCTTTAATAGATTTCCTTACATGATAGACATATACCTGTCGGGCAGTGGTAGCCATAATTGGAACTTAAACTTAATAGAGCCAGGTAATTTGGTTTACATAGACATATGGTTCAATTGGGTTAAACTGGGTATTTGCGTCTGACCATCGACAGAGGCTTTCGCATAATTTCGTGTTCCAGGTTAGTAAACCGATATATTACACAAACATGAAATAACCACTTCATCTTTAAAATGATATTGGAAGAAATCACAACCCTGGATAGTTTTATAAATTTGAATTTTCCTCAACCTACTTTTACGCAATTTTATTTACTTGTTTTTAAATTTAAAATCATCACCATTCCCAATCAATTAATCAACCTTTTAGATACTAGTAATCATTTGACCTCATAAAATTAATAGATTAGGTATTAAGTCCTCGTGGGATCAATACTTTTTATACTACTTGAACGATATTTGCGCTTGCGTTATACGCATGTGATTACGCCGGTCAAGTTTTTGGCGCCGTTGCCGGGGACTTATTTATCTTTCACTATTAGTTTTGAGGGTAGATACCTTTACTTATATCTAATTCTTTTTACTTATTGTTTTTGTTTTCTTGTGTTTCAGGTTTTCAGAAACTACATGAGACGAACCAGAATCTTTAAACTCCGACCGTTTGACCCGGAAATTGAAAGAACCATCAGACAGTTGAGAAGGGAAAGACGAGAAAGACAAGAAGCTTTAGTCAACATGGAACCTGAACCTCTAGAAGTTGCACCACCAATACCCATTCGAGACAGAACCATTCCGGTGGTCGACAGCTTCATTTCCTGTATTATACGTCCTCCCTTACCAGCAAATGCGTGTGACATTAAAACATACATTCAGATGATTAAGCAGTCAGTGCAGTTTGGGGGAAAAGCAACTGAAGATCCTAATACCCACATCAGTAACTTCCTGGAAGTTTGCGGCACTTTCAATTACAACCGAGAAGCTGAAGAAGCAATGAGACTGTATGTTTTTCCATACTCCTTGAAAGACAGAGCTAAAGCTTGGCTACATTCACTACCAGCAGATTCCATCACAACTTGGAACATTTTAGCCACCAAATTTCTTACAAAGTACTTTCCACCAGCCATAACTGGAAAGCTGAGGAATGACATCATATCCTTTGTACAACAAGACTCAGAAACTCTCTACGAAGCTTGGGAAAGGTACAAAGATTTGCAACGGAAATATCCTCACCATGAGATTCCAAAATAGCTTCAAGTCCAAACTTTCTATAATGGACTTTCTGGACTGATGAGAACCACAATCGATGTTGCTGCTGAAGATGTTGGGTTTCTACTATAGTCCCGGGATCGATTTCAAGCAATGAAACATATATGTGAATACTCCTAAAAGCATGGCGGAATCATACTTACAACGATCGGCTTTTGCGACGCGAGGAACATCAAAATCTTCATGCTTTTCCTTCCTTGAAGTCTTGGCTTTGGGCTGATTTTTCTGGTCCAATTTCGGTCCAAGCTCCAAGCTTTCGAATGGTGATTCCAAGCTCACAAGTTGGTTTCCCTATCACCTTCGCAAGACCCCGAATGTGTGCTAGAACTCTTGAAATTTTGCCACAAAATTTCTTTTAGCTTCCTTCAACTCTCGGCAATTCAAAAATTTGGAGAGGAAAAAAATGGCCTCAAGCCGTGAGAGAGGAGAGAGTGAGAGAGATGAAGATGTGTTAGGTTGTCAAAAAAAAATTGTAATTGATTTTCTAAAAATCTAATACCGATCTTGCTTTCAAAAAGTCAAGGCATTTATGCCAACAACCACCTCCATCACTATTCACATCAAAAGTGACTAGACATCACATCACTCAAAGTGACAAGTGATTTGACGCTTGATGTGACTAGTGGTTTGACGCTTGATGTGACTTGTGGGCCGCACTTGAATTCCAAATACGAGTGCGCCTGCAAACACTCCCGGGCTCGGGTTCGCTAATTCCGAATTAACGAATTTTCCGTTGCGACGTAATTAAATAATTATGCCTAGCAAAATTACTATTCACGTCGCTAACGAATTAATTCTAAATTAACTCGTTCGCCCGAATTAAAATCTAATTTTAATTCCGCGTCGAAATACAATTTTGTTTAATATATCGAATATATTAATTTATCGATTAATTCCAAATTAATCGTTCTCTCTCTTTAATAATATTTTATCCAAGATAAAATATCTCCGTAATTAATCCCAGATTAATTTTCTCTCTCTTATAATTAATCCCAGATTAATAAAGTGCGAGTCATACGTCATCGGTGAATCTTCGGGAAGCGACCCATGAGATCCCCGGATATGTTGGCAGTAAATCCGGTCGTCGGACTATTCGAACACGTACGTACCTAGTACTACATTTTTACCGATTTACAAGACATGGTTGGCTTCTAGTAAAGCACCGTGCCTACCCAATTCTCTAGAAATATTCTTACTGGAATATGTGATCTATATCAGGCGTAATATACGTAGTATTACGTATTACGATCCAGTATCGGATGTCACGTGCAAGGCCTAGGGCTGGAATTGTGTCTACCCCGTACGAAGCACATATCGGATCTTTGGTAACTAGTCTCTATAATCGGATAATCATGACATAGTCATATTATCCCGATGACTGTAGTACATAAGAGCACCAGTTCTGTATCATACGTGATCATCATCTCCACTATAACTAAAGTGATACTTCCATCTCGACATCACACCCAATACACTACGATTCTTAATATACCCAGAAGAGGCATACACATAACCTGTTAAAGCCCTGGACGACCAAAACCAAAGTATATTGATTGTCGCAAGTATTAGCGGTGCAAGTCTCAGGTTAAGACCAAATACACCTACCCTGATTCGGACTTCCATAGACACATAGTCATACTACCAATGGAATTCCGAGGGGTCTATCCAGAGCGAAGCTGTTTCCGTACCATCAGTAAACACAACCTCCTATTACACTTGCATGAGTATCCTATACCCAATATATGAGAACTATGCCGTTATGCTCCCACAACGCGCACAAGTGTAATACTAGTCTATTCCGCAGCATCGACGTCCAATCTCGATAATACTACGACTATGGATATTTAATGATTAAACCTTTATGGATTGATACTGTCTCATATCATCTCAATCAGGAACTAATCATATGGACCTATTATCATTTATACATCTTGGTAATCTAATTACAAATGATAAAAGAGCAATTTCCTTTGTCACATAGTTAATTTGTACAACAACACCATGATCTGTACAAATAGTGATGCTATGGGCCATAACTGTCCAACAATATCCCACTTGGCCTATAGCCAATCACTCAAGTGTCCTAGACCCGAACTATGTACGGTTCGCTCAAATTTCTGCTGAGGAATGCTTTCATCAGCGGATTTGCATGGTTATCATCTGATGCGATTTATTCGATCATCACATCGCCACGATGTATGATCCGAATGAATCAGATGAATAATTGAAGTTTATATCTGGATTGTTGATGAGACTATTAATTCTTTAGCCTGCGCTGTAGCCTAGGTCAGCCGCTAACAGAACTACTCCTAATCTTATTAGGATTATTATCGATACAAAAGCCTTCTATTGCTGCCTCAGCTGCAGCAATATCCCACTTTTGTTGTTTATCTGGTAACAGTATCTTGCTTGGAAGATTTCCAGCTCACTGTTCCATTATTCAAACTTTATAGTACCGTTATTGCGACTTATAGTCGTTTTTATCGGTTAGGAAACTTGCAACAGTGATCCCAGTCACTCCAAGTTCTCATTCTCCATAGTATAAGAGAGCATCCTTAGTTCCTCTAAGATACTCAAGGATGTTCTTAACATCAATCCATTGACTATCACTTGGATTGGCCCGATTGTGACTCCATATGCTCAAAGCATATGAGACACCAGGTCACGTACATTTATTTCAATGTACGAGTACTCGGAGAGTGTGAACAACCTTTAGATCTATCCCAGTAGATCTTTATTCATAGAATAAAGGTTGTCTCTCCCAAGAATTCTACGGAGAATTTTCATGAAAGCCAAGCTTTCACCTATTGTATTATGGGAATATCATTTCCAAGAAATGATATGTCATCATTATTTAGGACATCACTGTCAGTGCGCTCCCACTAACCTCCTTATATACACAAGAATCATTTTCGTTTTGAATTAAATCATACACCATTATGATTACATCAAAACGATAATTCCAAGAATGCAATGCTTGCTTCAATCCATCTATGGATCGAATAACCTATAAACCTTGTTTGCTTGTTTTGGTATGACAAAACCGTCAGGATGTTGTAAACATCCTCCGAAAGGTTTCCGTTAAGGAAAACGGTTTTGGCATTCAGCTGCCACATTTCATAAATGAAACATGTAGCATCAGCAAGCATTGTCCAAATGGATTTAACAATGGCAACGGTAAAAGGTTTCATCGTAATCAAAATAATGTTGATCACGATACCTTTTCGCTACAAGCCTAGCTTAGTACGTTGGTATGTTGCCATCCATGTATGTCTTCCTTGAAGACTTATATAGTACCAATAGGCACAATGCCTTCCGGTGCATCAACCAGTGTCTAAACTCGGTTGGTATACATGGAATCCATTTCGGATTTCATGGCACTTTGCCATAATAGGGAGTCGATACCTTGTATCACTTCCTCATACGTAGTCAGTTCAAGTTCCTCAATAAGATTGACATCTTTATGAGGTGAGATCAGAAACCCATACCCCAGGTTGTTTTCTGAATCTCTCCGACTTATGTGGTTCTTGTGTATTCGAAGATTATTGGTATAGTTTCATCCTTGATGAACTATTTGTGTTCCATTAAGGAATCGGTGCCTGGAATAGTATTACTCCGATTTTCATCGAGTTTTACTTTCTTCCCACTTACCACTGCACATAGGTATTCCTCTTAGGAAAACCGCATGGTGAGCAACAATTAAATTGTTCTCTTGTGAGTTATATAAGTACTATACTTTGGTTTCCCTAGGATAACCCACAACGTAGACACTTATCCGATTTGGGTTCTTAGTTTGTTATCATCCAAACATATGCCTAGCATTCCCAAATCTACAGGAATGAGAAAACCCAGTTTCTTTCCTGTTCATATCTAATATGATGTCTGTCAAACAAATTTTTATGAAACCTTATTCAAAATAAGTCTTGCACTATTTAATGCGTATCCGTTGAAAGAAATGGTAGCTCAGAGTGACTCATGATTAACCTTATCATGTCCAACAAAACTCGGTTTCTCTGTTAGGACACACCGTCAAATTGACGTGTTCCAGGAGGAGTCCTCATTGAAAGAATACTATACTCATTCAAGTATATAAGAAACTTATTGCTTAAGTATTTTCCATCATGGTCTAACCGTGACGGTTTTAATACTATAGCCGATCTGTTTGTCTATTTCGTGTCAAAACTCTAAAAGTTTCCGATTTGTGTTTCAAAAGAAACACATAACCATAACGCGATGCCACATCCGTAAAGGTCACGAAACATTCATATCCACCTCTAGCCTAGCTAGGCATGGGCCCACTTACGTCACTATGAACGAGGGCTAACAGATCAGTGGCACTTGTACTTGTACCAAGTAAAAGGTATTTTAGGCACTTTGCCTAATAAACTAGATTCGTAGAGATCATTTGAATAGAATCAAATCTGTCCTAGTATCCACTCTTCAAAAGTGTGGATATACGAGTCTTGTTTAATTGTGTCCCAGACAACAATGCCACATTTAAGTCTCAACTGATTAATTCAGTTTGAGCTATTTGTTTGTCATGTCATATGTTTGAGATTTATTTATATTCAAAATATAAGTGTTGTTATTCACATCTAATGTGCTTATCTCAATATCATCTTTATAAAATAAAACACTTTAGTGTTCTAGAATATAAAGGTATACCCGCAACGGGTTAAACCCTGATATAGAAATAATATTTCTAGTCAAACTAGTTACATTGTAACAGTTTCCTAATTTAAGTACATACCCAAAGGGTAGTTCCTAAACTTAGGTATCTACAGTTAAAACAGCGACTCTCGTCCCGTTTTCAATTCGTAGGTAAATCACAACTGAAGTCAGTATCCTGCTAACCAGCAGATTCTGCACATCAATGCATATTTATGTACCACACTTAGTATCTAAAATCCAATTTTAATACTAGTTGTGGACATATCGATGACAAACATATTTGAAGTCAGAGCCTTGCCCGTCTTCAATTCCTTCATGTATGCCTTGTCCATACGGCAGTCACGCTTCAGTGACCCTGTTTGCCACAATTTAGGTAGACATTTTGGGATATGTCCTACGTCTTCCCAGAAGATTATAATGACTTTGTCTTTTCCCATTTTCCACACCCCAGAAGCCTTTAGCCTTCTGGGATGTCAAAGTAAGATGCGCCTTGCGCTTCTTGCCTTATTGCAAACTTTGGCTTTGGCTCCTTCAGTATAGCCATTAACTCTCCAAGAGTTTACTATTGCAATTCAGTACTTCTAAGATCTAATGATAGATCTATGAAGATCCTTCAATTTCATTATCATACTATAAGGATCTAATCCTTAGTTCTGATTAAGAAATTAAGGATTCTATTTGGCAAGTTTAATAGATTAAGCACTAAAGTTATCATCACATGAATATTCCAAATATCATGTTCTACTATTTGCTTAACTCCGGGCTTAGGCTCGAGACGTCACTATATCAAATAAAGTAACTTCTCGGTTACCCAAGATTATGTTTTAAACACTAATCTTTCAATTATCTTGACTCTAATAGTCCAACTATTTAATCAACGATTTTAGGTACTATTCATCATAATGATTACTATAGTCTAACTATATAATCAACTATAATTTAATTGATTAAATTCAATTATATTGATTACTATAATCCAATTATAAAATCAACTATTAATTGAAATTAGTTAATTCAAATATATTGATTACTATAATCCAATTATATAATCAACTATAAACGAAATAGTTTGAATATAGTCCAACTGTTTAATTAAAACAACATTAAATATTAGTCCAACTAATATATTAATTTATATTGACGAAAAATTGAAATGAGCGTGTATGGCAAGTAACTAAACGAATATTGCAAATTTAATACTTGCCTCCCACTATTTTTCGGCTAACCTCTAACCCTCTGTTGAGTACTCGGGAAACCTTGTTTCCTAGTGGGCTAGGATCCCGTTAAATAACACACAATCTTGACTTTGGCCACAAATTGTATGATAATTAACTAGGTAGATCTCTAAGATCAATTGGATCCCATCCAATTCCTAGATCCAGTAAGTGGACATCCAAGTCTGAAACATATATCTTATGTATGCCAATATATCCAATATATTGCCTAACCTTTTTCCTTTGAATCAACTAAACCTTGGCTTTGGCACAACAAACTTAGTGATCCTAGTTAAGCGGAACCCATTGGCCATGGAAAGCTTCGTAATCAATGTCGATGGACAAGAAGCGATCTTGACTTTGGCCAACAAATCACAATTTGGACAAGACACCGATATGGAACAAAGCCTTCATGATTCAAACACATCCGCGACAGACAAAGGTCTTGACTTTGGCCAACAAACCAATGCAAGTCTTGGATCTTGAGTAAGAATCACTCAATGGAAGGAAAAACTCTTAATATGTAGTGAGGGTTTTTCGCGTAATTGGCAACCAATTAATTATCTTTATTAGGTCTCATCATCATACACCCTTAACATGCATTCTAAACACATAATAAGGCGCGTAAGTAAATATAATAATGATATGCGGATGGATACTTAAAACATTGTTCCTAGAACAAATCTCTCTTTTTCCTCTCTCCCGCTAGCACAAGTATTACTTCTACCCGATTACATAACACTTCTAAAGAAACCTCATTTACATTGAGGGGAATAGGTGAGAAGAGAAATACACAAAGTCAAGAGGTAATAGGCTAGACACGCAGGTCTAATTAATAAATTATAAATTTATTACAACAATTTCCAAAATTGCCCTCACCCATCTAATATCCATCCAATATGCATTATTCATACATCGCATCCATGTATTCACACAAGCATGTTATCAATCAATCTAATCCAATTAATTAATCTGAATATTAATGACCATCCAATGTTCAAACAACGATTTGATTTTGCGCGAGTCCGACTCGTTTTGTGAATAAGTACTCAAAGTACGAATTCTTGAATTAAATCAAACTACAACATTAAATCCAATTTAATTTGTATTTAATACTAATTCTTTATTTAATTTCAAATTAAATATTACATTTTTTAATGAACCTTTAGCGACTTAGATTCTAAATCTAATATTTACGTGTCTCCAAGCCCAATTAACATCCAATGTCAATTTAATTTAAAGTCTAATGGGCTTTTAATTAATTTCATAAGGCATGGAATTTTGGTCAATATGGGTCAAACCCAAATACCAAAGCCCATTTAAGGAATCACCCTTATTTGCCAAGAAACCAATTTAGGCCCATTAGGCCCAATTAAAATTAAAGGTCCATTAAGTCATAATTGGACTTTATGGATATGGTTTTGGGCCCAATTGGATCCAACCAATTAGTCTAAAACAAACTTGGCCCAACCAAGTCCATTAAGCCCAATTACAACTTTAAAAGCCCAATTCCAAATTTGGCCCAATTAATTAAATTACAAAAATTCCAAATTTCATAATTAAATTAATTAAAGTGTATGCCATAATTAATTACTCAAATTAATATTTCCAAAACACTAATTTACACAATTAATTATGCAAATTTAATACTTGCCTCCCACTATTTTTCGGCTAACCTCTAACCCTCTGTTGAGTACTCGGGAAACCTTGTTTCCTAGTTGGCTAGGATCCCGTTAAATAACACACAATCTTGACTTTGGCCACAAATTGTATGATAATTAACTAGGTAGATCTCTAAGATCAATTGGATCCCATCCAATTCCTAGATCCAGTAAGTGGACATCCAAGTCTGAAACATATATCTTATGTATGCCAATATATCCAATATATTGCCTAACCTTTTTCCTTTGAATCAACTAAACCTTGTCTTTGGCACAACAAACTTAGTGATCCTAGTTAAGCGGAACCCATTGGCCATGGAAAGCTTCGTAATCAATGTCGATGGACAAGAAACGATCTTGACTTTGGCCAACAAATCACAACTTGGACAAGACACCGATATGGAACAAAGCCTTCATGATTCAAACACATCCGCGACAGACAAAGGTCTTGACTTTGGCCAACAAACCAATGCAAGTCTTGGATCTTGAGTAAGAATCACTCAATGGAAGGAAAAACTCTTAATATGTAGTGAGGGTTTTTCGCGTAATTGGCAACCAATTAATTATCTTTATTAGGTCTCATCATCATACACCCTTAAACATGCATTCTAAACACATAATAAGGCGCGTAAGTAAATATAATATTGATATGCGGATGGATACTTAAAACATTGTTCCTAGAACAAATCTCTCTTTTTCCTCTCGCCCGCTAGCACAAGTATTACTTCTACCCGATTACATAACACTTCTAAAGAAACCTCATTTACATTGAGGGGAATAGGTGAGAAGAGAAATACACAGAGTCAAGAGGTAATAGGCTAGACACGCAGGTCTAATTAATAAATTATAAATTTATTACAACAATTTCCAAAATTGCCCTCACCCATCTAATATCCATCCAATATGCATTATTCATACATCACATCCATGTATTCACACAAGCATGTTATCAATCAATCTAATCCAATTAATTAATCTGAATATTAATGATCATCCAATGTTCAAACAACGATTTGATTTTGCGCGAGTCCGACTCGTTTTGTGAATAAGTACTCAAAGTACGAATTCTTGAATTAAATCAAACTACAACATTAAATCCAATTTAATTTGTATTTAATACTAATTCTTTATTTAATTTCAAATTAAATATTACACTTTTTAATGAACCTTTAGCGACTTAGATTCTAAATCTAATCTTTACGTGTCTCCAAGCCCAATTAACATCCAATGTCAATTTAATTTAAAGTCCAATGGGCTTTTAATTAATTTCATAAGGCATGGAATTTTGGTCAATATGGGTCAAACCCAAATACCAAAGCCCATTTAAAGAATCACCCTTATTTTCCAAGAAACCAATTTAGGCCCATTAGGCCCAATTAAAATTAAAGGTCCATTAAGTCATAATTGGACTTTATGGATATGGTTTTGGGCCCAATTGGATCCAACCAATTAGCCTAAACCAAACTTGGCCCAACCAAGCCCATTAAGCCCAATTACAACTTTAAAAGCCCAATTCCAAATTTAAGTCCAATTAATTTAATTTCAAAATTCCAAATTTCATAATTAATTAACCAAAGTGTATGCCATAATTAATTAACCAAATTAATATTTCCAAAACACCAATTAGCCTAATTAATTATGCTCATTATCATCAACATATGTCCAACACATTTAAATCAAAAAATCAGATCATTTTACATGCTTCAAAGTCTCGGCATTTTGGGGTTTTTCATGTCCGATACGGTTTCAATCCAATTAAATCCAATTCAACATTATCCAATGTTTTCCAACTCATCCAATGATCAAAAACACAAAATACCATGACTTTAGGGTAATGTAAACTTTCGGCCAAGCCTCACATATTGGGGAAAAATTGATCCAATCCATTTTTCACAAAATTGATCACAAATAACTCCAAGTCATTCATTTACAAGCATGCTCAAACAAGTAATTTCACTCAAACATTCTCAAATCCAATTTACCCAAATTTTACCCTAATCAAGTTTCATGCTCAAAATGGCTCAAAATACCATTGTTGGGTTTCTACTATAGTCCCGGGATCGATTTCAAGCAATGAAACATATATGTGAATACTCGTAAAACCATGGCGGAATCATACTTACAACGATCGGCTTTTGCGACGCGAGGAACATCAAAATCTTCAAGCTTTTCCTTCCTTGAAGTCTTGGCTTTGGGCTGATTTTTCTGGTCCAATTTCGGTCCAAGCTCCAAGCTTTCGAATGGTGATTCCAAGCTCACAAGTTGGTTTCCCTATCACCTTCGCAAGACCCCGAATGTGTGCTAGCACTCTTGAAATTTTGCCACAAAATTTCCTTTAGCTTCCTTCAACTCTCGGCAATTCAAAATTTTGGAGAGGAAAGAAAATAGCCTAAAGCCGTGAGAGAGGAGAGAGTGAGAGAGATGAAGATGTGTTAGGTTGTCAAAAAAAAATTGTAATTGATTTTCTAAAAATCTAGTACCAATTTTGCTTTCAATAAGTCAAGGCATTTATGCCAACAACCACCTCCATCACTATTCACATCAAAAGTGACTAGACATTACATCACTCAAAGTGACAAGTGATTTGACGCTTGATGTGACTAGTGGTTTGACGCTTGATGTGACTTGTGGGCCGCACTTGAATTCCAAATGCGAGTGCGCCCGCAAACACTCTCGGGCTCGGGTTCGCTAATTTCGAATTAACGAATTTTCCGTTGCGATGTAATTAAATAATTATGCCTAGCAAAATTAGTATTCACGTCGCTAAAAAATTAATTCTAAATTAACTCGTTCGCCCGAATTAAAATCTAATTTTAATTCCGCGTCGAAATCCAATTTCGTTTAATATATCGAATATATTAATTTATCGATTAATTCCAAATTAATCGTTCTCTCTCTTTAATAATATTTTATCCAAGATAAAATATCTCCGTAATTAATCCCAGATTAATTTTCTCTCTCTTATAATTAATCCTAGATTAATAAAGTGCGAGTCATACGTCATCGGTGAATCCTCGGGAAGCGACCCATGAGATCCCCGGATATGTTGGCATTAAATCCGGTCGTCGGACTATCCGAACATGAACGTACCTAGTACTACGTTTTTACCGATTTACAAGACATCGTTGGCTTCTAGCAAATCACCGTGCCTACCCAATTCTCCAGAAATATTCTTACTGGAATGTGATCTATATCAGGCGTAGTATACGTAGTATTGCGTATTACGATCCAGTATCGGATGTCACGTGCAAGGCCTGGGGCTGGAATTGTGTCTTCCTCGTACGAAGCACATATCAGATCTCTGGTAACTAGTCTCTATAATCGGATAATCATGACCTAGTCATATTATCCCGGTGACTGTAGTACATAAGAGCACCAGTTCCGTATCCTACGTGATCATCATCTCCACTATGACTGGAGTGATACTTCCATCTCGACATCACACCCAATACACTACGATTCTCAATATACCCAGAAGAGACATACACAGAACCTGTTAACGCCCTGGACGACCAAAACCAAAGTATATTGATTGTCGCAAGTATTAGCGGTGCAAGTCTCAGGTTAAGACCAAATATACCTACCCTGATTCGGACTTCCATAGACACATAGTCATACTACCAATGGAATTCCGAGGGGTCTATCCGGAGCAAAGCTGTTTCCGTACCATCGGTAAACACAACCTCCTATTACACTTGCATGAGTATCCTATACCCAAATATATGAGAACTATGCCGTTATGCTCCCACAACGCGCACAAGTGTAATACTAGTCTATTCCGCTTTATCGATGTCCAATCTCGATAATATTACGACTATGGATATTTAATGATTAAATCTTTATGGATTGATACTGTCTCAAATCATCTCAATCCGGAACTAATCATATGGACCTTTTATCATTTATACATCTTGGTAATCTAATTACAAATGATAAAAGAGCAATTTCCTTTGTCACATAGTTAATTTGTACAACAACACCATGATCTGTACAAATAGTGATGCTGTGGGCCATAACTGTCCAACATGAGGAGCTTTAATGGCAAAAGAAGAAGATCAAGCCTGGGACCTAATCGAAGAAATGGCCAACAACAATTCCTTGTGGCCAACAGAAAGGAGCATGATCCAAAGAATTGCAGCATTTTATGAAGTTGTAGCCAATATAGCAGTCATTGCCAAGCTGGATCAGATTTGCAAATTCTTGGAGACTCTTACCACTGGATCCATAAGTTCACCATATGGAGGAGCACCAGAACCAAACCAACTTGAAGAGACGGTGAATTATGTCAACAATTTCAACAGACAGGGGAATAATCCATATTCCAACACCTACAACCCAGGGTGAAGGAATCATCCAAATTTTTCATGGAGCAACAATTCAGGGCAAAATAATTTTCCACCGCCTGGATTCCAGCAACATAACAAAAGCCAGGAATTTGAAAAAGAACCAAAAATGAAAGAATGGATTGCATAGATGTTCAAAAAGTAACAAGCAGCATATGATGTTATGTTTCAAAGCCAATCTGCTTCCATCAAATCACTGGAGAATCAAATTGGACAACTGGCCAATGCTCAGAGTTACAGATCGCCAGGTAATCTTCCCAGCAACACGGAACCAAATCCAAGGAACCGAGGGAAGGAGCAATGTCAAGACATCACCTTGAAAAGCGGTACTGAAATCAACAAAGATGTTGGAATCAAGGCAACAATTAAGGAAGTTCCAAAAGATACAGTTCCACAGATGGAGGAAAAAGAAGCAAAGGAAAAAGAAAAAGATCAGATCACTCCACCTCCACCTTTTCCACAGCGACTTCAGAAAAAAAAAAAGCTGGACAAGCAATTTGCTCGATTCCTAGAGGTGTTCAAAAAGCTGCATATCAACATTCCATTTGCAGAAGCCTTAGAAGAAATGCCCAGCTACGTCAAATTCATGAAAGACATTCTTTCACGAAAACGGAGATTATGAGATTACGAGATAGTAGCATTGATGGAAGAATTCAGTGCCATTATTCAAAGGATACTTCCCCCGAAGTTGAAAGATCCTGGTAGTTTCACTGTCCCATGCACCATTGGAGAACATTACATCGGTAAGGCTTTATGTGACTTAGGTGCAAGTGTTAATTTGATGCCTTTTTCTATTTACAGGAAACTGCAAATTAGAGAATCAATGCCTACCTCCATCTCTTTGCAACTTGCTGATCGAACGCTTGTATTTCCGAGAGGAGTCGTTGAAGATGTGCTGGTAAAAGTCGACAAACTCATTCTCCCAGCAGATTTCATTATCCTTGACATGGAAGAAGACAAAGATGTACCTATCATCCTTGGAAGACCATTCTTGGTGACTGGACAAACTGTGATTGATGTACAAAAAGGAGAACTAACCATGAAAGTTCAAGACAAAGAAGTTACCTTCAATGTTTTCAAAGCCATGAAATTCCCGAGTGAAGATTTCTTCTTCACTAACATTGGAGCAGGAAGAAAAGTTAATGAGAGTATTACGAGAGCACAAAAGAGCCATTGGCTGGACTATAGTAGACATTTGAGGCATTAGTCCATCATTTTACATGCACAAGATTCTGATGAATGATGAGTACAAACCCACAGTGGAGCATTAACAGAGACTCAATCCAATAATGAAGGAGGTCGTAAATGTTAGACATTATGTCCCATAGCGTCACTGTTTGTATATGATATTGTATTATTGTACAAAATTAACTATGTGATAATGAAATTGCCTTTTGCCGTTTTGTAATATTATTTACTTTGAT
This sequence comes from Zanthoxylum bungeanum, assembly GCA_019454045.1. NCBI lineage: Eukaryota > Viridiplantae > Streptophyta > Magnoliopsida > Sapindales > Rutaceae > Zanthoxylum > Zanthoxylum bungeanum. The sequence continues at coordinate 155,631 of SKCR01038170.1, read as the reverse complement.
ATATAAATGGCGAAAGTCCATATGATTAATACCAGATTGAGATGATATGAGACAGTATCAATCCATAAAGGTTTAATCATTAAATATCCCTAGTCGGAGTATTATCGAGATAGTACATCGATAATGCGGAATAGACTAGTATTGCACTTGTGCACGTTGTGAGGGCACAACGGCATAGTTCTCATATATTTAAGTATTTGATACTTATGCAAGTGCGATAGGAGGTTGTGTTTTACCGATGGTACGGAAAACAGCTTCGCTCTGGATAGACCCCGCGGAATCCCATTGGTAGTATGTCTGCGTGTCTATGGGAGGCCGCATCAGGGTAGGTGTATATGGTCTTAACCTGAGACTTACATCGCTAGTACTTGCGACAATCGGTAAACTTTGGTTTTGGTGGTTGGGGACCTTAACCGGTTCTGTGTACACCTCTTCTGGGTTTATCGAGAATCGTAGTGTACTGGATATGATGTCGAGATGGAAGTATCACTTCAGACATATGGAGGTGATGATCACGCGGGACACAGAACTAGTACTCTATAAAAGGTTGCAACCGTCGGGACAATATGACCAGGTCAGGATTGTCCGATTTAAAGAGACTAGTTGCTTGATGTCCGATATATGTTTTGTACGGGGCAGACACATTTCCAGCCCCAGGCCTAACATGTGATCGTCCGATACTGGATCGATGTACGCAATACTACGGTATACTACGCTTGATATAGATCTAATATTCCAGTAAGAATATTTCTGGAGAATTGGGTAGGCATGGCGCTTTGCTAGAAGCCAACCTTGTCTTGTGAATCGGTAAGAACGCAGTACGAGGTACGTACATGTTCGGATAATCCGACGACCGTATTTACTGCCAACATATCTGGAGATCTCTTGGGTCGCTTCCTGAAGATTCACCTATGATATTTGATTCGGACTTAATTAATCTTGGATTAATTGCGGAGAACTTTATCTTGGATAAAGTGCCTTATTTAGAGAGAGAACGATTAATTCAGAATTAATCGATAAAATTATTATATTCGATATAATAATCGAAATTCGATTTCGACGCGAAATTAAAATTAGATTTTAATTCGGGCAAACGAGTTAATTTAGAATTAATTCGTTAGCGACGTAAATAATAATTTCGCTAGGCGCAATTATTTATTTAAATTCGATTTAATTAGCGTCGCGACGTGGGCCCACTTTCATTTGGAAACGTGTGGGGCCCACATGACACATGTCATTATATGCATTATTTAATTGGTAATACATTGCATGGTGATAGTGTATAATACACTCAATGGTTTTGCATGGAGTTTGAGTGTTTGACACTCTAAGCCATTGCATGATTTGTGTCATAAGTTTATTATTAATTTAATAAATATTATGGCATAAATATAAATTGATTTCTGTAACAAAAATTAAGACAACTCTCCTCTCTCTCTCACAATGCCGTGACTTCCATTGGGGCAAAGAAGATTTGATTTTCTTTTCTCCATTTTCTAGCACATTGAAGGATCAAAGGAGGTGATAGGGAAACCATCAAAGAGCTTGGAATACACAAAGTTTGGAGCTTCTACTCTTCTTCCTCCCTTGGCCGAAACTTGAAGCTTGGAGATTCAAGATTTTTTCTTCATCACTTCTCATCACAATAGCTTTGTAAGTATGATTCCGCCATACTTCATCTTTTAATATATATATTCAATGTTGTATTTCATATGCTTAAACTTTCCTTGGGACATATAATAGAAACCAACAATGGTATCATTGAGCTAGGTTTAAGCATGAAATACATTAGGAATAATTTGGGGAAAATTGATTGAAGCATGTTCTTGTGGAATTGGATGCTATAGTATGCTTATATGTATGTTACTTGACATATTACATGATCAATTTTAACAAAAATGCATTGGATGATTTTTTCCCAAAAATGTTGTCTTGGCCGAATGTGGAGGTGCTTCCAATGGATTGGAATTTTTCATGCATAAGTTTATTGGATAACTTTAGCATGATTAAATGTATGATATTTGATATAATACATGGTTAATTTTGAGAAAAATGCATTGGATGATTTTTCCCCAAAATTGAAGTCTTGGCCGAATATGAGGCACTTCCATTAAGTTGATTCTATGCATGCACAAGTTCATTGGATGATTTAAGTGTGCTTAAATGTTTGTTATATGTAGTGATACATGATCAATTTTGAGAAAATTGTATTGGATATTTTTTTCCCCAAAATTGGTGTCTTGGCCGAATGTATAGGTCATTTGATGATTTGGAATTTTTCATGCATAAGTTTATTGGATAACTTTAGCATGATTAAATGTATGATATTTGATGTGATACATGTTCAATTTTGAGAAAAATACATTGGATGATTTTTTCCCTAAAATTGATGCTTGACCGAAAATTTAGGCCTTTTCACTATTGTTGAATTTTTGCTTTTAAGTTCATTAGATGACTTAAAATCTATATGTATGTTGGATGTGTGATTCAATTGGATTGAAAAACAAATCGAACCGCAAAAATCTCTCTTGGCCGAATACAACATGACATGTTAAAGGACTTGTTTTTTTGTTCAAATAAATGTTAGACATGGTTTTGAACAATTGATGAATAATGAATTAAATTGGTATTTTTGAAATATTTGATTTAATGAATTAATCATGCAATTACACTTTAATCAATTGAATTTTAAAATTTGGAATATTAAAATTTAATAAATGGGCTTTTATGTTTAATTGGGCCTTATGGGCTTGAAATTGATTTTATGGCACTTAAGGGTGATTCCTTGTTTGGGCTTGGTAATTGGATTTGACCCACATTGACCGAAGCCCAAGCCTTTATAAATCAATTGAAAGCCCATCGGACTTTAATTAAACCAACATAGGATGTTAGTTGGGCTTGGAGACCCAATTCGATAAGATTTAGAATCTAATCTTTAAAAGCACATTAAAAGTGTAAATATTTAATTTGGAATTAAATAAATAAAATTAATATTGAATACGGCTTAAATGGATTTAACGAGTAGTTCGATATAATTCTTGAATTCGTACCTTGTGTACTTATTCTCAAACGAGTTGGACTCGCACAAAATCAAACCGTTGATTGAACATTGGATGATCATTTAAATAAAGACTAATTAATTGGATTGATTGGTTGTAAAAGGCATGTCTTGTTTGAATATATATGTATGTGATGAATGAATAGTGTATATCAGATGGATATTAGAAGGGAAAGGGTAATTTTAGAAATTATTGTAAATTTGGAATTTATAAATTGGACCTGCGTGTCCAGCCTTATCTCTTTATCTCTTTGTATTCTCTTCTCACCTAATTCCCCTCAATGTAAATGAGGTTTCTCTTATTGTATTATGTAATTGGGTAAGAGTAGAATAGTGCTAGCGGGCAGAGGAAAGGGAGTGATTTGTTCTAGGAACAAGTTGTTTATATATCCATTCGCATATCACTATTAATTTACTTTACGCGCTTTATGATGTTTTAGAAGCATGCTTAAGGGTGTATGATGATGAGACCTAACAAAGATAAATAAATTGGTTGCCAATTACGCGAAAAATCCCTCAATTTATATTAAGCAAATATCCTTCCATTGAATGATTCTTGTTCAAGATCCGAAGTTGGCATTGGTTTGTTTTTGACCAAAGTCAAGACCTTTGTCAATCAAGGATGTACTTGAATCATGAGAGTTTTGTTGCATATCGGTGTCTTGTCCAAATCGTGATTTTTATTGGCCAAAGTTAAGATCATTTTTGTCCAATGACATTGATTACGAAACTTTCCTCGTCAATGGGTCCCGCTTAACTGGAATCAATAGGTTTGTTTTTGGCCAAAGCAAGGCCTAGATGATTCGGAGGATAGGGTTAGGAAAATGTAATGGATACATTGACATTATACATATGTTTTGGACTTGGATGTCCACCTAACCGGATCTAGGAATTGGATGAGATCCAATTGATCATAGAGATCTACCTAAGTTAAATAGCATACAGCTTTTATTGGCCAAAGTCAAGGTTGTGTGTTATTTAACGGGATCCTAGCCCACTAGGAAATAGGATTTCCGAGCTCTCAACAGAGGGTTAGAGACTTGATAAAAATAGTGGGAGGCTAGTATTGAATTTGCAATTTCATTCAGATACTTTTCCTTACACGTTCTTCAAAATTATTTCGTCTATTTATTATTAGTTGGACTAATACATTGTTATTTTTTTGTAACAGTTTGACTGTACCCATTTTATCGTTAACTAGATAGTTGGACTATCGTAGTTGAGATGGCTAGCAAGGTAAATGTCCGAGACATCATCATGGGTGACAATGTCTTTAAGGGGACAAACTTCGCTGATTGGGAAATGAACCTAAGGATAGTCCTTGGGGCTGAGAGGATGCTGTATACCATACAAACACCTCTCCCGCCTAAGCCCACTGATCCACTTGAGCTTGAGTTATGGAAAACTCACAGCAGTGATTGTGACACAGCTCAGGCTATTATGTTAGCTTCTATGACTCAACACTTTCGTCGCCAGAATAGGGACTTGGATCCTTATAATATGATGGCTAGACTTTGAGATCTCCACCGCTCCAACAAGCGGATGGAAAGGTATGAGTTGGTGAAGAAACTCTCCGCGCGCCCGAATGACTGAAGGCGCATCAGTTGAGGCCCACGGGGCTCAAATGATCGCCGATATTGATGAGTTGGCCAATATGGGAATAGTCTTGGAGGCTGAGCTGACTATAGATATGATCTTGCAGTCACTTCCTGATACTTGGAAACAAATCATAATCAACTACAAGTTGATGGATACAGATGACACTCTTGGAGAGCTGTTATCCGTCTTGAAGGAGTCTGAAAAAGAACTCCTAAAAGGGGGCAAGCGCGAGGCGCACTATGCATCGACCTCTCAGGGGCCAAAGGCTGGGCTTAAGGCAACTGGAGGGGTGAGGAAGAGGAAACATAAGAAGAAGGGTAAAGGCAAGTCGACAAAGACTTCTGGGAAGCCAAGGAACAAATCTCAAGATGTCTGCCTCAACTGCGGCAAGAGGGGTCACTGGAAACGTGACTGCCGAATGGGCAAAGGGCAGAGGGAGGATATCAAGGCTGGCAAGGCTATCGCCTCTGGTATGTTTGTTATTGAGATAAATATGAATACTTCTAGTTTTAAAAATTGGATTTTTGATTCTGGTTGTGGTGCTCATATTTGTACTGATGTGCAGGATCTGCAGGATAGCAGGGTGCTGGCATCGGGGGAGATGGATCTACGGGTCGGAAACGGAACACCAGTTGCTGTTTTGGCCGTAGGGACTTTTGTTTTAGAACTGCCCTCAGGGCATGTACTTAAACTTTTGAACTGTTATTTTGTACCTAGTTTAACTAGGAATATTATATCTGTATCCTTGTTAACCCAGCAGGGTTACACTTTTGTATTTAGAAACACTGGGTGTTATTTATATAAAAATGATGCAGAAATTTGCACAGCTGTTGCAAATAACGGTCTTTATATTTTGAATATAAATGAATCTCCTAAAATGACAAACAAAAGGCTCAAAAGGAGTAATCTAAAAGATGAAGCTTATATGTGGCATTGTCGTCTAGGACACATCAACAAGACTCGCATATCCACACTTTCGAAGAGTGGGTACTTGGACGAATTTGATCCCAATTCATATGACGTCTGCGAATCTTGCTTTTATGCAAAATGCCTAAATCACCTTTTAGCGGTAAAGGTGAACGTGCCACAGAATTGTTGGCTCTCGTTCATACTGACGTATGCGGGCCCATGTCTAGCCAGGCTAGAGGTGGATTTCACTACTTCGTAACCTTCACAGATGATGCATCTCGTTACGATTATGTGTATCTTATGAGACACAAGTCGGAAACTTTTGAGAAATTCAAAGAGTTTCGACACGAAGTGGAGAAACAAACAGGAAGAGTATTAAGACATTACGGTCAGACGTGGTGGCGAATACTTAAGTTATGAGTTTCAAGATTACTTGAAAGAATATGGTATTCTTTCACAGTGGACTCCTCCTGGAACACCGCAATTAAACGGTGTGTCCGAACGGAGAAACCGCACCTTGTTAGACATGGTGAGGTCAATGATGAGTCGCACTGAGCTACCAATATCCTTCTGGGGATACGCATTAAACAGTGCTATACTTATTTTAAATAAGGTACCGTCAAAGTCTGTTGAACAGACTCCATATGAAATATGGACAGGAAGGAAACCATGTTTCTCTTTCCTGAAGATTTGGGGATGCTGGGCATATGTTAAACGTTTGGAAGGTACCAAACTTGAACCCAAATCTGATAAATGCCTTTTCGTAGGATATCCTAGGGAAACCAAAGGATATTACTTCTATCACCCACAAGAGAACAAAGTATTTGTTGCTCTACAAGCATTTTTCCTTGAAGAGGATTTTATAAATGCAGTGGTAAGTGGGAGGAAAGTAGAACTCGATGAAGATCGTAGTGATACTGTTCCTGGCAATGAATCAACGACGGAACAAGAACAGACCGTCCGGGATGAGTCTGTACCACAAACTTCACATGCACAAGGACCGCGTAGGTCGGTGAGAGTCAGAACAGTACCTGAGAGGTATGGGTTCCTGATCTCACCTCATGTAGATATTAATCTTATTGAGGATATTGAGCCGGCTACGTATGAGGAAGCGATACAAATATCGATTCCGATTTATGGCAAGAAGCCATGAAGTCCGAGATGGATTCCATGTACGCCAACCAAGTTTGGACACTGGTTGATGCACCAGAAGGCGTAAAGCCTATTGGATGCAGATGGATCTTCAAGAAGAAGACCGACATGGATGGCAACGTACAAACGTACAAAGCTAGGCTTGTAGCGAAGGGGTATCGTCAACAATATGGTATTGATTATGACGAAACCTTCTCACCCGTTGCCATGATTAAATCCATTCGGATAATGCTTGCAATAGCTGCATATTTCGATTACGAGATATGGCAGATGGACGTTAAAACCGCTTTCCTTAACGGAAACCTTTTGGAGGATGTTTATATGCAACAGCCTGACGGTTTTATCGTACCTAGACTTGCAAACAAGGTTTGTAAGTAAATCGATCCATTATGGATTGAAGCAAGCATCACGGTCATGGAATCAGCGTTTTGATGAGATCATAAAAGAATATGATTTCGTGCAAAACGCAGATGACCCTTGTGTATACAAGAAGGTTAGTGGGAGAGCACTTACTTTTATTGTCCTTTATGTCGACGACGTATTGCTTATAGGCAATGACATTCCCATGCTAACGTCGGTGAAAGCTTGGCTTTCATTAAAATTCTCCATGAAAGATCTGGGAGAAGCAGCCTTTATTCTTGGAATAAAGATCTACCGGGATAGATCTAGAAAGCTGCTTGGACTCTCCCAGAGTACATACATTGATAAAGTGTTGAAGCGATTCAACATGGAACAATCCAAGAGGGGATGGTTCCGATGGTAGTGGTACATCTCTGTCTAAGGACATGTGTCCTAAGACTCAGGAAGAGAGAGACAACATGAGTCGGATACCGTTCGCCTCGGCAGTCGGATCGATCATGTATGCCATGATATGTACACGACCTGATGTCTCATATGCTTTGAGCATGTGCAGTCGCTATCAGGCCGATCCAGGTGAAGGTCACTGGATAGCAGTTAAGAATATCCTTAAGTATCTTAAACGAACTAAGGATGCTTTCTTAATTTATGGAGATGGAGAACTTGCGGTATCTGGGTATACCGATGCAAGTTTCCAACCGACAAGGATGACTACAAGTCGCAATCCGGGTACATTTTTTGTTTGAATAACGGAGCAGTGAGCTGGAAATCTTCCAAGCAAGATACTGTTGCCGATTCAACAACAGAAGCGGAGTACATCGCTGCATCTGAAGCAGCAAAGGAGGCAGTTTGGATCCGAAAGTTCTAATCGGATTAGGAGTAGTTCCGTTAGCAGCTGAGCCCGTTCCATTGTATTGTGACAATAACGGGGCTATAGCACAGGCTAAGGAACCAAGGTCTCATCACGGTCCAAGCATGTTCTTCGACGTTACCATCTGATTCGGGAGATTATACATCGTGGCGATGTAAAGGTCGAGAAGGTCACATCAGATGACAACATTGCAGATCCGCTGACGAAGGCTGTTCTTCAGCAAGTTTTTGAACGACACATACATAGTTCGGGTATTAGATGCTTGAGTGAATGGCTATAGGCCAAGTGGGAGATTGTTAGACATTATGTCCCATAGCGTCACTGTTTGTAAATGATATTGTATTATTGTACAAAATTAACTATGTGATAATGAAATTGCCTTTTGCCGTTTTGTAATATTATTTACTTGATATATAAATGGCGAAAGTCCATATGATTAATACCGGATTGAGATGATATGAGACAGTATCAATCCATAAAGGTTTAATCATTAAATATCCCTAGTCGGAGTATTATCGAGATCGGACATCGATAATGCGGAATAGACTAGTATTGCGCTTGTGCACGTTGTGAGGGCACAACGGACATAGTTCTCATATATTTAAGTATTGGATACTTATGCAAGTGCGATAGGAGGTTGTGTTTTACCGATGGTACGGAAAACAGCTTCGCTCTGGATAGACCCCGCGGAATCCCATTGGTAGTATGTCTGCGTGTCTATGAGAGGCCGCATCAGGGTAGGTGTATATGGTCTTAACCTGAGACTTACATCGCTAGTACTTGCGACAATCGGTAAACTTTGGTTTTGGTGGTTGGGGACCTTAACCGGTTCTGTGTACACCTCTTCTGGGTTTATCGAGAATCGTAGTGTACTGGATGTGATGTCGAGATGGAAGTATCACTTCAGACATATGGAGGTGATGATCACGCAGGACCAAGAACTAGTACTCTATAAAAGGTTGCAACCGTCGGGACAATATGACCAGATCAGGATTGTCCGATTTAAAGAGACTAGTTGCTTGATGTCCGATATATGTTTCGTACGGGGCAGACCACATTTCCAGCCCCAGGCCTAACATGTGATCGTCCGATACTGGATCGATGTACGCAATACTACGGTATACTACGCTTGATATAGATCTAATATTCCAGTAAGAATATTTCTGGAGAATTGGGTAGGCATGGCGCTTTGCTAGAAGCCAACCTTGTCTTGTGAATCGGTAAGAACGCAGTACGAGGTACGTACGTGTTCGGATAATCCGACGACCGTATTTACTGCCAACATATCCAGAGATCTCTTGGGTCGCTTCCTGAAGATTCACCTATGATATTTGATTCGGACTTATTAATCTTGGATTAATTGCGGAGAAACTTTATCTTGGATAAAGTGCCTTATTTAGAGAGAGAACGATTAATTCAGAATTAATCGATAAAATTATTATATTCGATATAATAATCGAAATTCGATTTCGACGCGAAATTAAAATTAGATTTTAATTCGGGCAAACGAGTTAATTTAGAATTAATTCGTTAGCGACGTAAATAATAATTTCGCTAGGCGCAATTATTTATTAAAATTCGATTTAATTAGCGTCGCGACGTAAGTTCGGTATTTCGGAAATATCGAACCCGAACGCGTGAGTGCACGTGGGCCCACTTTCATTTGGAAACGTGTGGGGCCCACATGACACATGTCATTATATGCATTATTTAATTGGTAATACATTGCATGGTGATAGTGTATAATACACTCAATGGTTTTGCATGGAGTTTGAGTGTTTGACACTCTAAGCCATTGCATGATTTGTGTCATAAGTTTATTATTAATTAATAAATATTATGGCATAAATATAAATTGATTTTTGTAACAAAAATTAAGACAACTCTCCTCTCTCTCTCACAATGCCGTGACTTCCATTAGGGCAAAGAAGATTTGATTTTCTTTTCTCATTGCTAGCACATTGAAGGATCAAAGGAGGTGATAGGGAAACCATCAAAGAGCTTGGAATACACAAAGTTTGGAGCTTCTACTCTTCTTCCTCCTTGGCCGAAACTTGAAGCTTGGAGATTCAAAGATTTTTCTTCATCACTTCTCATCACAATAGCTTTGTAAGTATGATTCCGCCATACTTCATCTTTTAATATATATATTCAATGTTGTATTTCATATGCTTAAACTTTCCTTGGGACATATAATAGAAACCAACAGTAAAGAAAGAAATATCAAATGGGGATGCTGGCATCATTTACCCCATCTCAGACAACACTTGGGTGAGTCCTAGCAGTATGTGCCAAAGAAAGGAAGGAATCATTGTAGTCACAAATGAAAAGAACGAGCTAATTCCAACAAGAACGGTGACTGGATGAGAGTATGCATGGACTACCGAAAGCGAACAAAAGCCAAAGGAAATACCATTTTCCACTACCATTCATTGATCAGATGCTGGACAAACTGGTGGGACATGAGTTTTATGCTTTCTGGATGGATATTCAGGGTACAATCAGATTGCTATCGCCCCAGAAGACCAGGAGGAAAACCACATTTACATGTCCCTATGGTACTTTTGCTTTCCGCGGATGCCATTTGGATTATGTAATGCACCCGCCACATTTCGCATGCATGATGGCCATCTTCTCAGACATGCTGAGCAGAGTATGGAGGTTTTCATGGAGCCCTATTTTCTGTGTTTGGAGACTCTTTGGACCATTGCTTTCAAAATCTGGAACATGTGTTATAAAGATGCGAAGAGATACAAACCTGGTACTCAACTGTGAGAAATGCCACTTCATGGTGCAGGAGGCATTATTCTTGGACACCGGATTCACAAAAGGGAATCGAGGTAGACAAAGCAAAGATTGAAACAATTGAGAAATTACCTCCACCAACATCAGTCAAGGGATTCAGAGCTTTCTTGGACATGCTGGCTTTTAAAGGAGATTATCAAGACATTTCAAGATTGCTAAACCTCTATGCAATCTTCTGGAGAAGGATGCCTTTCAACTTCACCCAAGATGCCATAAAGCTTTGAAATCTAAAACAGAAGCTGGTCTCTGCTCCCATCATTGTAGTACCAGATTGGACCATTCCATTTGAGGTGATGTGCGATGCTAGTGATTTTGTTGTAGGTGCAGTTTTTGGACAAGGCAAAGCAAAGATTTTCCACACCATTTACTACTCCAGCAGAATTTTGAATGAAGCTCAACTGAACTACACAACCACCGAAAAAGAGTTGCTCACAGTTTTGTACGTTTTTGACAAATTCCGCTCTTATATGCTGGGTCCCAAAGTAGTGGTCTACACAGATCATTCAGCAATCAAATACTTGATCACGAAGAAAGATGCCAAACCCAGATTGATCCGTTGGATACTTTTTCTGCAAGAATTTGATGAGGAAATTCGAGACAGGAAAGGGACAGAAAACCAAGTGACAGATCATCTATCGAGGCTCGAGAATGGAGAAACAGCTGGCAAAGAATTATCAATCAAAGAAACTTTTCCAAATGAACAGCTATTTCCCACGAAAGAGCAGGATGTCCCTTGGTAAGCTGACTATGTCAACTTCATTATATCAAGAAAATGGCCGTTGGAATGGAAAACTCAGCAATGAAAGAAGTTCTTCAAGGAAGTCAAGCACTATGTATGGGATGAGCCGTACCTGTTCAAACGTTGTGATGATCAATTAATGAGGCGTTGTGTTCCACATGAGGAAGTCAACAATGTTTTGCAGCATTGTCATTCATCACCATATGGCAGACACTTCAGCATAAACAAAACTATAGCCAAAGTCCTACAATCAGGTTTGTTCTGACCCACTCTTTTTAAAGATGCTTATCTTTTTTCTCTTCAATGTGATAGGTGCCAGAGAACGGGGAATATTTCCAGGAGAAATGAATGACCTTTGTAAAACATTCTAGAAGTAGAGATATTTGATGTGTGGGGTATTGATTTAATGGGACCCTTTGTTCCATCATTCGGAAACCTGTATATCCTGGTTGCTGTAGACTACGTCTCCAAATGGGTCGAACCAATTGCACTGCCATCCAATGATTCAAAATTGGTGATCAAATTCCTGAAAAAGAACATTTTCACTCGGTTCGGAACACCTCGAGCAATTATCAGTGATTGTGGCACACATTTATACAACAGATACTTTGATGCACTTCTATTCAAATACAGAGTTACTCACAAGGTTGCCACTGTTTATCATCCATAGTCAAATGGACAGGTTGACGTTTCAAACAGAGAGATCAAAAGAATCTTGGAAAGAACCGTTGGATCAACAAGGAGGGACTTGTCTACAAAATTGGATGACACATTATGGGCCTACCGAAAAGCTTACAAGACACCCATTGGTATGTCCCCCTATCGAATGGTGTTTGGGAAAGCGTGACATCTGCCAGTTGAGTTTGAGCACAAGGCGTACTGGGCACTAAAGAAGTTGAATCTTGATCCACAAGCTGCAGGAGAGAAAAGACTCCATCAACTCAACGAATTGGAGGAATTTCGCTTACAGGCTTATGAGAATGCCAGATTGTACAAAGAAAAGACCAAGAAATGGCATGATCGAAAAATAGTGCACAGACAGTTGGAACCAAGGCAATAAGTGTTGTTGTACAATTCATGGTTGAAACTTTTCCCTGGAAAGTTGAAATCAAGGTGGTCAGGTCCATTTGTGATCACTCAGGTTTTACCATATGAAGCTGTTGAGTTACTGGATCCCAACACCAATGAAACATTCAAGGTTAACAGTCAGCGTGTCAAGCATTACTTGGGAGAATCATTTTAGCGAAAAAAAGAAAGTGTCACACTTTCAGATCCAGCCTAACGTTCGAGAAGTCACGTCTAGCTGACGACGTTAAACTTAGCGCTCGCATGGAGGTAACCCATGCAATTTGTGTATATATTGTGATCTGGTGTGTTTTTTATTTTTGTGTGTTTAATTTTGCAGGTAAAGTCATTTCACGATGGAAGAAGCTTTCGCAAATCTTAACAAGCAATTTCCTTCTCTCCCTCAAAAATCTCTGATGAAAGTCTACAAAGCTCGCTTGGAACGAATGAGACTACTGATGATCAAAGGTATTCCAACTGACATTCGTTGGATTTTTGAAGCACAGGTCCGATTGGCAGGTGAGTCTTCTGAATCTTTTATTTCACATCTGCCTGGTTTTGGAAGAACCACCTATGCAAAGAAACGTAGAGCTAAGCAAATGGGTGTTTGTTACAAATGTGCACGCTGTGTTGGATAATATGACCCATAGCGTCACTATTTGTACAGATCATAGTGTTGTTGTACAAATTAACTATGTGACAAGGAAATTGCACTCTCATCATTTGTGATTAGATCACCTTAGATATATAAATGAAGAGAGGTCCCTATGATTAGTTCCTGGATTGAGAATGATATGAGACAGTATCAGTCCACGAAGGATTAATCATTAAATATCCCTAGCCGGAGTATTATCGAGACTGGACATCGATAATGCGGAATAGGCTAGTATTGCACTTGTGCGCATTGTGAGGGCACAACGGCATAGTTCTCATATATATAAGTATTGGATACTTATGCAAGTGCGATAGGAGGTTGTGTTTCACCGATGGTACGGGAAACAGCTTCGCTCTGGATAGACCCTTCGGAATCCCATTGGTATTATGACTATGTGTCTATGGGAGGCCGAAATCAAGGTAGGTGTGTAAAGTCTTAACCTGAGACTTACATCGCTATGCTTATGACAATCAATATACTTTAGTTGAGTTCGTCTATGACTCTAACCGGTTCTGTGTACGCCAATGCTGGGTATATTGAGAATCGTAGTGTATTGGATGTGATGTCAAGACGGAAGTATCACTCCAGTCATAGTGGAGATGATGTCACGCAGGATACGGTATTAGTGCTCTTAAGTGCGCGCGGCCATCGGGATATTATGACAAGGTCATGTATATCTGATTATAGAGACTAGTTACCAGACATCCGACATGTGCTTCGTACGGGGCAGACACTTATCCAGCCCCAGGCCTAGCACGTGACTATCCGATACTGGGCCGATATACACAATACTTGGTATACTACGCTTGATATAGATCTTAAATATTCTTAGATGGATATGTCCGGAGAATTGGGTAGACTTGGTGCTTTGCTAGGAGTCGACCTTGTCTCGTAAATCGGTAGAACGTAGTATTGGTACGTACGTGATTCGGATACTCCGACGACCGTATTTACTACCAACTTATCCGGAGATCTCATGGGTCGCTTCCCGATAATCCACCGATGACGCACCACTCGCACTCTTGAATAATCTGGGATTATATAGAAGAGAGAGAAAATTAATCTAGGATTAATAACGGAGATATTTTATCTAGGATAAAATATCGTCTAGAGAGAGATAACGATTAATTTGGAATTAATCGGTAAATTAATATATTCGATATATAAACGAAATTAGATTTCGACGCGGAATTAAAATTAGATTTTAATTCGGGCGAACGAATTAATTTAGAATTAATTCGTTAGCGACGTGAATAGTGAATTCGCTAGGCGTAATCATCTAATTACGATGCGACGGAAAAATCGTTAATTTGGAATTAGCGAACCCGAGCCCGAGTGTGATTGCGAGCGCATTCGTATTTCGAATTCGAGTGCGGCAACGCAAGTCGCATCAAGCGTCAAATCATTAGTCGCATCAAGCGTCAAATCGATAGTCACTTCAAGCGTCAAATCACTTGTCACTTTGAGTGATATGACTTGACAACTTGAAAGACTTGATATGACTTGATGGACATTGATATTGGAGTGTGGAACACTCAAGCTTATTACATTCAATTTGTTTGACTTTTTGAAAGTTAAATTAATTGGTAAATCATTTAATATTTTTGGAAAATATATATAAACAAAATGATTTACAACTTTTGTAATAACTTAACACATTTCTTTCTCTCTCAATTTTGCTCTCTTCTTCTCTCATGCCCAAGACCATTTCTTCACTGGTTTTGAACCATTTTGGCGTGACTTTGAGGGAAGCAAGAGTTGGGTTTTCATGGTGGAAATCCAAGTGCTAGCACACTACGAGTCTTGCGAAGGTGGTAGGGAGGTTCACCCATGAGCCGGGATCCGTCGGACGAGGCTTGGAGCTCCATTTTGCATCTCAAAATTTCTGTTTTGGAGGCAGTTCACTGCTGCAGTTCAGGCGTGAAAACAGTGGGATTTTTGGCTTGATTCGTCTCCAAATCGACTCAACCGACCGATGTAAGTATTCCGCTATCTTCGTTGGTGTATTCACGCATGTTTTCATTGCTTGTATGATCTTGGGACCTAGATTAAAAACAACAATGGCATCAAGAGCCTTAGGTTCAAGCATGAAACTTTTAGGGTTAAAATTTGGGTAAATTGATTTTGAGCATGATTTAGTTAAATTGTTTGATTGAGCATGTTTAAATGATGTTGAATTGCATTTTGGTTGAACCAATTTGTTGAAAATTGATTTGGAATAATTTTCCCCAAATGTATCATGTTGGCCGAATGTAATGTCATTTTGGAATTCTTGGAATTTTTGTTTTTTGATTTATTTGATGAGTTGGAATCATTTAGGATAATGTTAATTTGAATCGAATTGGATTGGATTTTGAATTGAACATAAAATCCCCAAAATCTTATGTTGGCCGAATTGATTATGCCCTTTAATATCTTGGTAATTTTGATTTTGTGACATTGGATGTGTATGAAATCAAATTGGATGTTGATTTAATGTCGATTGTGGGTTCGATTGGATTGAAACCAAATTGGACACAAAATCCCTCCTTGGCCGAGAGCTTTGAAGCATGTAAATGGGTTTGATTTTTCAATTATGTGTTGGACATATAATAATGAATTGAGTATGATTAATTGGACTAATTTGATGTTTTGGAAATGTTGATTTAGTTGATTAATCATGTAATGCACTTTAGGTAATTAAATTGCGGAATTGGATTCATGAAATTTAATTATTTAGGCTTAAATTGGATTTAGGCTTCTAATGTTGTTATTTGGGCCTATTGGGCTTGATTTTATCAAGTTGGGTTTAGGCCAAATGGATTGGATCCAATTGGGCCCAAAACCTTAACCATAAAGCCCAAATGCGACTAATGAACCTTTAAAGTTCAATTGGGCCTAATGGGCCAAGATTGATTTATGGGCTTATGGGGTAAATCCCGGATTGGACTTTGGTTATCGGTTTGACCCGAGTTGACCAAAAGTCCACGCCTTAAGAAATCAATTAAAAGCCATTGGACTTTAATTGAATTGACGTTGGACGTTAATCGGTCTTTGAGACACGTTACGATTAAATTGGAATTTAAATCGTAAAAGGTTTATTAAATAAAGTGTAATATTTAATTTGGAATTGAATATTGAATTAGTATTAAATACATGTTAAATAGATTTAATGATGTAGTTTAATTTAATTCATGAATTCGTACTTTAAGTACTTATTCGCAAATACGAGTTTGACTCGAACAAAATCAAATCGTTGTTTGAACATTGGATGATCACTTAATTATCAGATTAATTAATTTGATTAGATTGATTGATAGCATGCTTATGTGTGTGAATACGTGGTTGTGTTGAATGAATAATGTATATCGGATGGATATTAGATGGGTGGGCAATTTTAGAAATTGTTGTAATAAATTCGATTTATTAAATTGGACCTGCGTGTCCAGCCTTATCACCTCTATTCTCTTTGTATTCTCTTCTCACCTATTCCCCTCAATGTAAATGAGGTTTCTTTAGAAGTGTAGTGTAACGGGTAGAAGTAATACAAGTGCTAGCTCAGTGAGAAAGGGAGAGATTTAATCTAGGATCAATGTGTTAAGTATCCATCCGCATATCATTATTATTTTTTTCATACTCGCTTTATTATGTATTTAGAATGCATGTTTAAGGGTGTATGATGATGAGACCTTAACAAAGATAATTAAATTGGTAGCCAATTTGCACGCGAAAAACCCTCGTTAAATATCAGCGTTTATTTTCCTTCCATTGAGTGATTCTTACTCAAGATCCGAGATTGGCAGGGGTTGTTGGCCAAAGTCAAGCCCTTGTCTGTCGAAGATGTGTTTTAATCACGAGGCTTTGTTCCATATTGGTGTCTTGTCCAAGTTGTGGTTTTGTTGGCCAAAGTCAAGACCACTTCTTGTCCATCGACATTGATTACGAAGCTTCCATGGTCAATGGGTCCGCGCTTGACTGGGATCACTAGGTTTGTTGTGCCAAAGCCAAGGCCTAGTTGATTCAGAGGAAAAAGGTTAGGGTATACATTCGATGTATAGGCATATATAAGATATATGTTTCGGACTTGGATGTCCACCTACTGGATCTAGGAATTGGATTAGATCCAATGATCTTAGATCTACTTAGTTAATTATCATACAATTTGTTGGCCAAAGTCAAGATTGTGTGATATTTAACGGGATCCTAACCCACTAAGAAACACGGTTTCCCGAGTACTCGACAGAGGGTTAGAGGCTCGATGAAAAATAGTGGGAGGCAAGAATTGAATTTGCAATATTCGTTCAATTACTCGCCATACGCGCTCTCAAACATATCACTCGTCATATATTAAAAGTATTAGTTGGACTAATATTTAAATTGTTGTTTTAATAAACAGTTGGACTGTATTATACTTGATTATATATAATTGGATTATATTAATCAATACATTTGAATTAATTAATTTCAGTTTACAGTTGATTTTATAATTGGATTATAGTAATCAATGTAATTGAGGTTAATTAATTTGGATTATACTTGATTATATAGTTGGACTATTATAATCATTATAATATATATAGTACCACTAATCGTTGATTAAATAGTTGGACTATTGTAATCAAGATAAAATTGAAAAGTTGGATATTTAAAATATAATCTGGGATTAAAAATTTTTAAATGATTTAATTTTCAAATTGGGAATAAATAATATGTTACTTTATTTGATAAAATAACTTATTATACCTTAAGCCCAAAATTAAGCAAATAAGCAGAGCATAAAATCTTTGGAAGATTTATGTGATGATGACTTAATGCTTAATTTAATATACTTGTCATAAATCTAATTTTAGATTTAAGAAGTATTAAAATTGCAATAAATAATTCTTGGAGAATTAATTGACTATTCTAGAGGAGATAAAGTCAAAGTTTGCAATTGGGCATGTAGCACAGGTGCACATCGTTTCAATATTCTAAACCCCAAGGCTTGGCCAAAAGTTTGTGAAATATTGAAAATGATAATTGACATATCCCAAAGTGACTACCATTTGGATATGGCAACACGAAGAAGAATTAAAAAGAAAGGGCAAGGCTCTGACTTTAAAAATGTTTGTCAAAGTTATGTTCACTACTAGTATTGAAATTAGATTTTAAATACTTAGTGTGGTACATAAAATATATGTATTGATGTTCAGAATCTGCTTTGAGCAGGATACTGACTTCAAGCTGAGATTGCTCTGCGAATCGGAAACAGGACGAAAGTCGCTGTTTCGACCGTAGATACCTAACTTTAGGAACTACCCTACGGGTGTGTACTTAAATTAGGAACTGTTATAATGTAACTAGTTTGACTAGAGACATTATCTCTATATCAGTGTTTAATCCATTGTGGATAACCTTTATATTCTAGAACACTAAGTGTTTCATTATATAAAGATGATATTGAGATAAACACATTAGATGTGAATAACAGAATTTATATTTTGAATATAATAAAAATCTCAAAACATATAAAATGACAAATAAATAGCTCAAATTGATTTGATCAATAGAGACTTATTTGTGGCATTGTTGTCTGGGACACAATTAAACAAGCTTCGTATATCCGCACTTTTGAAGAGTGGGTACTAGGACTGATTTGACTATTCAAATAAGGTCTGCGAATCTAGTTTATTAGGTAAAGTACCTAAAACACTATTACTTGGTAATAGTATAAGGGCCACCGATCTGTTAGCCCTATTCATGGTGAAGTTAGTGGGCCCATATTAGCTAGGCTAGATGTGAACATGAATATTCGTGACCTTGACGGATGTAGCATCACGTTATGGTTATGTGTTTCTTTTGAAGAACGCAATCGTAAACTTTAGAGTTTCGACACGAATAGAAAAACAGATCGGATATAGTATTATGCCGCCACGGTAAGACCGTATTGGAAAATACTTAAGCAGTAAGTTTCATATGTACATGAAAGAGTACGGTATTCTTTCATATGAGGACTCCTCCCGAGACACGTCAGTTAGACGGTGTGTCCGAACAAAAAAAAAAAAAAAAAACCGAATTTTGTTGGACATGATAAGGTTTATCACGAGTCGCTCTGAGCTACTGTTTCCTTCAATAAGGATATGTATTAACAGTGCAAAACTTATTTAGAATAAGGTTCCATATAAATCTGTTTGACATAGATGTCATATATGATATGAACAGGGAAGAAACGAGGTTTCTCATTCCTGATAATTTGGGTATGCCAGGCATAACGTTTGGATGATACCAAACTAAGGACCCAAATTGGATAAGTGCCAATTATAGGTTATCCTAAGGGAAACCATAAGTATAGTACTTATAAATCTCACATGAGAACAATATGATTGTTGCTCACCATGCGGTTTTCCTGAGAGGAATACCGATATGCAGTGGTCAGTGGGAGGACAGTAAAACGCGATGAAAATTGGGGTAATACTGTTCAAGGCACGAAGTCCATAATGGAACATTAATAGTTCATCAAGGATGAAACTAAACCATTAATCTTCAAATACACAAGAACCACGTAGATCGGAGAGAATCAGAAAACAACCTGGGGTATGGGTTTCTGATGTAACCCTTAATGATGTAAATATTATGGAGGTGTACCATCCGACTACGTTTTGAGGAAGTGATAGGAGGTATCGACTCCCTATTATGGTTAAGTGCCATGAGTCCGAAATGGATTCCATGTATAACAACTATTTTGGATACTAGTTGTTGTACCACAAGGCAATGTGCCTATTGGTACATTAAACGTCTTCAAGGAAGACATACATGGAAGGCAACATACCAACGTACAAAGCTGGGCTTTTGACGGAAAGGTATCGTTATCAACATTGTGTTAATAACGGTTCAACCTTTTACCTGTTGCCATGGTAAATCCATTTTGATGATGCTTGTTGATAACTGCGTATTTCATTTAAGAAATGTGTCAGTTGTAGATCAAAATCGCTTTCCTGAAAAGGAAACCTCTTGGAGGATGCTTACAACATCCTGACGATTTTGTATAACCGACAAACAAGGTTTGCGGGTTATTCGATCCATGTTTGGATTGAAGCAAGCATAAGGTTCTTGGAACTGTCGTTTTGAAATAATCATAATGATTTATGATTTGACTCAAAACGAAATAATTCTTGTGTATATAAGGAGGTTAGTGGGAGAGCGCACTGACAGTGAAATTCCCATAAAGCAATTGGTGAAAGCTTGGCTTTCATAGATATTCTTTCAATAGAAATTCTCCGTAGAATTCTGGGGGGAGTAACAACCTTTATTCAAGGAATAAAGATCTACTGGGATAGATTTGGAGTTGTTAACACTCTCTGGGAAATTGTACATTTAAAATGTACTTGTATTGGTGTCTCATACGCTTCGAGCATATGGAGTCACGATCAGGTCAATCCAAGTGATAGTCACTGGATTGAAGTTAAGAACATATGTTAGTATCTTAGAGAACTAAAGATGTTGTCTTAAACTATGGAGAAGGAGAACTTGAAGTGACTGGGATCACTGCTGCAAGTTTCCAAACAGTTAAATACTGCGGTACTATAAAGTTTGAATAACGAGACAGTGAGCTGGAAATCTTCCGAGCAAGATACTGTTGCCGTATAAACAACAAATGCGGATTATTGCTGCAGCTGAGGCAGCAATAGAAGCCATTTGGATCGAAAATAAATCTAATTAGATTAGATATAGTTCTGTTAGTAGCTGAGCTAGGCGTCAGCACAGGCTAAGGAATTAAAGGTCTCATCGACGATTCAGATATATACTTCTATATCATCTGATTCGTTTGGATCATACATCGTGGCGATGTAATGATCGGTGTAAATCGCGTCAGACGATAATCATACAAATCCGCTGACGAAACCTTTCCTCAGCAATTTGAGCGAACCGTACATAGTTCAGGTGTTAGACACTCGAGTGACTGGCTATGTGCCAAGTGGGAGATTGTTGGATAATATGACCCATAGCGTCACTATTTGACAGATCATAGTGTTGTTGTACAAATTAACTATGTGACAAGGAAATTGCACTCTCATTATTTGTGATTAGATCACCTTAGATATATAAATGAAGAGAGGTCCCTATGATTAGTTCCTGGATTGACAATGATATGAGACAGTATCAGTCCACGAAGGATTAATCATTAAATATCCCTAGCCGGAGTATTATCGAGACTGGACATCGATAATGCGGAATAGGCTAGTATTGTACTTGTGCGCGTTGTGAGGGCACAACGGCATAGTTCTCATATATATAAGTATTGGATACTTATGCAAGTGCGATAGGAGGTTGTGTTTCACCGATGGTACGGGAAACAGCTTCGCTCTGGATAGACCCTTCGGAATCCCATTGGTATTATGACTATGTGTCTATGGGAGGCCGAAATCAAGGTAGGTGTGTATAGTCTTAACCTGAGACTTACATCGCTAATGCTTACGACAATCAATATACTTTAGTTGAGGTCGTCTAGGACTTAACCGGTTCTGTGTACGCCAATGCTGGGTATATTGAGAATCGTAGTGTATTGGATGTGATGTCAAGACGGAAGTATCACTCCAGTCATAGTGGAGATGATGTCACGCAGGATACGGTATTAGTGCTCTTAAGTGCTGCGCGGCCATCGGGATATTATGACAAGGTCATGTATATCGATTATAGAGACTAGTTACCAGACATCCGACATGTGCTTCGGACGGGGCAGACACTTATCCAGCCCCAGGCCTAGCACGTGACTATCCGATACTGGGCCGATATACATAATACTTGGTATACTACGCTTGATATAGATCTTAAATATTCTTAGATGGATATGTCCGGAGAATTGGGTAGACTTAGTGCTTTGCTAGGAGTCGACCTTGTCTCGTAAATCGGTAGAACGTAGTACTTGGTACGTACGTGATTCGAATACTCCGACGACCGTATTTACTACCAACTTATCCGGAGATCTCATGGGTCGCTTCCCGATAATCCACCGATGACGCACCACTCGCACTCTTGAATAATCTGGGATTATATAGAAGAGAGAGAAAATTAATCTAGGATTAATAACAGAGATATTTTATCTAGGATAAAATATCGTCTAGAGAGAGATAACGATTAATTTGGAATTAATCGGTAAATTAATATATTCGATATATTAAACGAAATTAGATTTCGACGCGGAATTAAAATTAGATTTTAATTCGGGCGAACGAATTAATTTAGAATTAATTCGTTAGCGACGTGAATAGTAATTCGCTAGGCGTAATCATCTAATTACGACGCGACGGAAAAATCGTTAATTGGAATTAGCGAACCCGAGCCCGAGTGTGATTGCGAGCGCATTCGTATTTCGAATTCGAGTGCGGCAACGCAAGTCGCATCAAGCGTCAAATCATTAGTCGCATCAAGCGTCAAATCGATAGTCACTTCAGCGTCAAATCACTTGTCACTTTGAGTGATATGACTTGACAACTTGAAAATTGATATGACTTGATGGACATTGATATGGAGTGTGGAACACTCAAGCTTATTACATTCAATTGTTTGACTTTTTGAAAGTTAAATTAATTGGTAAATCATTTAATATTTTTGGAAAATATATATAAACAAAATGATTTACAACTTTGTGTAATAACTTAACACATTTTTTCTCTCTCAATTTTGCTCTCTTCTTCTCTCACGCCCAAGACCATTTCTTCACTGGTTTTGAACCATTTTGGCGTGACTTTGAGGGAAGCAAGAGTTGGGTTTTCATGGTGGAAATCCAAGTGCTAGCACACTACGAGTCTTGCGAAGGTGGTAGGGAGGTTCACCCATGAGCCGGGATCCGTCGGACGAGGCTTAGAGCTCCGTTTTGCATCTCAAAATTTCTTTTTGGAGGCAGTTCACTGCTGCAGTTCAGGCGTGAAAACAGTGGGATTTTTGGCTTGATTCGTCTCCAAATCGACTCAACCGACCGATGTAAGTATTCCGCTATCTTCGTTGGTGTATTCACGCATGTTTTCATTGCTTGTATTATCTTGGGACCTAGATTAAAAACAACACGCTTGAATTGCAATACTCGTTGTCGTTCTTTAGGAATGGTGTCTGATAATCGCGAAGATAAAATTAAATTCATTAGGGATGGCTTGAGTAAGGAGTCTTTAGATGATATATCTTTGACTCTTGAGACGCATCCCAGTGGATATGTTCATATAGCCATCCGCAAATTACATACACAATTCCAAAAATAAAGACAACAGTTAAGTCTTGGAATCTGACTCAAAAAGACCCTGTTTGCCAATCTATAAGAAAATTGGATGGGAAGTTTGTCCCTGACGTATAGACGTCAATCAAGCCGCTATGTTTCTTGTACATATTATATCTCTTTGTCTTTTCCTAATAATTGTGATTTGTTTTGTTGTTTTCTTTTATTTTCTCCGATAGGATCCAGACCTTTTTGACTATCACGATTTATTTTATTGTTTAACTAATAATTATCATTTGGCAGGTACTAGTGCTATTATTTTACTCACCTTTTTCAGGTGTTATAAATTCAACTCATCATTGCACTTTTGAAGACATCCAGAGTAAAACATGGAATCCACTTCAAGAAGACGAGTTGAAAACATCTGTGTGTTTTGCGGTACTAGTGTTGGTTTTAAG
Source organism: Zanthoxylum bungeanum (assembly GCA_019454045.1). Lineage (NCBI taxonomy): Eukaryota > Viridiplantae > Streptophyta > Magnoliopsida > Sapindales > Rutaceae > Zanthoxylum > Zanthoxylum bungeanum. The sequence goes on along the minus strand of SKCR01038170.1, from coordinate 131,798 downwards.
CCACAATACATAGAATTGGGTCGAGTCTTAGCTGCAAGGAATATGCACTTAGTATATGGCGGAGGCAATCTTGGACTAATGGGGGTCATTTCAAAGGTTGTACATGAATGAGGCAGTCAAGTCTTGGGAATCATCCCAAAACCCTTGGCGGAGGCAAATCTTATTGGACCATCAAACGGAGAAGAGCTAATTGTGCCAGGTATGTCTGAACGACTGGTAGAAATGATTAACCGTGTTGATGTTTTTATTGCTTTTCCAGGTGCTTGGGTACATTGGAGGAAATTTTTACAGTGTTATCTTGGGAAAACTTGAACATACACCAGAAATCGCTTAGACTGTACAATGTTGAAGGATTTTATGATTTTCTTTGTGTATTTCTTGATGATGCCAGGAGAAATTGGTTCGTGACAAAACCTATGAAAGAACTCCTCTTTAATGCTAGAACTGCTCCGGATCTAATTGACCAAATCTTAGCCTATGAACCACAAATTGACCCTATCATTTCAAAGATAAATTGGTCAGAGAACGATCGTGGTAAGAGGCGTCAGATTAATATGGATCTTAACCTTTAACTTTTCTTGTAAAATTTCAGCTAACCAGTTACTATCTTCTAAACTCTTCTTCTACTGTTTAAGACATTGGGGACAATGTCTCATTTAGGTTTGGGGGAGGGAATTAGTTGATCAGTATCTTGTTTTATGTGTTGTTTTTATTTTTAGTCCAAAATTTTTCGAAAAATACAAAAAAAATTGAAAATTTTTCAAAAATTACAAAAATATTTTGCGATTTTATGTTTTTATTTTGACTAAAAAGGTGAAATTGGTAAGAGATAGCTGTGTAAGGAGTTCCCACTCCTAAGACGTATCTCAATCCTATTTCGAAACAAGTCAATTTTTGTTTATTTCCTTTTAAATTATTTAATTTGTAAATTCTCCATAAAATTGACTAAAATGGATCTTCATATGCTCAGTTGGCAGGTATTATCAACATGCATGGTAACATACGGACATGAGTTGTAATTGAAAAGTTCTTAATATTCAGTGCTCTAGTTTAATTGAAGGAAGCATCTCAAAAAGTGATGGAGTAAAAAAAAATCAAAAATCAAAGAAAAAATCAGAAAAAGCAGAAAAATTATTCCATTACTGTAAAACGGTGTGAATTCGGATAAAACTTTAGCACAAAAATATTACCTTCTTCTCAACTACACTTGTGACTGTTGTGGGCAAAAATGAGTTGATTAATATTTTGTTGGCTGTGTATATGGAGAATGGTAAATATAACCGAAGAATTTACTTATTCGGTAATTTAGAAAGAAAGAAAACAACTAGTAACTTGGAGTAGAAGTTTCACCTGATTAGTCACTAACTTCTTTATTCTCTTTTCTATTGTCTTTTTGCTTTTGTGTGCATTAGTTTCACTACCTTTTTACTTTTGTAAAATGTTTGTGGGTATCATTGCTGTAAACCCTCACGATACTACAACTCGTCCACTAGGGACACCTAGGGGTTTAAAGGCTTGTTCCATACGCTAAATGCAACCGTGATCCCTACGAAAGTGGCTTAGTTAAATTTTATTTTAAAGATGTTTATGTTATTTTATTTTGTGTTTTGCTCGAGGACTAGCAAAATGTTAGGTTTGGGGGTGTGATGAGTGGTAAATATATTACTATTTCTCACTCATTTGACCTAATTTTGTGTATAGATTCTTGAGTTTTGTGAATATTTTGATATGTTTTGTGGTATTTTGTAGATAAATAAAGTTTCAGGACTCTCTGGAGGTAATTTGGGGCCAAAATAGAGAAAAACGGACAAAAGGGAAATTTGGTAATTTTGCGCGTAGCGACGCGCAAGCCTTTGGCGTCGCGACGCCTAACATACGCCATCAGCTGCTAACGTGCGCCGAGGGAACGTGTCAGAATCTGAAAAGTTTGACTTGCTAACGTGCGCCTGCCACTTGTCAACATCACAGCCAATCCGCTAACGTGCGTTGTGCCACGTGTCATCATCATATGGTGCCAAAAATCGCCATCGCCACGTGTTGACATGTGTCATCCCGCGTGTCTGACACGTCATCGTCGACATTAGCAGCTGACTGAGTCAACTCACCACGTCACCGCCACATCATCATTAGCCAATCACAGTGTGCCATGTGTCGCAATCCTACGGTGCCGACAATCACTTTTTCCACATCATCGCCACGTTAGCACAATTATTGAGTCAATTATCCACATTGCAATGTCAGCGGATAAGAATCTTGATGGACGAATCAGCGACTGACACGTGGCGTGTCACGACGCGCACACCCTACAGAGGCCTATAAATTCAACTCAATTTTCTAATTTTAGATGTACATTCCTCTCTGTAATTCTCTGAATAAATAAGAAGTTTGTATCTATTCTTCTTTTAATTTCAGTTTTGTAATTAATTTTAATTACGTTATGTAATAGTAATTTATTTTCTTTACTTTTTCAGTTTTTACTATTCAGCTATGAGGAGATAACTTCCCCCTGCTAGGGTGAAAGGTAAAACTTTTAATACTGCTATTTAGATTAATCTCCATAATTATAATATATTTACTATTTAAAATTTGACTTAATGAGGATACCGCTATATTGGCCGGTTGGTAATTGATATTAAATTGATTTTAATTTGACTAAGCAAGGATACCACCTGGTTGGTCGGTTGGTAATTTACCGCCTATATGGTTGGATTATGGACAAATATTATTACCGCCTTAATGGCTGGTTGGACTTAATTTGACTTAATCAGGCTACCGCCTATATGGATGGTTGGTAATACCATCACAAGTTAATATATTATATTAAGGGAGATATCTAAAATAGTAGTAGTAAAAGTAGATCCTTTAACCATAGCATTTTATTTTTGTAATTTTACTTTTCAGGATTTACTTTACCGCATTTACTTTTCAGTATTTTATTTTATGTCTTTTACTTTAAAGTTGTTACTAGCCCTAGTTATGTGTCGTAACTAAGTTAGTTATCTAGGGTTGTGATGAATTTTAATATCACCGGTTTATAAGGGGTTATTTTATAGTTTGGGTAATTTAAAGGTTTACATATTAAGTCTTAAGCTTAATGCGTCTTGTTAATTGGCCAGTAATAAGATTACTTTGGTAAATCTAAAATAAACTTGACAAAGGAATTTTAGGTTTCAGCCTTAGACTTAATAGCCCACGATCTTCCTGTTGGGTTTCTAGGTTAGTCCCAAGATCAATTTCAAGTAAGAAATCATGTGCGAATACAACAAAGAAGTATGGTGGAATCATACTTACATTGATCGGCTTTTGCGATGCGAGGAACAACAAAAATCTTCAAGCTTTTGCTCCATGATGCTCACGGTTTTGGGCTCCATTTTTGTCCTCCATTTTCAGTCCTTCAAGCTCCAAGCTTGGTGTGCATTCCATGCCCACGGGTGGGTTTCCCTATCACCTTCGTAAGACTCCGGATGTGTGCTAGCACCTTGGAAATTTTGCCAGAAAATTCCCTAATTTCTTCCTTTTCATTCTCGGCAATTGCAGTAATTTTGGGGAAGAAAAATGCCCCAAGGCCGTGAGAGGAGAAGAGAAGAATGAGAGAGGAAAGTCAAAAGTGTTGTGTGTAAAAAAAATTGATTTCAAAAACCAATTAAATGTTATACCAAATATTTGGTATTTGTCATTTAATTTCTTACACAAATTGGAGTGTAAAACAAGTTATCATCATTGTCACCAAAACCCACCACCAAAAGCAACTAAATATGACAAGTGATGTGATAATTGATGTGACAAGTAGGCCCCACTCGATTCAAAATGCGAGTGGGCTCGCAAACACTCTCGGGCTAGGGTTCGCTAATTCCGAATTAACGAATTTTCCGTTGCGACGTAATTAAATCGAATTTAATTAAATAATTATGCGTAGCAAAACTACCTTTCACGTCGCTAGCGAATTAATTCTAAATTAACTCGTTTGCCCGAATTAAAATCTAATTTTAATTCCGCGTCGAAATCCAATTTCGTTTAATATATCGAATATATTAATTTTATCGATTAATTCCAAATTAATCGTTCTCTCTCTTTTAAATAATATTTTATCCCAGATAAAATATCTCCGCAATTAATCCCAGATTAATTTTCTCTCTCTTATAATTAATCTCATATTAATAAAGTGTGAGTCATACGTCATCGGTGAATCTTCGGGAAGCGACCCATGAGATCCCCAGATATGTTGGTAGTAAATCCGGTCGTCGGACTATCCGAACACGTACGTACCTAGTACTACGTTTTTACCGATTTACAAGACATGGTTGGCTTTTAGCAAAGCACCGTGCCTACCTAATTCTCCAGAAATATTCTTATAGGAATATGTGATCTATATCAGGCGTAGTATACGTAGTATTGCGTATTTCGATCCAATATCGGATGTCACGTGCAAGGCCTAGGGCTGGAATTGTGTCTGCCCCGTACGAAGCACATATCGGATCTCTGGTAACTAGTCTCTATAATCAGATAATCATGACCTAGTCATATTATCCCGATGACTGCAGTACATAAGAGCACCAGTTCCGTATCCTACGTGATCATCATTTCCACTATGACTGGAGTGATACTTCTGTCTTGACATCACACCCAATACACTATGATTCTCAATATACCCAGAAGAGGCATACACAGAACCTATTAAAGCCTTGGATGACCAAAACCAAAGTATATTGATTGGCGCAGGTATTAGCGGTGCAAGTCTCAGGTTAAGACCAAATACACCTACCCTGATTCGGACTTCCATAGACACATAGTCATACTACCAATGGAATTCCGATGGGTCTATCCAGAGCGAAGCTGTTCCCGTACCATCGGTAAACACAACCTCCTATTACACTTGCATGAGTATCTTATACCCAAATATATGAGAACTATGTTGTTATGCTCCCACAACGCGCACAAGTGTAATACTAGTCTTTTACGCATTATTGATGTCCAATTTCGATAATACTTTGACTAGGGATATTTAATCATTAAACCTTCATGGATTGATATGTCTCATATCATCTCAATCCGAAACTAATCATATGGACCTTTTATCATTTATACATCTAGGTAATCCAATTACACATGATAAAGAGGCAATTTCCTTTGTCACATAGTTAATTTGTACAACAACACCATGATCTGTACAAATAGTGATGCTATGGGTCATAATTATCCAAAAATCTCCCACTTGGCCTATAGCCAATCACTCAAGTGTCCTACACCCGAACTATATACGGTTCGCTCAAACTTCTGCTGAGAAAATGCTTTCGTCAGCGGATTTGTGGTGTTATCATCTGATGCGATTTATTCGATCATCACATCGCCACGATGTATGATCCGAACGAATCAGATGAATATTTGAAGTATATATCTGGATCATTGATGAGACCATTAATTCTTTAGCCTGTGCTGAAGCCTAGCTCAACTGCTAACAGAACTACTCCTAATCTGATTAGGATTATTATCGATCCAAAAGCCTTCTATTGCTGCCTCAGCTGCAGCAATAATCCACTTTTATTGTTTATTCGGCAACAGTATCTTGCTTGGAAGATTTCCAGCTCACTATTCCGTTATTCAAACCGTATAGTACCGTTATTGCGACTTATAGTCGTTTTTATCGGTTTGGAAACTTGCAGAGGTGATCCCAGTCACTTCAAGTTCTCCTTCTCCATAGTTTAAGACAACATCCTTAGTTCGACTAAGATACTTAAGGATGTTCTTAACATCAATCTAGTGACTATCACTTGGATTGGCCCGATTGTGGCTCCATATGCTCAAAGCATATGAGACACCAGGTCGCGTACACTTTTCAATGTACAAGTTCTCGGAGAGTATTAACAACTTTAAATCTATCCCAGTAGATCTTTATTCCTAGAATAAAGGTTGTTTCTCACAAAGAATTCTACGGAGAATTTTCATGAAAGCCAAGCTTTCACCAACTGTATTATGGGAATATCATTTCCAAGAAATGACATATCATCATTACTTAGGACATTCATTGTCAGTGCGCTCCCACTAACTGCTTATAAACATCCTCTAAAAGGTTTCAGCTGCCATATTTCATGAATGAAACATGCAGCATTAGCAAGCATTATCCAAATGGATTTGACCATGGCAACAGTTAAAAGGTTTCTTCGTAATCGACACAATGTTGATAACGATACTTTTTCGCTACAAGCCCAGCTTAGTACGTTGGTATGTTTCCATCCATGTATGTCCTCCTTGAAGACTGACATAGTTCCAATAGGCACAATGCCTTTCGGTACAACAACCAGTGTCTAAACCTAGTTGATATACATGGAATCCATTTCGGACCTCATAGCACTTTGCCATAATAGGGAGTCGTTACCTTGTATCACTTCCTCACACATAGTCAGTTCGTATTCCTCAATAAGATTGACATCTTTACGAGGTGAGATCAGAAACCCATACCTCCCAGGTTGTTTTCTGACTCTCTCTGACTTACGCGGTTTTTGTGTATTCGAAGATTATTGGAATAGTTTCACCCTTGATGAACTATTTGTGTTCCATTAAGGAATCGGTGTGCTTGAATAGTATTACTCTGATTTTCATCGAGTTTTACTTTCCTCCCACTTACCACTGCATATAGGTATTCCTCTTAGGAAAACCGCATGGTGAGCAACAATTAAATTGTTCTCTAGTGAGTTGTATAAGTACTATACTTAGGTTTCCTTAGGATAACCCACAACTTAGGCACTTATCCGATTTGGGTTCTAGTTTGGTATCATCCAAACATATGCCCAGCATTCCCAAATCTTCAGGAATGAGAAAACCCGCTTTCTTTCCTGTTCATATCTAATATGAAGTCTGTCTAACAGATTTTTATGGAACCTTATTCAAAATAAGTTTTGCACTATTTAAAGCTTATCCCTTGAAGGAAATGGTAGCTCAGAGCGACTCATGATTAACCTTATCATGTCCAACAAAATTTGGTTTCTCAGTTCGGACACATCGTCAAATTGACGTGTTCCGTGGGAGTCCTCATTGAAAGAATACTATACTCTTTCAAGTATTTGAGAAAATTATTGCTTAAGTATTTACCATCATGGTCTAACCGTGATGGTTTTAATACTATAGCCGATTTGTTTGTCTACTTTGTGTCGAAACTCTTTGATTTCATCAAAAGTTTCTGATCCGTGTTTCAAAAGAAACACATAACCATAACGCGATGCCACATCCGTAAAGGTCACAAAACATTCATATCCACATCTAGCCTAGCTAGACATGGGCCCACTTACGTCACTATCAACGAGGGCTAACAGATCAGTGGCACTTACTCTTTTACCAAGTAAAAGGTGTTTTAGGCACTTTGCCTAATAAACTAGATTCGTAGACATCATTTTAATAGAATCAAATACGTCCTTGTATCCACTCTTCGAAAGTGTGGATATACGAGTCTTGTTAATTGTGTCACAGACAACAATGCCATAAATAAGTCTTAACTGATTTAAATCAGTTTGAGCCATTTGTTTGTCCTGTTATACGTTTGAGATTTATTTATATTCAAAATATAAATACTATTATTCACATCTAATGTGTTTATCTCAATATCACTTTATAAAATAAAACACTTTAGTGTTCTAGAATATATAGGTATACCCACAACGGGTTAAACCCTGATATAGAGATAATGTTTCTAGTCAAACTAGTTACATTGTAACAGTTTCCTAATTCAAGTACATACCCAAAAGGTAGTTCCTAAACTTAGGTCTCTACGGTCAAAATAGTAACTCTCGTCCCAATTCCGACTCGCAGATAAATCTCATCTGAAGTTAGTATCCTGTTCTCAGCAGATTCTGCACATCAGCACATATTTATATACCACATCTAGTATCTAAAATCCAATTTTAATACTAGTAGCGAACATGTTTATGACAAACATATTTGAAGTCGGAGCCTAGCACCGTCTTCAATTCCTTCATGTCTGCCTTGTCCATACGGCAGTCATGCTTCCGTGACCCCGTTTGCCACAATTTAGGCAGACATCTTGGGATATGTCCTTTGTCTTCCCAGAAGATTATAATGATTTTGCCTTTGCCTCTTTTCCACACCCAGAAGCCTTCTGCCAAGCCTTGGCCTTCTAGAATGTTGAAATAAGATACGCCTTGCGCTTCTTGCCTATTGCAAACTCCGGCTTTGTCTCCTTCAGTATAGCCATTAACTCTCCAAGAGTTTTCTATTGCAATTTGTACTTCTAAGATCTAAGAATAGATCTATGAAGATCCTTCAATTTCATTATCATACTATAAGGATCTAATCCTTAGTTCTGATTAAGAAATTAAGGAGTCTATTTGGCAAGCTTAATGGATTAAGCACTAAAGTTATCATCACATGAATCTTCAAGATCATGCTCTATTATTTGCTTAACTCCGGGCTTAAGCCCAAGATGTTACTCTGTCAAATAGAATAACTTCTCAGTTTTCAGGACTATCCTGAAGTTTTATTCCCAATTTGAAAATTAAAGTCGTTTAAATACATTTTCATCCAGGATTATGTTTTAAACACTAATCTTTCAATTATCTTGATTCCAATAGTCCACACTATCGAATTAACGATTTTAGGTACTATTTATTATAATGATTACTATAGTCTAACTATATAATCAACTATAATTTTAATAGGTTAAATTCAATTATATTGATTACTATAATCCAATTATAAAATCAACTATTAATTGAAATAGTTTGAATACAGTCCAACTGTTCAATTAAAAACAACATAAATATTAGTCCAACTAATATATTAATATATTGATGAAAAATGAAATGAGCACGTATTGCAAGTAACTAAACGAATATTAAAAATTTAATACTTGCCTCCAACTATTTTTCGGCGAGCCTCTAACCCTCTGTGGAGTACTCGGGAAACCTTGTTTCCTAGTGGGCTAGGATCCCGTTAAATAACACACAATCTTGACTTTGGCCAACAAAATGTATGATAATTAACTAGGTAGATCTCTAAGATCAATTGGATCTCATCTAATTCCTAGATCTAGTAGGTGGACAACCAAGTCCGAAACATATATCTTATATATGCCAATATATCCAATATATTCTCTAACCTTTTTCCTCTGAAGCAACTAAGCCTTGGCTTTGGCACAACAAACTTAGGATCCCAGTTAAGCGGAACCCATTGACTATGGAAAGCTTCGTAATCAATGTCGATGGACAAGAAGTGATCTTGACTTTGGCCAAGAAATCACAACTTGGACAAGACACCGATATGGAACAAAGCCTTCATGATTCAAACACATCCGCGACGGACAAAGGTCTTGACTTTGGCCAACAAACCAGTGCCAATCTTGGATCTTGAGTAAGAATCACTCAATGGAAGGAAAAACGCTTAATATGTGTTGAGGGTTTTTTGCGTAATTGGCAACCAATTAATTATCTATGTTAAGGTCTCATCATCACACCCTTAAACATTCATTCTAAACACATAATAAGGCGCGTATAAATATAATAATGATATGCAGATGGATACTTAACACATTGTTCCTAGAACAAATCTCTCCATTTCCTCTCTCCCGCTAGAACAAGTATTACTTCTACCCGATTACATAACACTTCTAAAGAAACCTCATTTACATTGAGGGGAATAGGTGAGAAGAGAAATACACAGAGTCAAGAGGTAATAGGCTGGACACGCAGGTCCAATTAATAAATTCTAAATTTATTACAACAATTTCCAAAATTGCCCTCACCCATCTAATATCCATCCGATATACATTATTCATACATCGCATCCATGTATTCACACAAAGCATGTTATCAATTAATCTAATCCAATTAATTAATATGAAATTAATGACCATCCAATGTTCAAACAACGATTTGATTTTGCGCGAGTCAAACTCGTTTTGCGTATAAGTACTCAAAGTACGAATTCAACGAATTATATTAAACTACAACATTAAATCCAATTTAATTTGTATTTAATACTAATTCTATATTTAATTTTAAATTAAATATTTACACTTTATTAATGAACCTTTACGACTTAGATTCTAAATCTAATCGTTACGGGTCTCAAAGCCCGATTAACATCCAATGTTAATTTAATTAAAGTCCAATGGGCTTTTAATTAATTTCATAAGGCATGGAATTTTGGTCAATATGGGTCAAACCCAAATACCAAAGCCCATTTAAGGAATCACCCTTATTTGCCAAGAAACCAATTTAGGCCCATTAGGCCCAATTAAAATTAAAGGTCCATTAAGTCATAATTGGACTTTATGGATATGGTTTTGGGCCCAATTGGATCCAACCAATTAGTCTAAAACAAACTTGGCCCAACCAAGTCCATTAAGCCCAATTACAACTTTAAAAGCCCAATTCCAAATTTGGCCCAATTAATTAAATTACAAAAATTCCAAATTTCATAATTAAATTAATTAAGTGTGATGCCATAATTAATTACTCAAATTAATATTTCCAAAACACTAATTTACACAATTAATTATGCTCATTATCATCAACACATGTCCAACACATTTGAATCAAAAAATCATATCAATTTACATGCTTATAGTCACGGCAATGGTAGGGATTTCTTTGTCCGATTCAGTTTTAATCCAATTAAATCCTAAATCAGCATTACCTAAATGATTTCAACTCATCCAATGATCAAAAACACAAAAATCACCATGACATTTTAGGGCATCAAGATTTGGCCAAGCCTAAATTTTGGGGAAAAATTGATCCAATCCATTTTTACATTGATCGAATACAAGAAATCATGTGCGAATATAACAAAGAAGTATGGTGGAATCATACTTACATTGATCGGCTTTTGCGATGCGAGGAACAACAAAAATCATCAAGCTTTTGCTCCATGATGCTCACAGTTTTGGGCTCCATTTTTGTCCTCCATTTTCGGTCCTTCAAGCTCCAAGCTTGGTGTGCATTCCATGCCCACGGGTGGGTTTCCCTATCACCTTCGTAAGACTCCAGATGTGTGCTAGCACCTTGGAAATTTTGCCACAAAATTCCCTAATTTCTTCCTCTTCATTCTCGGAAATTGCAGTAATTTTGGGGAAGAAAAATGGCCCAAGGCCGTGAGAGGAGAAAAGAAGAATGAGAGAGGAAAGTCAAAAGTGTTGTGTGTAAAAAATTGATTAAAAAACCAATTAAATGTTTTATCAAATATTTGGTATTTGTCATTTAATTTATTACACAAATTGGAGTGTAAAACAAGTTATCATCATTGTCACCAAAACCCATCACAAAAAGCAACTAAATATGACAAGTGATGTGACAACTGATGTGACAAGTGGGCCCCACTCGATTAAAAATGCGAGTGGGCTCGCAAACACTCCCGGGCTAGAGTTCGTTAATTCCGAATTAACGAATTTTCCGTTGCGACGTAATTAAATCAAATTTAATTAAATAATTATGTCTAGCAAAATTACTATTCACATCGCTAGCGAATTAATTCTAAATTAACTCGTTTGCCCGAATTAAAATGTAATTTTAATTCCGCGTCGAAATACAATTTCGTTTAATATATCGAATATATTAATTTTATCGATTAATTCCAAATTAATTGTTCTCTCTCTTTTAAATAATATTTTATCCCATATTAAATATCTACGCAATTAATCCCAGATTAATTTTCTCTCTCTTATAATTAATCCCAGATTAATCAAGTGCGAGTCATACGTCATCGAGGAATCTTCGGGAAGCGACCCATCAGATCCCCGGATATGTTGGTAGTAAATCCGATCGTCGGACTATCCGAACATGTACGTACCTAGTACTACGTTTTTACCGATTACAAGACATGGTTAGCTTCTAACAAAGCACCGTGCCTACCTAATTCTCCAGAAATATTCTTATAGGAATATGTGATCTATATCAGGCGTAGTATACATAGTATTGCGTATTTCGATCCAGTATCGGATGTCACGTGCAAGGCCTAGGGCTGGAATTGTGTCTGCCCCGTACGAATTACATATCGGATCTCTGGTAACTAGTCTCTATAATCGGATAATCATGACCTAGTCATATTACCCCGATGACTGCAGTACATAAGAGCACTAGTTCCGTATCCTACGTGATCATCATCTCCACTGTGACTGGAGTGATACTTCCGTCTTGACATCGCACCCAATACACTACGATTCTCAATATACCCAGAAGAGGCGTACACGGAACCTGTTAAAGCCCTGGACGACCAAAACCAAAGTATATTGATTGGCGTAAGTATTAGCGGTGCAAGTCTCAGGTTAAGACCAAATACACCTACCCTGATTCGGACTTCCATAGACACATAGTCATACTACCAATGGAATTCCGATGGGTCTATCCAGAGTGAAGCTGTTCCCGTACCATCGGTAAACACAATCTCCTATTACACTTGCATGAGTATCATATACCCAAATATATGAGAACTATGTCGTTATGCTCCCAAAACGCGCACAAGTGTAATACTAGTCTTTTACGCATTATTGATGTCCAATTTCGATAATACTCTAACTAGGGATATTTAATCATTAAACCTTCATGGATTGATACTGTCTCATATCATCTCAATCCGAAACTAATCATATGGACCTTTTATCATTTATACATCTAGGTAATCCAATTACACATGATAAAGAGGCAATTTCCTTTGTCACATAGTTAATTTGTACAACAACACCATGATCTGTACAAATAGTGATGCTATTGGTCATAATTGTCCAACACTTCCTTGAGGATAGATAACCCTTTAATAGATTTCCTTACAGGATAGTCATATACCTGTCAAGCGGGGGTAGCCATAATTGGAACTTAAACTTAATGAATCCAGGTAATTTGGTTGACATAAACATATGGTTCAATTGGGTTAAACTGAGTATTTGCATCTGACCATTGACAGAGGCTTTCGCATAATTTCGTGTTCCAGGTTAGTAAACCTATATATTACACAAACATAAAATAATCACTTCATCTTTAAAATGATATTGGAAGAAATCACAACCTTGGATAGTTTTATAAATTTGAATTCTCCTCAACCTACTTTTGTGCAATTTTATTTACTTGTTTTTAAATTTAAAATCATCACCATTCCCAATCAATTAATCAACCTGTTAGATACTAGTAATCATTTGACCTCATAAAATTAATAGATTAGGTATTAAGTCCTCGTGGGATCGATATTTTTTATACTACTTGAACGATAGGTGTGTTTGCGTTATACGCGTGTGATTACGACGGTCAGCGTAATCAAAATTTGGCGCCGTTGCCGGGGAGACGGTTTACAATTTAAAGGAGCAGGTTTGCTTGGTCAAACACAAAGCGGTAACTTCGTTCCATCTTTTATTCTTTTGTTTATTTATTAATTATTTATTTATTTATGTTATTTCAGTTTTTATTTTAGTTTAGATTTTAATTTTTAGTTTATTTCTTTTTTATTTTATTTTATTTTATTTCTTTATTTTTTTTGTTTCCCGTATTACTTAAGCTTTAATTGCATGCCTAGACGTATGGATAGATGTAGACACTTACATTTTTGCATGAAAGCCCAATGATGAGCCTCGTATGGAGGCACTACCCTATAAGTTGCGGAAGTCGCGGGAAATGGACGTCGGAAGGGAAAAATTTAAAAATAAATACTTCAACAAATTTAACTCGCTAATTGGCCTCGGGTTCGCCCGATTAATCTCTGTTTTAAAATATTAAGCCTCGGCCCAAAACCCCCGCACCCATCCAAAGCCCAATTCGCCCAAGCTCAATCCAAAAATAATTAAAATATTTAAAACATATGTCACAAATTAAATCAAATCCAATTAAAATTAAATTAAATCCAATTAAAATTAAATAAATCCCCTTCCTAATTTAAATAAATCACTCACCAAATTAAAGATATTTCCCACCAAAATTACACAAATTTGTTTCCCTTTATAAACTAATTAAACACATCTTTTTTTTGTATGATTTTGTTTCCTTGTTTTGAAACCTCACCACACTAAGAAACCCTAACCCACTCTTATAAAAAGGGACATAAACCAAACCTTAAACTCCATTGACTCCTCACGGCTCATTCTGACGGTAATACAAAAAAATAAACCCTAAACACTCATCATCCCCCTTGGCTCTCTCACTCCTCACGCTTCTCTATCTCACGTAAACCTCATCTTCTCTCACCTCTCTCTTCTCTGATCCACCAAAGCCACTCACGCAGACCCCACTCGGTAAACAACATAGCTCTCGCCTCTCTCTAAGAAACCCTGGCAGCCCTCTCTTTAACGCCTCACTCACCAACCAACCAAACTAAACCATAAACTAAAGACACACACAACATTTCCCTCCCTCAGGCACTCACAGCTTCACGACAGCCACGTTCAACACCCTACCATCAACGCATTAAAATCCTTAGCACCGACACCCTCATGCCACTTACGAACACACCATGCAGTGAGCAGAGAGGAACGTGAACAACAACAAAACAAATAACCATGTGAACCAAACCTTAAAACTACCGACAAACAGTCCAAAACAGTCCCCGAACCAACCCCAAAACAGCAGCAAAATAACCCCAAAAACTGACCCTAAAATAGTCCAAAACAGTCCCTGAACCAAACCCCAAAATAGCAACAAAATAACCCCAAAAACAGTCCCCGAAACAACCCAAAAACAGCGAGCAAAATAGCAAGGAAAAATAGTAGAAAAAGAGTGAAGAAAACATCGGAAACGGTAGTCCAAAACAGTGGCAAACCAGAAAACTAATGGAGCATTAACCCTTCCGGCGACGACGTAACGCACTTTCGAAAAGCAACTTAAAAGGTAAGACATGAGGGCCCCTTTTTTATCATTTATCTTTTAGTTATTCTTTGTCAATCACTCGCATGCATCGTTATGTTTTACGTATAGTTTTGTTTGTGTTGGGTTGATGATTGCGTGCTATCTCTTGTGGTATATCAGATGGAAACCTAGACCTAAATTCCGTAGCCGAATCTGAATGGACGGTAGTGCGGTCTGTACTTGGGATAAAACTCCATGTACCGCTTGAGGGACTTTCAAGCACGTGTTACATTTTGGTATTTAATTTTGCCACGCCTTTTAGTCCGTTATTTACTTTTCGTATATTACTTCTTTGTTTGTTCATGCATTGTTGATTGATGCGCATGGGCTAATTACGTTGGTTTAAAGATCCTCTATTTGAGGGAGAAAAAGCCTAAAAGGCTACCTTTACCACAATATTTTGCCGCGCCTTTTTATTATTCCGTTATTTACTTTTCGCACATTATTTCTTTATTTATTTTCTATGCATTGTTACTTGATGCGCATGGGCTAATTACGTTGGTTTAAAGGTCCTCTAGTTGAGGGAGAGAAAAAGCATAAAAGGCTACCTTACCACAATAATTTGCCGCGCCTTTTTATTATTCCGTTATTTACTTTTCGCACATTATTTCTTTATTTATTTTCTATGCATTGTTACTTGATGTGCATGGGCTAATTACGTTGGTTTAAAGGTCCTCTACTCGAATGCGTTTATGAACGCTACTCGAACACGTATGCATATTGTTTTATCATGCATCAGGCCTCATCTCGTTCGAACGCGTTTCCAAACGCTATACGAACGCGAACATTCTGTCTCATTTCCGTTCAAACGCGTTTCAGAACGCTAATCGAACGCGCATGCATTCTACTTTACCATGCATCAGGTCTCATCCCGTTCGAACGTGTTTCTGAATGCTATACAAACGCGAACATTCTGTTTACCATTCGAACACGTTTTCAAACGCTACACGAACGCACATACAGTGAACATAATGTTTACTTCTTTGGTCATTTCTTTTGCATTACATAATTAACCATATCATTTCATTATTGACTCTCTTTTACCTTTATTAATTATTTATATTTCCGTATTTATTTATTTGATATGTTCATGAGATTGTGTGCTTGCTTTTATTATTAATGCCTTTATAGTTGTTATTAGTTGCACTATTGCGCTTTATTGTTTAATACGTTTATGAATTATGCATTTTGCCTTCATTTTTTATTTACGATTATGGGTGTGCAAACTTGTGTGTTGCTTAAATTATCTTGTATGTGTTGCATGAGGCTTGGTTATACTATTGCATAAATCTTTTCATTACAATTGGCATAAGTAAGGGACCATTCCGAACCCAACAGTTGAGGTCTTCCCTTGTGAGGGGTGAGTGCGGCCTTAAATCATTTCCCAGTTCACACTGGGTGGCGACTCCATTTTATTTCTTCGGTTTAGTCCCCCGCGGGCTACTCCGTACTCGCGACCGGGCAGTGAGCCCGGGACAGCGTCGCCAATTTCTGTATCCTACAGTCTGGTGACTCCACTGGGGATAGAGAATCGGCCCCGAAATAATATCTTGTAATGTTTGAGATTTGTGATTTAGTTAACCTTGTCTAGAGTTGATTTAACCTAGGGTAATATTAGAGTTAGATAATGATTTGATGTTTTCCTTCACTCACTACCTTTTTATAGCCAAAAGGAAAAGTTGTGAAGACATCTAGATAATCATCTAAAGTGATGGACTAATTGGATGATCTGTTGTTTATTCTTGTCACCAATGTGATAAGAGCCTAAGAGGTTAGGGTATTTAAGAGAGTTCGCTTCACCCTCCCTCTGGGGAATTTTCAATAGAGGAATCCATTTGACAGTTATTCATGTATCGTGAAGTCATTTTCGCTTGAAGCGGCGGATCGTTATATGGTACCATCACTCGTTGGCACGTACCTTAGGGTATAAAAAGGTGCGCTCATTTGGTCGCTCAAACCCTTGAATGGGGAGACCTAGTTATGGGCAATTCTTCGCTGGTGGGATCCTTTATCTATACTCCTGTAAACCTGCATGTGAACCATAGTTGTATGACCTATAGAAGCCACCCTTTTATGCTTGTGTTTGGGACCATCATTATTTGGATTCAGTTGGACTTCTTGTCATGAGATGTGAACTTGTTGGGCCATTTAAACTGGGACGAGTTTGTATCTTATGAAAATTGGGCCAAAAGCTCTTAAAATATCGATGGGCCACTTTGTGTTTGGGCCCCCTATCATTTGAGGTTTTTTAGCCACGTTATCGCAAAAATGTAAACCTGTTGAGCCTTTTTCAACTGGGACAAGTTTGCACCTCGCAATAATGTGATTGAATGCTTTAAAATGATAATGGGCCAACTTGTATGAAAACCTTGATGGGTTTAGAAAGTCCAAACATGATCCAAATATGCTAGAAGCATGAGTTCGATATCCGCACTAGCTTTCATCCAGAAAGGATACGCCTTGTTACAGCATATTTGTATACTTTTGGACGCTTCTAAAATCATCCCCATGACCACGGTTTCCGAAAGCCCAATTCGTCGTTTCTAGACAATGGTGTGATCCCATAATAGGCTTAGTCCATGTTGTTAACGGGCGGTCTTTGTCTTTTACCGATGGAAAGGGACCAAGGTAGCCGAGGTGTTGGATAATTATGACCCATAACATCACTATTTGTACAGATCATGGTGTTGTTGTACAAATTAACTATGTGACAAAGGAAATTGCTCTTTTATCATTTGTAATTAGATTACCGGGATATATAAATGATAAAAGTCCATATGATTAGTTCCAGATTTATAAGATATGAGACAATATCAATCCAATAAGGTTTAATCATTAAAACATCCCTAGTCGGAGTATTATCGAGATTGGACATCGATAATGCGGAATAGACTAGTATTGCACTTGTGCGCGTTGTGGGAGCATAACGACATAGTTCTCATATATTTGGGTATTGGATACTCATGCAAGTGTAATAGGAGGTTGTGTTTACCGATGGTACGGAAACAGCTTCGCTCTGGATAGATCCCTCGGAATTCCATTGGTAGTAAGACTATGTGTCTATGGAAGTCCGAATCAGGGTAGGTGTATTTGGTCTTAACCTAAGACTTGCACCGCTAATACTTGCGACAATCAATATACTTTGGTTTTGGTCGTCCAGGGCTTTAACCGGTTCTGTGTACACCTCTTCTGGGTATATTGAGAATCGTAGTGTATTGGGTGTGATGTCAAGACGGAAGTATCACTCCAGTCATAGTGGAGATGATGGTCACGTAGGATACAGAACTAGTACTCTTTAGTACTGCAGTCATCGGGATAATATGACTAGGTCATGATTATCCGATTATAGAGACTAGTTACCAGAGATCTGATATATGCTTCGTATGGGGCAGACACAATTCCAGCCACAGGCCTAGCATGTGACATCCGATACTGGATCGCAATACGCAATACAACGTATACTACACCTGATATAGATTACTTATTCCTATAAGAATATTTCTGGAGAATTGGGTAGGCACGGTGTTTTGCTAGAAGCCAACCATGTCTTGTAAATCGGTAAAAATATAGGTACTAGGTACGTACGTGTTCGGATAGTCCGACGACCGAATTTACTGCCAACATATCCGGGGATCTCATGGGTCGCTTCCCGAAGATTCACCAATGACGTATGACTCGCACATTATTAATCTGGGATTAATTATAAGAGAGAGAAAATTAATCTGGGATTAATTACAGAGATATTTTATCTGGGATAAAATATTATTTAAAGAGAGAGAACGATTAATTTGGAATTAATCGATAAAATAATATATTCGATATATTAAACGAAATTAGATTTCGACGCGGAATTAAAATTAGATTATTAATTCGGGCGAACGAGTTAATTTAGAATTAATTCGCTAGCGATGTGAATAGTAATTTTGCTAGGCATAATTATTTAATTAAATTTGATTTAATTACGGCCACTAGCACACACGCATAAGTCATGCGCAGAGAAACCGCAGCCAAAGCCCAGCTCAACGAAAAAAACCAGCCAAACATCGGCTCACCCAACGGCAAACATGTATATAAGGCCACGAAGAGACTGCTACACCATGCCTCGTCACCTTAAAGGAGCCCACTAGCTTCATAAAACCATGCAACACAGGTCGGCCCACAAATAAAACGGCCAGCTGCAACTATCAAAGAAGAACCATTCAAAACCCAAAGTTGCCTTGTACCTTTTTAGAAAGTGTGAATTATGTATTTGATTTTTGAAAATCAAAACACAACCAAATCATGACTCCTCTCTTCTCCTCTCCATCATCATTAGGCCTTGGGCCATTTTATCTCTACAATTTTTTCTCAAATGCCGAGAGCATGAAGAAGCAAAGGAAGAATTTGTGGCAAATTTTTCCAAGTGCTAGCACACTAAAGAGTCATCCAAAGGTGATAGGGAAACAAACCCTTGAGCATGGAATCACCATTTACAAAGCTTGGAGCTTGGAGCACACATGGGGGTTGACCGAAAATACAAGGAGCATAGACAAGGCCATTGCCGAGAGCTTCAAGGAATGGAGCAAAAGTTTTGTGTTCAACGCATCGCAAAAGCCAATCAAAGTGAGTATTTCGTAACTTAACTTTGATGTATTCACATGTTTAAATGCTTAAATTGATCTTGGTTTGACCTAGAAAACCCAACACGAGGTTCATCCCGTAGCATAGGAGAGAGTGATTTTGTGTACCTTGCATCAGTACATAGGATAAGCCATATCTAGAACCAAAAATAGGCTTACCACGAGTATCGGAGAAATAAGGTTGGAAGGATGTATTTTGTTTGATCACCTCACGTATTTTATATATTTCATGCATCACACGCATCATATTAACCCATGTGTCTTAAAATCCATCATAGATATCTGTTGGGTTAGAAAAAAAAGGCTTGCCAAGAAGAGTTTAGCAAACATGGATATCGGGGAAAAAGAAACCGAGAAACAGAAAACTTTACAGCAAGGATAGAAAGACCGTGGTGGGCCAAAAAAAAAAGAATAAGAAAAAAAAAAGAGAAAAAAAGAAGAAAATAAAAAAAAAAGATAAAAAAGAAGAAAATAAAAAAAAATTGTATGTTCTTAGTCCTTAATAGTTAGGCATAAGTCCGATGATGAAATTGTTTGCTTTAAAGTGAAACCTTAGAAACGATAAGTGTGATATGTGCTCTCATCCGGTATTTTCAGTGGTTGATCTCAATTAGACTCGCGAGCACCTAATTATAGGATCTTAGCAGTGAAAGCCTGAGTAGTTAGCAAGGTGACTAGTTGAAGAGAGTGCGGATTGATGAATGATTGTTCGCTTAGATGTCCATCCTGACTTACTTGTGTTACGATATGTGGTATGGTTAGAAACCAAAGAAAAGTCTCTCAAGAAGAAAATATAAACCACTTATAACCGATAAGCGTGAAGCTACCCATGGCGAGTATTAGGACCACCATGAGGAAAAATGCTACCTTAAAGGGTAGGTGTGTTGAAAAAAAAAAGAAAAAAAAAAGAAAATCATATCACATTGAGTACGGAGAAGTAATTACAGAGCATGATCAAGACATCTAGGTTGGTTTGACCCATCGATCCCATTTTTTGAAAAAAAAATCATTGAGGTGGCTTACCCAAGGATCAAGCTGTAAAAGAACCTTAGCACACACACACTTTGAGTCTGGTTCAGATCATTTATTCAAATAGTCGGATTTGAGTTACATCGAGTACTTTGAAGGTTCTCCGGTTTCGATACTAGGCATCCTTTGAGGGCAATAATATGTACAACTATTGGGACTATCTCGTAAAAGAGAGTAATATGGTATGACAGTACGGAACACCACATTAAATGATCTACTTTGGCCGAGTACAAGTAACGAAGAACAAAAAAGATAAACCAAGTCTGGGGGCGACCAGTCTACCACCTCGCGAATAAAGGACATAATGGAATCTTGAGTCATGGGATCAAAGAAAACTGAGTAATCACCAGAGTAGAATTGACAGAAGGAAATTGTAAGCAGGCCCAGGGGGCGACCGAAGACATTTGTAGGCAAAAGGCACCAAAGAGCACAAGGAAGGCCTAACCCATCAGAATAGGAAACACATCCATGCATACATGCATACACGTCACATGCACGCAATTTTTGTCTTGTTTTTATTCGCAGGTTTTGAAGAAAAGCGACAAAGACAAACAGTTCGGGAACAAGACCCACAACTCCGTTCGGGAATAAAACCCACAACTCAATTCGGGAACAAGACCCACAACTCAATTCGGGAACAAGACCCACAACTCAAATCGGGAATAAGACCCACAACTCAAATCGGGAACAAGACCCACAACTTAATTCGGGAACAAGACCCACAACTCAATTCCGGAACAAGACCCACAACTCAAATCGGGAACAAGACCCACAACTTAATTCGGGAACAAGACCCACAACTCAATTCGGGAACAAGACCCACAACTCAAATCGGGAACAAGACCCACAACTCAAATCGGGAACAAGACCCACAACTCAAATCGGGAACAAGACCAACAACTCAATTCGGGAAGAAGACCCACAACTCAATTCGGGAACAAGACCCACAACTCAAATCGGGAACAAGACCCACAACTCAATTCGGGAACAAGACCCACAACTCAATTCGAGAACAA
Source organism: Zanthoxylum bungeanum (assembly GCA_019454045.1). NCBI lineage: Eukaryota > Viridiplantae > Streptophyta > Magnoliopsida > Sapindales > Rutaceae > Zanthoxylum > Zanthoxylum bungeanum. The sequence goes on along the minus strand of SKCR01038170.1, from coordinate 110,303 downwards.
TACCCTTAGCTCAATTCGGGAATAAGACCATCAGCTCAATTCGGGAACAAGACCCTCAGCTCAATTTGGGAACAAGACCCTCAATTCAATTCGGGAACAAGACCCTCAACTTAATTCGGGAACAAGACCCTCATCTCAACTCAGGAACGGTTCGGGAATGAACCATCTCAACTCAGTTATGGTTCGGGAATGGACCATCTCAACTCAGTTTAAAGCATCTCAGAACAACAGGTAAGTTCGGCAACAGCTAGCGAGCCAGGTAAGTAAAAATGCATGCATGACTTTGATAGGATTGTCACTGTCACACACTGCAAAAGTCCCATCAAAGTGGGGGCGACTGTAGACACTTACATTTTTACATGAAAGCCCAATGATGAGCCTCGTATGGAGGCACTACCCGATAAGTTGCGGAAGTCGCGGGAAACGGACGTCGAAAGGGAAAAATTTTAAAATAAATACATCAAAAAATTTAACTCGCTAATTGGCCTCGGGTTCGCTCGATTAATCTATGTTTTAAAATATTAAGCCTCGGCCCGAAACCCCCGCACCCATCCAAAGCCCAATTCGCCCAAGCCCAATCCAAAAATAATTAAAACATTTAAAACACATGTCACAAATTAAATTAAATCCAATTAAATTAAATCAAATCCAATTAAATTAAATAAATCCCCTTCCTAATTTAAATAAATCACTCACCAAATTAAAGATATTTCCCACCAAAATTACACAAATTTGTTTCCCTTTATAAACTAATTAAACACATCTATTTTTTGCATGATTTTGTTTCCTTGTTTTGAAACCTCACCACACTAAGAAACCCTAGCTTACTCTTATAAAAATGGACATAAACCAAACCCTAAACTCCATTGACTCCTCACGGCTCATTCTGACGGTAATACATAAAAAAATAAACCCTAAACACTCATCCTCCCCATTGGCTCTCTCACTCCTCACGCTTCTCTATCTCACGTAAACCTCATCTTCTCTCGCCTCTCACTTCTCTAATCCACCAAAGCCACTCACGCAGACCCCACTCGGCAAACAACATAGCTCTTGCCTCTCTCTAAGAAACCCTGGCAGCCCTCTCTTTGACACCTCACTCACCATCCAACCAAACTAAACCATAAACTAAAGACACGCACAACATTTCCCTCACCTATGCACTCACAGCTTCACGACAGCCACGTTCAGCACCCCACCTTCAACGCATTAAAATCCTTAGCACCGAAACCCTCATGCCACTTACGAACACACCATGCAGTGAGCAGAGAGGAACGTGAACAACAACAAAACAAATAGCCACATGAACCAAGCCACAAAACTACCGACAAACAGTCTAAAATAGTCCCCGAACCAACCCCAAAATAGCAGCAAAATAACCCCAAAAACTGACCCTAAAATAGTCCAAAACAATCCCCGAACCAACCAAAAAAAAGCAGTAAAATAACCCCAAAAACAGTCCCCGAAATAACCCCAAAGCAGCGAGCAAAAAAGCAAGGAAAATAGTAGAAAAACAGTGAAGAAAACAGCAGAAATGGCAGTCCAAAACAGTGGCAAACCAGAAAAATAATGGAGCATTAACCCTTCCGGCGACGACATAACGCACTTCAGAAAAGTAACTTAAAAGGTAAGACCTGAGGGTCCCCATTTTTATCATTTATCTTTTAGTTATTCTTTGTCAATCACTCGCATGCATCGTTATGTTTTACGTATAGTTTTGTTTGTGTTGGGTTGGGTTGATGATTGCGTGATATCTCTTGCGGTATATCAGATGGAAACCCAGACGTAAATTCCGTAGCTGAATCCGAATGGACGGTAGTGCGGTCTTTATTTGGGATACAACTCCACGTACCGCTTGAGGGACTTTCAAGCACGTGTTACATTTTGGTATTTAATTTTGCCGCGCCTTTTAGTTCGTTATTTACTTTTCGCATATTACTTCTTTGTTTGTTCATGCATTGTTGCTTGATGCGAATGGGCTAATTACGTTGGTTTAAAGGTCCTCTATTTGAGGGAGAAAAAATCCTAAAAGACTACCTTTACCACAATATTTTGCCACGCCTTTTTATTATTCCGTTATTTACTTTTCGCACATTATTTCTTTATTTATTTTCTATGCATTGTTACTTGATGCGCATGGGCTAATTACGTTGGTTTAAAGGTCCTCTATTTGAGGGAGAAAAAGCCTAAAAGGCTACATTTACCACAATATTTTGCCGCGCCTTTTTATTATTCCGTTATTTACTTTTCGCACATTATTTCTTTATTTATTCTCTATGCATTGTTACTTGATGCGCATGGGCTAATTAAGTTGGTTTAAAGGTCCTCTATTTGAGGGAGAAAAAGCCTAAAAGGCTACCTTTACCGCAATATTTTACCGCGCCTTTTAGTCCGTTATTTACTTTTCGCATATTACTTCTTTTTTTGTTCATGCATTTTTGCTTGATGCGCATGGGCTAATCACGTTGGTTAAAAGGTCATCTATTTGAGGGAGAAAAAGCCTAAAAGGCTACCTTTACCACGATATTTTGCCGCGCCGGATGAAGTACACTCGATTGAATGTGAAATATGTTCAATCGAGCATACGAGGTCATACATTATGTATTGGTTTATCCAGGCATGTGTTTGTGTCATTTCAGATACCATTTTGGTAACCTCGTTCGAACGCGTTTCTGAACACTACACGAACGTATGCATTCTGCCTCAGTCCGTTCGAACGTGTTTACGAACGCTACTCGAACGCGTATGCATCTTATTTTATCGTGCATCAGGCCTCATCTCGTTCGAACGCGTTTCCAAATGTTATACGAACGTGAACATTCTGTCTCATTTCCGTTTGAACGCGTTTCAGAAAGCTACTCGAACGCGCATGCATTCTGCTTTACCATGCATCAGGTCTCATCCCGTTCGAATGTGTTTCCGAACGCTATACGAACGCGAACATTCTTTTTACCATTCGAACACGTTTTCAAACGCTACACGAACGCACATACAGTGAACAGAATGTTTGCTTCTTTGGTCATTTCTTTTGCATTACATAATTAATCATATTATTTCATTATTGACTCTCTTTTACCTTTATTAATTATTTATATTTCTGTATTTATTTATTTGATATGTTCATGAGATTGTGTGCTCGCTTTTATTATTAATGCCTTTATAGTTGTTATTAGTTGCACTATTGCGCTTTATTGTTTAATACGTTTATGAATTATGCATTTTGCCTTCATTTTTTATTTATGATTATAGGTGTGCAAACTTGCGTGTTGCTTAAATTATCTTGTATGTGTTGCATGAGGCTTGGTTATACTATTGCATAAATCTTTTCATTAGAATTGGCATAAGTAATGGACCATTCTGAACCTAACGGTTGAGGTCTTCCCTTGCGAGGGGTGAGTGCGGCCTTACATCATTTCCCAATTCACACTGGGTGGCGACTCCATTTTATTTCTCCGATTTAGTCCCCCGCGGGCTACTCCGTACTCCCGACCGGGCCACGAGCCCGGGACAACGTCGCCGATTTCTGTGTCCTACAATAGATTTGTTAGGATTGAACAGGAAAGTTCAGACTCGGACTCTGAAAACATATTTGAAAACCTTTTTACCACACCATCCGCATCTAGCGCACATAATATGAGTGAATACGAGAGATAACCAATGAGAACTCTTGAAGAGTACCTTCACCCAACTCACACAGGTTCGTGCATAATGTTTCCTCCCAATGCACCACACATAGATTTTAAACCTGGGATGATACAGTATCTCCCAATTTTTCACGGTTTAGAGAGCGAAAATCGTTATGTGAACATTAGAGAGTTTGAAGAGGTAGTACCTACCTTCCATGACCGGTTTGGAACCACTGATATAATTAAACTTAAGTTTTTCCCTTTTGACCTTAAGGATAGAGCTAAGAGCTGGTTGTACTCTTTAAAACCTGGGTCAATAGGATTATAGGGCGAGATGACACATGCATTTTTCAACAAATACTTCCCACACCATAAGACTAATGCCGTGAAAAGACAAATCTCCACCTTCTCCCAGAGAGACAGTGAAACCATTTTATCAAACGTGGGAGAGGTATAAGGAGATGTTAGCTAGTTGCCCTCACCATGGATATGAGATTTGGCGCTTAGTAAGTTATTTTTATGATGGTCTAACCCCTAAAAAGTGCCAGTTTGTTGAGACTATGTGTAATGGTGAGTTTATACGGAAAGACCCTGATGAGGCATTCGAGTACTTTGATGAATTAGCCGAGAAATCCCAAAATTTGACTGGAACTAATGCCCTAGATAACACAAATAGGACACACCACACTCCTAGTAGAGGCATACACCATTATAGGGAAGAAGATAGTCTTAGGGCACAAGTTGAACTATTAACTAGACAGATATGAGCCATACAAGCCAGATATAATAAGACCATGCATTTCATCGCCCACCTAGAACCCTAAGAGTATCTGTTATATGGTGAGATGAGAGAGACATATGAAGAATAATACAATGCATTAGGGACGTACCAGAAGCCTTATACACTATATCCAGATACCTATAACCCTAGTTGGCGAAACCATCCCAATCATAGTTGGAGACATGAGTCTCATCAGCCTATTCAAGCACCACCACCTAGAGATTATAGTGCTTCTCAGTATCACATACCTGTTGTTCCTAATAATTCTTTAGATGATACTATGCAAGCATTTGTGGAGGCCCAGAACGCAATTGTGGAAGCCCAGAACAAAACCAACCAAAGGTTTGAGTCTCTGATAGCTCAAGTAGCTGAAGATCATAGGAAGATTAAGAGTCAGATCTCTAAGTTAACTATGTCCTGAGTGTGCATGAGCAAGGAAAATTTTCATCTAGGAGAAATCAAGATAAAGTAAATGCTGAAAGTAAATAAAGTAAAAGTACAATAAAGAAAATGCTGAGGTAAAAGGATCCACTTTTATTACTACTGTTTTAGATATCTCCCTTAATATAATATATTAACTTTGCGTGATAATTACCAACCAGCCGTATAGGCGGTATCCTGATTAAGTCAAATTAATAATTAATTACCAACCGACCAACCAGGCGGTATCCATGCTTAGTCAGGTTAAAACCAATTTATAATTAATTACCAACCGACGAATATGGCGATATCCTCATTAAGTCAGATTTTAAATAGTTATTATATTATAATTAGAGGAGATTAATCTAAATAGAAATAATAAAAGCTTTACCTTTTACCCCAGTAAGGGGTAGTTACCTCCTCCTTGCTTGAAAAGTAAAAACTGAAAAGTAAAGAAAGGAAAGTATTGTGCGTAAAAGTGAATTGCGGAAAGTAAAAACTGAAAAGTAAAGAAAAGAAAGTACGAAAGTGGAAATTAATTACTAAAAGTTGTAAATAAACAAATAAGATACAATCTTCTTAGTTATTCTTAAGGAATTTCAAATAAGAAAGTATGAATTTACAAATTAAATAGCTTGGTATTTATAGGCAAAATTTTGCCTCCACCAAATCCATTATTAATTGCTCCACTAATTGCTCCACCAAATCCATTATTAATTGCTATCATATTTGCTGGAAGCTTGACTTTTTTTTATTATTATTTTTTTTTTGCTTTGAAAATGGCTTTAATAATTACACATAACATATTTATGGATGTTTCATCAATGTCGATCATGAAATCTTGAGAATTCCAAATTATTTTGTTCTTCAAAGTTGTAGATATTTGAGACTTTTTTAATCTGGAACTTGAATAAGCTCAATCTGATATTGGAGTAAAAATTTATGACCAAAATATGACAATTGCGCAAAATTGGAATTTCCGAAACTGCACTGCGTTAGAACGCCCTTTCAAGTTTCCAATCTCCAAAATTATATGTCAAGTCCAATTTTTGCACTTATTTGACCCAAATTTCTTCCTAAATGATTCTATTGAGTCCCAATATTATTTTATCTGTAAAATAAACTAAAACACATCAAAACGTTCATCAAACCCGAGAAACTAAACAAAATATTAAGTAAAAGGGGCGGTAAATATTGATATATTTTCCGCTCATCACTACGACGGAGGGATTTATAAACATATGTGATTACCTCGACTTGTATAGTTCAGAAAGGTCGTTCGTTTTCTTCGCGAATTTGAAGGCGGCCGAATTGCGTACATTAATTAGGCTTATATGACTAACTTGTCTGAATTTAGAGAGCCCCAATATGAAGTGTACTCGTTGAGCAATTAGGTAGCCGATTAATTTTGATAAAAGATAATATTCAATATTATAATTATCAACTAAGATAATCAAGTGTTATTAGATAACATTAATTGTTTATTTTTACCTAATTGGATTAATTCAATAATTATACAAGGGCTTAATTGTAAATTCATATATATCTCTACTATTTGAGGATATTTTGGTAAATTTAAATATGTAATTATATGTGTTTTTGACTTGATTTAATTGGATTAAATCAAAGTGGAAGACATGTAACTAATCCATTAATTAAGCTTTGTCTTGATTTAATTAGATTAAATCAAAGTGGTAGATAAATGTGATTAGTCACACTTAATTAAACATATTTGGAAAAATTAGATTAAGCCCACATAAAAGTTGATTAGAACTTTTATTAATTAAAAATTACCTAAATTTTGCTATAAATAGCATGCTTGAGGAATATTTTAATTAAGCTTGAGAAAGCTAAATACAAACAATTCTTGGAGAAAATAGCCTAAGTTAGAGAAGTGTTTAGAGAAGTTTTGTGAGGTCTCTACAATGTTTCATCTAGGAGAAATCAAGATAGGATCTTGGAGTGAAGCTTGTTAGCAGTGGAATCAAGATTGGATATTGAAGTCAAGCTTGCAAACCTTAAAAGTTCTCCAACCATTTCAACTAAGAGAATGAGATTGGATCTTTGCATCAAGCTTACTGGTAAGTTTGAACTTCTCCTAAGCTATGTTCTTCATTAGTGAGTTTTTCAATAGTGAGACATATAGTGATGAATTATATATTGAATGCATGATTACATAGCTTAAAGTTGAAATAAGGCCAATAAATTGTGTTAAGATGCTTTGGAAGTATAAACACAATATGCTTGTTTTAATTAGGTCAAAGATGTTCATGTTGGACATGTTAGGGTTGGTGCTCGGAGCGCCAATCTGGATCGTATTTATGTCTGATTCATGAATACGAACAATTCTTTTTTTCTATAATATTAATTATTTATGGCAACACCTCTTGTTTTTATATAGGTATTCGATCTAATAATAATTAGATTGAAACTTAATTTGATTTAGTGATATGTATATATTACACAAAGACCCTATGATTTACAACGTAATGCACAATTACAATGCAATTTGTAATTGACATTGGGAAGTGTCACTATAAGTTGTATATTCTCAAATAAATTTCCTTATCAAGATTTACTAACATAGGTCAGTTATTAAAATCCGCTGAGACCAGTACATGTTGTATATTGTGACTTGGTCTGATGGTTTATCCCAATGAACCATGAGTCTCGGGAGACTCGTATAGACGTGTAGGTGTTTATTTGATAAACACTTAATGACTCACCGAAGATTTCTTATTAGATGGTACACCAACGTCAATAGGAATCTTCTCTAGTCGAATAGCATAGTGGTCCTTCGAATTGAGATACCAATGTAGATATATGAGTCATCCTCCACACTTTGATGGCAGTCACGTCACCGATCTATTTAGATCAGGCCTCCGCCTGTTCGTTGGGTATGGACTCATGCTCATGATATCATGTGAGTATCAGATAGAATCTGTCAGTCTTGTGTACAGGGCATAGATATCCTACATATGTTTGTGATTTGTTAAAAAGATGCATGGTACACTGTGGAAGCGAGTTCTGAGTGTTATATAGAGATCAAAAATTTATATGTCGATTATATTATACCTTAGGGATCTGATGTTCCCATCTATATTCCCAGTATAATATGGATAGCCTGTGACAAAGGGATTATACGTATACAATGACCTCGACTTGCATAAGCGAGATTATCCATGGTCATCATAATTTACGAGTGGGTGAATTATGGACATGAAATTGGATTCTGTGACGGATAAACCTAAACTTAGAGAGTCCCACAATATGAAGTTTACTCGTTGAGCACTTGGGTAACACGTTATGAATAATATAGATTATTCATAATATTTTATCGGATTAAATAAGTTATTTCGAATCGTTTAACGGTTAAATGAAAATACAAGCATAGGGACATTTCAGTTATTTCCTAATTAATGTGTATTTGTATTTAATACATTATTTTATTAAATACACATTAGTTAACTATCAAATGTGATTTTTTGACACTTGTCATAAATATATGTATTTGGTTATTTATTGTAAATAGAAATACATATATATAGATATTAATATTAATATTAATTAATTAATTAATTATTAAATAATTGAGTAAATAAAAAATAAAATATCTAATATCATCATTTGTTAGGTTAATGGCTTGTTGTAATTGGTTACACATGGCTATTAACTTTAATAAATGTAATTGTTATCAAATTGGTTTTTGCTTCTTTAATTAGATTAAAAATTTGTAAACCAATTTTGACAAAAAAAATGCCATATAATTTCGGCCAAGCACCCTACATATATAAATGAAAATTGTTTCATTTGCCTTAATAAGTTAAAGCTTCCATAAACATAAAAAAAAAAAAAAAAAAAAAAAAAAAAAAAAAAAAAGTTTGAGAGAAAAATAAAAGTACTAGAGCTTTGTTGAAGAAAAATTGAAAATTAAGATATTTTTCTTACTTTCTTCAATTGGAAAATTATTTATATGGTTCTATCTATTTAAATATGATGTAGAATTATTTTCCCTCTGTTGAATATATGTTGAGATGGATGGATGCTTTGAAAAATGAATATATGCATGTGTAAAAAGTTAGTAAGCTTAATTAGTGTAATATAAGTTTACTTTGGTTATTAGATAACCTATTGTCATTTTAGAGTGTTATGACCACTCTAATGATACCTAGAATTTTTCTTGAGTTCTTCATTTGTGGAGACTTTGATTGGTGTTAAGATTAATATGATTAATATTAAGAAAATTGGATTTAAAGCATGAAAACTGTTAATTTCATTTTCTGTTTTTAGGTCTGAAAAATTCAGAATTTTTCTAATTAAAAATATGTTATTTAAATATATTGGAAGTGTATTGGGCATTAGAATAATTGCCAAAAATTATTTCGGAGTGAAAATACGCGAAAACGGTGAAAATGACGTTACCATGTAACTTTTGAGCTTACCGGGTAACGACTGTCCAAACAGTGAATTGGTCACTGTTCGGGCAGCCCATGAACTGCCCAAGTACTATTGGGGCTGATCTGGGCAGCCCCGTGTGGTATTGGTTGGTCGGTTCAACCGAAAACGTGTTTTATGCTATTTTAGGGAAAAATATTTTCGTAAAAGTTTCACGGTGTTTTCTAAATTATTTATATTGTTATTTGATATCGAATATAATGTTAAGGTGAAATATGAATGAATTATTCATATGAGATATTGAATAATTTATTTGATGTAACACCCCGCCAGAGGCAGGATGCTACCGGCAGGAGACATGGTTGACCCATCTCCATAAGCTTATGAATCTACCAAAAATTCAGCATGATGTATCCTAAAACTGGACAACCTGGATCACAGTCCAGCATCAAAGGGAATCTAAGAAAACATCAATCAAACAAAAGGACCTCAGGTCCACACAAAACACATCAATATCATCACCTAAGGACTCTGTACCCATATCATCTATCAACAATCAAGGGCTCTGTGCCCACAACATTATAAGCAATCAAAACATTTACTTAATATATATGTAAAACACATGCTTAACTTGACAAACAAAGCAATAACCAAATATCCTAAACTTCTTAAACTTCTAAACTTCTCCGAGGACACTTGCGATGGTCACTGCCGGTTGGGTGATCTGCGTCTCGAGCATGACTTCCAAAGCTACAGTGGTTGACCCATCTGGAAGCCAACCTGTAAAACTAGCAAACTAATTTGGTGTGAGTTATAAAAATCAGTAAGTAACCATGCTAGTACTACAAACAAAACATTTAAAATCAATTACATTAGATTTTTTTTTCAAATTTACTAAGTTACGATGTGTTCAGAGTTATCAACATTTGTTATCCTTTATACTTTCTCCATGTCAAATTTTCATATTTACATATCTACATATGTGCCAATCTCATAGCTAACGTTTAAAGCATACAAAGAAAAGCTCAAATATCATAGAGTGTATCATTTAATATCAAATTCACTCCAATCACGTGGAACATGAAATCATACATCTACATTTTTTATCACGAATATCCATCTTTGAAATATCATCAAATCGATAAGTCAAACAAACTATCTTCATTTTGAAACAAACTCTTTCAACTCAAAGAAAACTTCCTCAATGGCTTAATATACATTTACACATATTGTTGCATACCTCTCTTATATAGATGCAAAAACAATTCCAAAGTTTACACATATACATACATACCAATACAACTTAACAAATATGTTTTATAACATCTAATACTTACATTACTTTTCAAATTCATTTCCCATATGTATACACTATCCATATATTCTACGCGTTTTATCATACACATAGATACAAACAGTCGCTCATATAATCATTGTGCAACGAACCACGAAGCACACATAACAAGTAATACATCTTTAAACACATAATCAAACAATATATACATATGACTGGCTTTCACATACAATGTTCGTACGAGACTCATTACCTATTTTAGAATATGTATGCGATGATTTCTGTTCGAACGGATTCCTAACCAACTCGACTACTATACCACGAAGTCATAAACCAATTAAACCTACATTCATGCATACATATCACGACACACCAAACTCATCGCACGACTTCTCATACACCAACCCAACACATCCATAACAAACACTCTAAAATATCATTCAAACATTCACCTACATACATATGTTTCAAACATACAAATATACGTATTACTTCGAATTCAAGTACCATAGCCTTTATCAATCTTCATGTCGTGACATCATATGCATATACTAATACATGTTCATATACTTATAACTTTCCATATTCATTTATATACATGTGTTCATATCGATACAGGTTCATACCCTTACATATATCCATACATACACATACCTTTACGAGTCCATGCAGTGTAAAACATACATGTAGCCATTAAATTCATTAATCTTTTCAAAATACATATCATAGCATTATCCTTGAACATTCCACTTCAAGACATGTCAATACATACATACAGACATTATGATCATCAAACTACTCACTTCATATCATAGCAATAATTAAAATCCATACCTGTGATGGTCGACTAACTCAACTATACACGATCTCGAAGTCCTTTCTCAAATCCATCTTGTAACTATCCTAAATCTTTCAATCATCTCCACACACACATATATATTTATATATGTTTAAAAAATTATGAAATGAACAATTCAGGAACTCATCACATGGGTTACTTACCTGGCTTTGCGAGCACTCCGAGTCCTAGTCACATTGTTAAAATAAATGGTGAAATACCGTCAGAATCACGACTTACAGAGTTCTCGACTAAACTACGACAAAATCTCGGATCTTTCCGGAATAGCCAAATCAAGACTGATTTCAATACTTTCAGTTTCAGTAATCTTAAAACATCATTATAAACTAACCCAAGTCATCAATTAACTTAAATTCTCGGTTTATGCATTTTTGGAAAATCTTCTGAAAAAGTTTCCGCAAACGCTACAGAAGGGTCCCGAACCCTACGAACCTTCCCGAATTTAACTAAAAATTTTCATAATATCATAAATAACTCATAACTATCATCAAAACCAAACTATCATCAAAATCAAAACACATTTTTATACGCAAAAACTCACTTTTACCGAAAACTTGCATATTCTATCGGATCGATCAAACTCGTTCTGTTTTTACTCTGATTCTACCGAATGGTCATATTCAATATACTAATACTCAAACAATTAATTTATATCATTACGCTACTCTACAAAACTACCGGATACATCGGAATATTTAGCGGAAAACTTGAAAATTACGAATGTTCACCGTGGGTCACTATTCATCCAAATCGTCTTTCCTCATTTCGCATGCAACCGTGCACAAAATGAAAAATCCATCACCGCCTACTTGTAGTACTCTCTGAAAGCTTCGATTTGGCGGGTGACTCGGGCCGTGAAATGAAGCGAGGAGCTGGGATCGACAAACCATATGCTCGCGTTTTCATCTCCATTTCTCACCATTTTCGGTGTTTTTTACGTCACCGTCGGCCATTGTTAGATGAAGGGTGGCCGGATGCCTCTTCCGGTGTTTTCGCGACAGCCGATCGTGGCCAAATGGCCACCGGCGCGACTGGCTGTCGCTCCTTCAACTTTTGGAGACGAGGGTTTCATTTTGAGAAAATGAGAGAACTATAATATTTTTACAATTTCTGGAAATTATAGGGTATTTATTGAAATGTTTCTGAAAATTATAATCTGACCCCTGGAAATTACAATTAGGTCCCTATCATGGGGCTTTCTCAGAAATTTACATTTGTGAAGCCATTCTAATGTAAATTTCGAAAAGTTTTCAACACGAAAGTTATTCATCCCGGAAAAACGAGTATGATGGTTCATGAATAAGCTCAATCGAAGTTCTTTTGCAATTTTATAGTCGAAACAAGAAACCTTTACGCGTATAACGATAAAATCAGAAATCACATAACCGAATCTCGAAACCATTCGTTTTCCAATGCAACGAATCTTCACTTTAAAATATTCCAACCTATTTCCCAACACATAAACTCTGATATTTGATTACCATCCCGTTCCAAATCCTTAACTTTAATTCGGAAATATTCCAACATTGTTCCTAAGAACTTGGGATATTACATTCGGTAAGTTTAAAAATTTTAAACTATGATTTCACCCCCAACCCACACTTCCGCAGCGTAAAACCCCAATAAAATGGTATCAGAGAGAGTCTGATCCTACATCCATCTCACGTTTCATGCTTGATATATGATATTTAATCCAATTTTATTATTTGCAATGCATGTGAAATTAATTTGATTAATTTCGGATTGTTTGACAATATCTGAAAATCCACTTTAAGTATGGCATTCAAGTGACCAGTATTAGGAATACTTATTTCTTCATTCGTCTTGTCAATACGGATATAAATAAAAATTTTGTGGCTATATCTGAGAATGTGTCAAAGCTGTGAGGATATAGTCAATGGAAATTTATTTTTACCGGATATATATTTGATATTATACAAATTCAAGTGAAAGTGCATTCCTGAACTTGCCAAAGCTGTCAGGACTACATCAGTAGCTTGAGTTTATCATTGACAAGTGTAGCCTTGATACGCCTCATGTGAACGTGCCAAAGATATCACAATGAGAAATGGTCAGGACCAAAATCAGGAGTCACAGTAAGTGTGATTGACAATGAGTTGTCTACTTGTGAATATACGTAGGCGAGAACGTGCCAAAGCTGTGAGTCGAAGTATATTCATGTGGTCCACTTCCCACTATGAAATTCAATTCTATTATTGAATTCTCATTTTCCGTTGGGGATTACGGTGTTACTTAAAGTTATGGGAGGCACTACTGGGTTAAGAATTCATAACTAAGACAGTGTGTAATTTTATGAAAATTACCGCTTATGTTTTCGTTATTCTATTATGTAGATAAAATTAAACTTTTAATTCACTGTATGCATATTTTATATATGTTTTCTGACTTCACTTATGGTTGTAGTTTTCTAGAATAGGTTCTTGATAAGAGTATACTTGGATATAATTAGATTATTCTAAACCATCGTCAACTATTGTTATGATTTTCTAAGAAAATCAATATGGTTAGTGACTTAGTTACTAAGTCACGATAGGTAATATAAATAGATATCCATTTTAGGATATAATTTAGTGTAGGGAGAGTAGTTTCTTGTACGGTAAAGATTGACGTGAATTAGTTCATGTCTCGAGATCTTTTACTGGAATTAAGAAAATCTCATTAGGTATTTGTTTATCTGACAATAATGCTTCTTGACTTTGGTGATCTTTAGAGGTCACGTGTCTGACACTGTTTACTAATCAATTATTTGCAATTATTGAGAATAATTGAAGGTTAATTATAAAGCTAAAGAAATGAGATGTGTATAATTATGTGTAGAGAATATCGATTCTCACAAAATGACAACTATATGTATTGGATACCAGATCTGTAACATCCCCAATTCCGGTGATGCTACCGGCAGGGAATATGCCATACTATTCCCCTGAGCCTTTAACTTACTGACTGTATACATCACTATTAAATTATCTCAATTATAATTCAAACGTGGGACCATTGCCCAATCTCATTATAACATATATGAACTATTTGACTTATGTCATGTACTCAACACTTCTCTACAATACAACATGGCGAAAGAAAACTTAAACATATTACAAATGAAATCTTTACTATATATTATGCAAAATACATGACTTTACATAACTCTGACTGAACTGTAACACTATATACACTTTGGTGGACACAGACCCTCTAGTGACTCAGTATCCATCCTCCTGAGCTCGTCCTCCAGGGTCCTGCAAAATAAAACACTGGGAGAGGGTTAGACCGTTATACGATCTAAGTGAATGGACGGTCTTTAAAGTGAAAAACTTAAATATATTATGAAATCTCATTTTTGAGCATTAAATCTGAACTTTTCTGAAAACTTTACTTTGTCTCAAAGCATATCTCTCTCTGGAAAACCTTTATAAAAATCTTTGCTGATAGTTTCTTGTAAAACTATTGTTACTGAAAACTTAACTTGTTAGAAAACTTTCTTTTGAAATCTATTTCTGTAAACTGAATCTGAAACTGTTTCTGAAAAACTAAGCTCTGTATATCTACTGAAAAAATTGAAGCATGGCGGTGTTACGTAAGCAGACCCAGGGGGCGACCAGAGATATTTATAGGCGAATGGCACCAAGGAGCACAAGGAAGACCTAACCCAGTGGAATAGGAAACATATCCATGCATACATGCATACATGTCACATGCACACAATTTGCTTCGTTTTTGTTCACATGTTTTGAAGAAAAGCGGCAAAGACAAAACATTTGGGAACATGACCCACAATCAGGAACAAGACCCGCAGTTCAATTTGGGAACAAGACCCACAATCAGGAACAAGACCCGCAATTCAAATCGGGAACAAGACCCGCAGCTCAATTTGGGAACAAGACACACAATCGGGAACAAGACCCGCAATTTAATTTGGGAACAAGACCCACAATCGGGAACAAGACCCGCAGCTCAATTTGGGAACAAGACCCACAATCGGGAACAAGACCCGCAATTCAATTTGGGAACAAGACCCACAATCGGGAAAAAGACCCGCAATTCAATTTGGGAACAAGACCCACAATCGGGAACAAGACCCGTAATTCAATTTGGGAACAAGACCCACAATCGGGAATAAGACCCGCAGCTCAATTTGGGAACAAGACCCGCAATTCAATTTGGGAACAAGACCTACAATCGGGAACAAGACCCGCAGCTCAATTTGGGAACAAGACCCACAATCGGGGACAAGAGCCACAATTCAATTTGGGAACAAGACCCACAATCGGGAACAAGACCCTTTATTCAATTTGGGAACAAGACCCGTAATTTAATTTGGGAACAAGACCCACAATAGGGAACAAGACCCTCAACTCAAATCGGGAACAAGACCCTCTACTCAATTAGAGAACAAGACCCCCAACTCACTTCGGGAACAATACCCACTCGGTGGTTCGGGAACAAGACCCAGGAGTCACAGCACCTCGCCATCAATCTCAACTCAATTCAGGGAACCAGACCCTCATCTCAATTCGGGAACAAGACCCTCATCATAATTCGGGAACAAGACCCTCATCTCAACTCAGTAATGGTTCGGGAATGAACCACCTTAAGTAACGGTTCGGGAATGAACCACCTCACATCAGCTCAGTTCGGTAATGAATCCTAGAGATCACAGCATCTTGTAGGGATGAACTTTAGGGGTCGCAGCACCTCACAACCAGATCAACTCAGCTTGAAACATCTCAGAACAACAGCAAGTCAGGTAGCAGCTGGCGAGCCAGGTAAGTAAAAATGCATGCATAACTTTGATAGGATTGTCACTGTCACACACTGCACAAGTCCCATCAAAGTGGGGGCGACTGTAGACACTGCATTTTTGCATGAAGCCCAATGATGAGGCTCGTATGGAGGCACTACCCGATAAGTCACGGAAGTCGCGGGAAACAGACGTCGGAAGGGAAAATTCAAAAATCAATACCTTGCCAGATTTCATTTGTTTGCTTAGTCTCGGGATCTGCTCGATTGGTCTTTGTTTTAACTGTTAGACTCAGCCCAAAAAAAAACCATGCACCCATCCAAAGCCCATTTCGCCCAAGCCCAATCCAAAAATAATTAAAATATTTAAAACACATGTCACAAATCAAAATAAATCATTTCTAAATCAAATCAAATCCCACTTCCTAAATTAAATAAATCATATTCCAAATTAAATAAAACATATGTCCAAATTAAAGAAATCAAATCAAATCCCATAAATCCCTTTCCCAAACTAAAACAAATCACATTCCTAATTGAATGGATCTTTTCCTTATAACACAATAATTAAAAGATATCCCCCATAATTGCATGATTTATTTCCTTCCCGTATAAGGACAACCCTAACTCTCTCCTATAAAAAGAGACCTAAGCCAAACCTTAAGACGGCAAGAGATCATTCACGACACACAAAAATAAAAACCCTAATCGGCCAGCTCACCCTTACTGGCAGCCCCTCTCCACAAATAAAAGCCAACCCTAAACAGCAACGCCTTTCTCTCTAACCACTCTCTCTTTGCTCTCTTTCCCCACGCTAAACACACAAACCCTAGAGAATACACACAAACACAGAGCTTCTTCTCTCACTGCCAAATAACGAACAAAACTCAAAGAACCCTAAGAAAACCTAACATCCTCTCTCTTCTCCCTTCTCTCTTGCCCCTCCTTAACGCACACTGAAACTCACAAACAGAAAACCCTAAAACGGTAGCCCCCTCCCTCCTTAACCACTCAGCAGCCTACCCATCATCTTCCACACAACTTTCGGCAATCAACTCCCCTTTCAGCAGCAGGCTACTTCTACACGCACACATGCCCTAAAAACTCTTCACTCTCACCCGCCACGAACCTATAGACCTTCACGCACCTCACCACAAACAACCCTAACTCTCTTCAGCCTCTCGGCCCCCCTCTCTGATAACCTTCACACAAATTTCGGCAATCAACTCCCCTTTCAGCAGCAGGCTACTTCTACACGCACACATGCCCTAAAAACTCTTCACTCTCACCCACCACGAACCTACAGACCTTCACGCACCTCACCACAAACAACCCTAACTCTCTTCAGCCTCTCGGCCCCCCTCTCTGATAACTCTGCCTCTGGCCAAAACGCCTCTCTCACCCCACTGCCCTCACACTCGGTAGCACCATTCACACTCAGTCCACTTCACAACAGCCATGTGAAGACACTCACACAACACTCTCGTCCCTCTCTCTCTAAAGAAATGAAACTCTAATCTCTGTCGAGCCACCTCTTCTCTCTCTTCACGCCCTCTCTATTCTCTCATTCTCTCTCAACCCATTCGGGTCACTCCTCTCTCTCACAAACAAACCTAGACACCTCACGACGCTCACATAAACACGTCTAACCCACGGCCTCTTCACAGCCCATACACTGAGACACGTTCAAACATAGCAGCCTCCACCGACAAACACACTAACCACGCACTAACACTCATAAGCCTAAGCCACACTCTCTCTCGGCCATAACAAAAGATATAAACCCTAGCTTTCTCTCTAAAACACACGTATGAACCTTTGAGACCAGAACGTGAAGCCACGTTAACACCCTAAACCCCTACATATCACCGATGATAAACACTCACAGGTCACCCCTCTCTCCATCGCCCTCCAAACACACACTCATGGCCTCACCAAACTGAAAACTCGCGCCCAGGAGAGACTCACGGCTTCACACCGACAAACACATTCAAGAACAGCCCACCAAAGAGACACATACAACTGACAATAAATCGACCAACCAAAAAAGCAACCTCTTTGACATATCACAACCAAAACAACGGACAAAACCGACCCTCAAACAGTCCAAAATAGTGAGCGGAAACAGCGAGTGAAAATAGTGAAAACAGCGAGCAGAAATAGCGAGTGAAAATAGAGAAAACAGTAAGCGGAAATAGCGAGTGAAAACAGCGAGCGGAAATAGCGAACCAGTGAAAACAGTAGAATTTCTAACCCTTCTACCGATGTCCCAACGCACTCCCGAGAAGCGACTTAAAAGGTAAGACCTGAGGGCACCATTTATTATATTTTATTTTGTCGTCCTGGAAACGGCATGCTTGGTTGGACGTGGAATACGTCCAACCGGGCATGCGAAGTCCTACATTGAAAACGGCCAAGTTCTTTGGTCACATGTTTATTATTCCGCATTTATTTCACATTATTAGTCTTTTATTATTTCGCATTTAATTTCTTTTTATTGTTGTTTTATTATTCCACATTTGTTTTGTTCTCTTTGGTTATTTATAGTTATATGCATTATCATATTTCATGTATGTCAATATTGGGTTAATGATTGCGTTGTGTTAATGCTTGAGTGTTGCCTCTCGTGGTATATCGGATGGAAACCCAGACGTAAATTCCGTAGCCGAATCCGAATGGACGGTAGTGCGGTCTGTACTTGGGATACAACTCCACGTATCACTTGAGGAAACGTTCATGAGATTGCGTGCTTGCCTTTATTTCACTTACTTCTATGCATGCAAACTTAGATATAGGTTGTATGCAAACTTAGATATAGGTTATTCTTGCATGTGTATGTTGCGTAGACTTGGTTATATTATTGCGCGAATCTGTTCATTACAAGTGGCATAAGTAAGGGACCATTCTGAACCCAACGGTTTGAGGTCTTCCCTTACGAGGGGTGAGTGCGGCTTTAAATCCTTTCCCAGTTCACACTGGGTGGCGACTCCATTTTATTTCTCCGATTTAGTCCCCCGCGGGCTACTCCATACTCCCGACCGGGCCGCGAGCATGGAACAGCGTCGCCGATTTCTGTGTCCTACAATGTGGATACTCTATGATCGGAAACTTGATTAGCATATAAGTTATAAAACGAGCTTCGGAACTTAGCTAAGCTTTTTAATACACTAATATGTTTTATCTACAAGACTTATCGTGCTTGTATCTCGATGTAAGGTATATATATGAACTGATACGAGACCTATAAGGCGGCCTCTAACATGCTAGGGTGGAACTATGATGATTTAAAATTGATTTAGGAATGATTTGTGCCACGCGTCGCGACGCAAATCCTTGCGCGTCGCGACACGCTCCATCCAGAGACGCGATGTCATTTTTCCCTTGCGTGTCGCGACGCAAAGCCCTTTAGCGTCGCAACGCGAGACAGTTTTCCAGGATTCTATTTTTTACTTCTCCATGTTCATCAATTGCACAATACATCATATTACAATCCATGTTAACACTTCCATACTACAACATCTACTCAACAATTCCTTGAATTTCAAGTAACTACATACTAAACCAACACTCCATAATCAAATATTACTTTCTAATTTCATAACTCCATTTAGCTCAACATTTAGGATTTTTCAATCATTTGGACATTTCTTAAAACAATCAAATTCAATGCCCATCACCAACATTTGAACACTCTTTCAGACTTCAAAACTCATCCAACATCACCACCCAAACACAAACCATAAACATTAATTAGCAAGCATAATATCCCAACCTAATCATTTACAATTTGACCTTATTGCAAGCTTATACTCTTAAAACACTTCTCCGAAATGCATGCTTTCCACTAAATTAAAGTCAATTTAACAACCCCAATTTCTAGGGTTTATATAGTGCGAAATTGGGGCTTTTAATTCTTTGGCTCAAAATTAAAAATTAAAAAGATAGAAAGGAAGAAGAAGCTTACCAAGCTTGGAAATGAAGCTTGAATGGCTCAAAATGCCATAAGAAATGGAGATGGAAAGAAATTTGACATGAAAAACTTTCCCCTATCACCCTCCACATTTTTTGGACTCTTGAAGAAGGAATAGTGCCCTTTTTATAGGCAAAAAATGGCTGATTTTTATTGGGCATGAATGGCCAAGATGGTGCCACCTCATCAAGTTCTAGATCATCCACGAAATTCACTGTAGCAGAAAACAAATCTCAATTTTTGACCCATTCTGATTTGAATTTATAAACATTTTCAACGTGAAAGTTTTAGGTCTCGGTCTAAGCTTTCCGGCCATATAAAATTCATAAAAATCGAAATTCGTATGAGAATGTTACGGTCCAAATACCCAGGGTTGTCTGTATTGAATCTTAAAATAATTTCCGTATCGGAAATTCAAGAAATTTATCGAATGCCTGAAAAGTAATTCTCTTGAATCCATACATGCTTAAAAAGTAGTTTAATGAATTATTAATTGCTTAAGATAGTTTTCTTTACTTCGTAACTTAGCCCATGAATTTTCATGACTCAGTTATGCGTTTCTGATCAAACACGGATAGAATATTTTAACTGGTTCAAAGATATTCCATCTGAAGTTTTGAAAACTATATCTTTAAAATTCATTGTGAGTCTTTGAATTGTTCAAAGATGTTTGATATGATCAAACTGATGAATTTATGGCAATAAATTCTAAGATTATTTAATGAATATGATTCTTATTCAATATTATCCTTCTATGATTCCATCGTGATGGAATTGGATATTGAGAGGAATCGATTCTTAGATTATTTGATTTGTTTTATATTGAGTATTACCAAATTATTTTCAATACTCTTGGGGTTACACTCCAGTAACACTAATTCATATTTTTAATTTGTGTTCCATTAGTTTCTACAGTTACGTATACGATATGTATAAGTAGAAAATTCGATTCTTGAAAAGTTTGAGATTCGAATCTTTCTTTTGTATAATGGTTATACAATTGAAAGCACTTGCGCCTCGAAGGTACAAGTTAGAATTTATCATTTATTCTATTTAATAGAATATTGTATTCTATTTGATAGAATATCTTTTCTACGATCCTGAGTAATAAAATTATTTTATTACTTGGTGTGTAACATCGAATGTTGACGATTTTAGAAAAGACTTGACTTATTGAAGTCAAATGTGAGAGTGATAAACTATAAATGGAACTACATAATTAATAAGATGAAAATACCCTTAGATATCTTCCATATAAGTCCAATATAATGTCAGAATCATTTGTGAAGTATTTGATACTTAATGATTCGACTGTTTTCTTATTGAAGAAAATTATCCTATAACTTATAGCGGAAGCGATATCTGATATTGATCCTGGATGTTAGCATCGAACCATAAATCTAAGATTGTTCTTAGCTTACTGCAATCAAGTTTTGACTTGATTGAGCTTTTGTTATGAATCGTTCATAAAATGTCCAAATGGTTTGCGCATCAAAAATAAAGTGAGCTTATTAAAGGTTTGACCTTTATAGTATGACAATGAGAAATATTATACTCAACAATCTATTGTAGATTTTGAGGAAACTTATCTCTAGTCGCACTAATTGAACAATTAAAAATTGATTGATTAATGTTAATATTAAATTGTATATTTTGGCTAAAGAATGTAAAGTGGCGTTCTGTTATGGAATAACCCTAGAGTTTGTATTCTGCTAAGATCGCAATTTGGTACACTAGCTTATTGAGCCTATTGTAGACTCGGATAAACTTTCCAGAAATGTGTTTTCTCTAATTTTGAAATGAGTCAGATTGTCTAATTCTATCAAAACGTAGAGAATACATATGTAATTGTAGGGTCAGTGGGAGCGTACAAATTTCTTTCTAGTGTTGTATATCCTAATGACATTATCATTATTAAGGTAATAATAAGATTTTAATGAGGTAAAATGTTTACCTAAGTCTTATTTTCTACGTGAATGCAATGAGAGTAGACTATGTTATATTTGATATAAAGTTTTATATATGATATAAGACTATGAGACTTGTGAGATACTCATATTAATCATTCATTAGATATGATCTAATAAAAAGACACAACACGAATATTTGTGTGACAGTTAGTATAACTGTTTGAAAATTAGTTTGTCTCTTATATATAGTATTCATCCTTCATAAATGATGATTCCTTAGTCGAAAGAGAAATTGATTAGAATGTCAAGTCAATCTTATGCATTATAGGATGATAGCATACTGAATACTATATTATGTGCGATCAAAGATATCAATTTAATCGAAATTATTACGAGCAATTTTGATACGTTGTAGACCATAAGATGGGTCTTGAAACATGTTCTTTATTATCTTTGAGATATTAAGAATGAGCCTCTTATTCATGAAGAATAGAATTTGTAACTATTAGGGTAAGATTAGTTTTGAGTCTAATTGTGACGTTAGACGGTCTACGTCATATAGAGTCAGAAATATACAGTGGGAATGTCACGGTTGATTCTACTGTATCAGAAGAATTAGTTGCAACTTATGTAGTATTGACTCATGAAGTTGCATAGTGGTCTTGTAAATTAGTAGTTTTGATATTAGTGTTGTGCTTGTGGTTGTCTGCATAGTACTTTGGATTTAATCCTTAAATACTTAAACAACTCAGTAGATGTAGCACAATATTGATATTCCATCTGAGTCATATTGTTTTAGAGCTTAGGTTCTACAAAATATGAATGATGCTGGCTAAGGAACACGTTTGTGTTTATTGGACAAACTCAAAGTGTAATAGCGAACCTACTCGTTGTTGCCTACCTCATGAGTGCTATGTGAGCTCTTGAGGGCCATGTGCATGTGATACGAATTTATATGTGTATATGATACCATGGATTGGAACTAGAGCAAGTGAGAGAAATGGTTAGGGTTGGTGCTCGGAGCGCCAATCTGTATCGTATTGATGTCTAATTCATGAATACGAACAATTATTTTTTTTCCATAATATTACTTATTTCTGGTAACACCATTTATTTTTATATACGTATTTGATTTAATAATGATTATATTGAAACTTAATTTGATTTAGTGATATGTATATATTAGACAAAGACCCTAGGATTTACAACGTAGTGCGCAGTTACAATGCAGTTTGTAATTGACATTGGGAAGAGTCACTATAAGTTGTATATTCTCAAAATAAAGTTTATGGTCAAGATTTACTAACACGGGTCATTTAGTAAAATCCGTTGAGACCAGTACATGTCGTATATCATGACTTGGTCCGATGGTTTATCCCAATGAACCATGAGTCTCGGGAGACTCGTATAGACGTGTAGGTGTTTATTCGATAAATACTGAACGACTCACTGAATATTTCATAATAGATAGTACACTAACGTCAATAGGAATCTTCTCGAGTCGAGTAGCATAGTGGTCCTTCGACTTGAGATACCAATATGGATATATGAGTTATCATCCACACTTTGATGATAGTCATGTCACCGATCTATTTAGATCAGACCTCCGTCTGTTTGTTGGGTATGGACTCAAGCTCATGATATCCTGTGAGTATCAGATAGAATCCGCCAGTGCTGTGTACAGGGCATAGGTATCCTACATGTGTTTGTGATCTGGTAAAATCATGTATGGTACACTGTGGAAGCGAGTTCTGAGTGTTATATAGAGATCACAAATTTTTAAATCGACTATATTATACCTTAGGGATTTGACGTTCCCATCTATATTTCCGGTATAATATGGATAGCCTGTGACAGAGGAATTATATATATGCAATGACCTCGACTTGTATAGTTTAGCGAGATTATCCATGGTCGTCATAATTTACGAGTGGGTGAATTATGGACAAGAAATTGGATTATGTGACAGATAAACCTAAACTTAGAGAGTCCCACAATATGAAGTGTACTCGTTGAGCACTTGGGCAACACGTTATGAATAATACGGATTATTCATAATACTTTATCGGTTTAATAAGTTAATTCGAATCGTTTAATGGTTAAACAAAAATCCATGCATATGGGCATTTCAGTTATTTCCTAATTAATATGTATTTGTATTTAATACATGATTTTATTAAATACACAATAATTAATTGTCAAATGTGATTTTTTGACACTTGTCATAAATATATGTATATGGTTATTTATTGTAAATAGAAATACATATATATAGATATTTATATTAATTATTTATTTATTTAATTGTTAAATAATTAAGTAATTAAAAAAAATAAAATATCTAATGTCATCATTTGCTAGATTAATGGCTTGTTGTAATTGGTTACAAATGGCTATTAACTTTAATAAAGGTAATTGTTATCAAATTGGTTTTTTGCTTCTTTAATTTGATTAAAAATTTGTAAATCAACTTTGACAAAAATTGCCATATAATTTCGGCCAAGCACCCTATATGTATAAATGAAAATTGTTTCATTTGCCTTAATAAGTTAAAGCTTTCATAAACATAAAAAAAAAAAAGGAGGTTTGAGAGAAAAATAAAAGTGCTAGAGCTTTGTTGAAAAAAAAAATTGAAAATTAAGGTATTTTTCTTACTCTCTTCAATTGGAAAATTATTTCTATGGTTCTATCTATTTACATATGATGTACATTTATTTTCCCTTCTCTTGAATATATGTTGTGATGGATGGATGCTTTGAAAAATGAATATATGCAAGTGTAGAAAGTTAGTAAGCTTAATTAGTGTAATATAAGCTTACTTTGGTTATTAGATAATTTATTGTCTTTCTCGAGTGTGATGACCACTCTAATAATACCTAGAATTGTTCTTGAGTTCTTCATTTGTAGAAACTTTGATTGTTATTAAGATTAATATAATTAATGTTAAGAAAATTGGATTTAAAACATGAAATATGTTAATTTCATATTCTGTTTTTAGGTCTGAAAAATTCAAATTTTTTCTAATAAAAAATATATTATTTAAATGTATTGGATGTGTATTGGACATTAGAATAACTGTCGGAAACTGTTTCGGAGTGAAAATACGCAACGGCGAAAAACGGAGTTACCTGGTAAATTTTGAGGTAACCAGGTAATGGCTACCCAAACAGTGAATTGGTCACTGTTCGGGCAGCCCATGTACTGTCCAAATACTATTGGGGCTGACTTGGGCAGTCCCGTGTGGAATTGGTTGGTTGGTTCAACCGAAAATGCATTTTATGATATTTTCCGGAAATATATTTTCGTAAAAGTTTCGCGGTGTTTTCTAAATTATTTATATCGTTATTTGATATCGAATATAATGTTAAGGTGAAATATGAATGAATTATTCATATGTGATATTGAATAATTTATTCAGTAAGTTTAAAAATTTTAAACTATTATTTCTCCCCGACCCACGCTTCCGCCTCGTAAAATCCCAATAGGACATGAAATAATTAATAAGAGTTTGAAATTCTAGATTAAAGCTTAGAGCTATGGCTACCATTCTAGAATCACTTGACCACATTTGGGTGAGCTAGAATTGTTCATGAGACATTTCATAGTGGGATTCTAAATTGGTTTGTGTTTTGATTCAAACAAATGCATTTATGTATTTCGAATACATATATGTTAGTTGTATAACATGTGTTGTGGTTAGTTTTGATGTTAAAATTGGTTTTAAGGTGTATTGAAATGATATGACAAAATTAGAAGTGTTTAGGATTGATTTGAAGGCTGAAATTACTCATTGTGTTTTGAGTCGTGCAATGCACAATGTTCTATGTATGTAAATGAAAATTTTGATTTATATGTGTGATTGTGGGTATGAAACCCTAAAATATTGATGTTGAGAATTGATATATCTTGGGTTTTGACCAGAGGTCATTTTTGCATATATGATGTTCATTACAAGTTGTTCTGGTGTTGAACTATATTCCAGGTTGTCCAATTTTAGGGTGCGTCATGTCCATTTTTTTTAGAATTGAGGCTTAGGGAGATGGGTTATTCTTATCTCTTGTCGGTAGCATCCTAGCCTCGTCGAGATGTTACAGCCGTTGTGGATTTATATTGACTGGCATAAATTATGCTTAAACCCTATAATTTATTTTATTTAATGTTTATTTAATATTTGCATTTATTGTTTATGGTGGAGTCTTGACTCTTTGTATACATTCTTTAGATTTGCCATCGTGGATCCATAATAATTTCCCACAATGACCATAATAACTCAACTACAGTAGTAACTTGGCGATTTATATAAAAATCTTTCCCCCAAACATTAGCGGAAATTCTAGAGACGACTTAGTGGACCCAACCTTAATTCAAGACCAACTAATTTTACTACATATGTAGGCCTAAATGAAAGAATAAGAACAAGAAAATCCCAAATAAAGGCCCAATAAAAATAATCCAATATTTAGGCCGAGCCCTCCATTTTTCTAGAAAATTCCAATTTTTTTTCAAGATTTTGTTTAGCATTTAAAATGAAAGACTAAAAAGGAGAAAAGGAAAATAAATCCCTCACATTCACCCCCTTAGCCGAGTATTGTAGAGAGAAAGGAAGAAGGTTTTAACTTTCCTTGTAAAATTCCAAGATAACCAAGACTAAACCATCTCAAATCAAGCTTAGGAAGAATGATATGAGGTTGTGAGACTCTATCAAGGAAACAACAACTTGATTCAAGGTGAGAAAGACTTAATCCAAATTTTGATTTATTGAATTTTGATGGTTTAAAGTTTAATGGGTGTTGTTATCTTAAGTTTAATGAGGTATAGATAGCTATTGAGTCAAGAAATTAAGGTTTAATGGAACCCCGAAGTTGTAAGAATCCCTAAGTATGAAACTAAGTTAGGTCTATTGAATAGATGTGAGATGGTGTTAGAGGGTGTAATTGATGATATTTTGTGTGTTTGATATGGTTATAGGTTGAGTAGTGTTATGAAAGCTAAGAATGAATATGGAGTTGAATTTGGGGTCCTGAAAAATAGCCTAGCATCGCAACGCATACCGGAGAAATGCTCTCTGATGTGGTTCTGGAATGTGAGCGTCGCGACGCCGAATGACTAGCATCGCGACGTGGAAAATAGAGGAGACTCACTGCTTCGATTCTATTTGATGGAAGTCACGACGCACATCGCTTAGTGTCGCGACACGTGAGGGAGTCACGATGCCCAACCTTTGCGTCGCGATGCAGAGAACAGAAATTGCTCACTGTCTCACCTGATGGGGTGAGCGTCGCGACGCCTATGCCTAGTGTCGCGACGCGTCACCAGATTCCCAAGATCAGTTTTTATTAATTCCAATTTTATCCTAAAAGGTTAAGGGGCACTCTAAGGGTTTCGTATAAGTGTGTAAACACACAATAATTCATGCCATAAACATAAAACATCAACCATGTATTGCATATGCTTTTCTATTTATTTTAAGGGAACTAATAATTTCTTTGACATTAGATCGACGTCAAGGCACTCGGAGATCTCCTACGCCAGGAACCACATCAGACTTGTTGTAGTACTGTGAGTGGAGTACTTATTTCAAGTTCTTATTTTTTTAGAGATTCTATTTTCTTGATTCTTAATGAGTTTTATCAAAAGATTATTAAAACACCGATTTCAAATGGCTTGAGATATTTGATGATGAAAATGATTTCCAACTGTGATTTTATGATTTCGGAGGCAGAAGGGAAAAACCCACCTCAGGTTTAACTTATGGAATTGACAAATACAAATAACATGTGCATATGTAGAGCAAGACTAGGGAGACGATGATATGTAATGCCCCTAGACCCAAGGTTTCAGGGCTAGGGGGATGGTGATATGTAACGCCCCTAGACCCTAGATTCACGGACATAATAGTGGCATGCATTGGAGGACGGCGATACGTAACGCCCCAAGACCACCCGTTTAGGCGTATAGGGGGACGACGATACGTAACGCCCCCATGCGTTAGATTTTTACAACAAATGATTTATGAAATGATTTTCAAACATGTTTTGAATGAAAGACGTGATTTCAGAATTATGAATTCAGAAAATTAGTTATTTGTTACGAGCTTTCGAGACAATATTTCTAACATTATTTTCTGTTTTTTTTTATATAGCTTTACTCACTGAGTTCTTTTGGACTCACCCCCCACTCTCCACTTTTGCAGGACCTTTTAGCTGGTGAGCCACAACTATCTTTTGGAGACATGGATCGGGGACAGGAATAACACTGCAGTCACTGGGTATAGCGGTCCATCAAGTCAGCCCTACATTCATATAGAATGTAGCTTATACTTTGGTTTCTTTTGATGTATGACATGTATATTATTGTATAGAGTACTCGGCTTATCTATGTTTTTATGTGGTTCAAGTAATAAAATAGTTTATAAAATGTGTGTGCTTGTTCAATGGTTATATAAAGAGTTATTAAGTCAAAGGAACGGGTATTTCTCTAGTTCAGTCAGTGGCGCAGGTGGCAGTGGGATCTATCATCTGCCGGTAACCTTTTTGGATTGGGGACGTTACAAAGTTGGTATCAGAGCATGGTCTATGAGGATAGTGATTGCAATGAGAGAGTAATGATGTCTTATATATGTAGTATACGAATGGATACTAATATATAAGAGGTTGTCTCTCTGGTATCCTTGTCCCGATGTAGGTCTTATCTTTTTACTCTAAATTTCTTAAGAAATTGATTGACCTTTTTTATTTTTCTTTTTTCCATTTATTTAGATATCATGCCACCTAAAGGCAGAACCGGAGTTAGAGGTAGACCCAGACGTGGTGGAGCGCCCCAGGGCATATATCTAGACAAAAGATCAATGACGCTTTCCCTGAGCCAGATAGGGGACAGAGAGTGGAATTTGTACATGAGGGTGGTATAGGAAACGATAGGGGAAGACCAGTGGGTTAGGCTAATGATGCAGTAGCTGCGGGTTGCAGCAGATTCAATGATCAGTAGAAGCTTTGGTTCAATTGATTGCCCGACAACAGCAGCCTCCAGGCCCAGAGCTGAGAGTTGTAGGTCCCATAGCTCCAGTTTCACCCTCACCCATAGGACCTTAGTGGCTCACCAGACAGTAGTTCCACCAACCAGACCGGATCCTACCGCTTTCCAAGCAGTACCTTCTATTGTACCTCATGAATTACCTCCAATAACAGTTCAAGTACTGCAGCGACATGAGTTTCCACTCTATTTGTATGATTTTCAGAAGTTACATCCTCCTACATTCTTTGGACTAGAGTCATCCCCCGACCTATGTGAATTTATTGAGGAGTCAGACCACATATATATCGTTTTAGGATGTTCGCCAGAGAGAGCGGTGTAGTTAGTCAATTTTTAGTTGAGAGACGTAGCCAACACTTGGTTCATGACTTTTCGAGACAGTCGACGGCAGAGTGTTTCCCCATTGACATGGGCTGAGTTTAGTGCGGTATTTTTTTACTGATTCCTATCATAGAGTATTAGAGATTCCAGAGCTCGAGAGTTTGAGCAGTTAGTCCAGGGGGATCAGATGATGATTTCTCAGTACGATATACAGTTTACTCGACTATCCTGGTACGCCTCACATTTGGTTAGTACTGAAGAGATGAAGGTGAAAAGATTTATCAATGGGCTTCAGGATTATCTATTTCGGTCCATCCACTTCACAGAGACCACCACTAATATCCAGGTCCTGGATGCTGCTATTCGATTTAAGGAGAGAGTTAGAGAGAGGCAGATAGAGATAGTCTCAGAATAAGCCAAGATCAGATGAGAGTGTTAGGCCACAGCAGAGTGGCCCAAGTAGACAGTAGCATATGCCAGGCCCTACTCAGGGAGGTTTATATCGTAGACCTACCCAGAGTATTACGTCCCGTGCGGGTTATTCTACATCAGTGGCCCAGCCGGGGTAGGGCTTCCCAGTATGTGTGACCTGTGGACGATCTCATTCTGGAGTTTGTCGGTTTGAGGGTAGAGGTTGTTACCGATATGGCCAGATGGGTCACCTGAAGAGGGATTGTCCAGTACCGACGGACCAGTTGCCACCCTCCAATACTAATCTATCAGCACCCCAATTGTAGCCTTGTAGGAGAATGGGGAAAGGGAGCATAGAGCAGTTGGCAGAGGTTAAAAAGATAGAGGAAGATGAAAAATATTGGGTGACCAAGGACAGACTTCTACCAGTAGAGCTCAGAGTAGGGTGTATACTCTCACATCTCAGGATGCTCAGACATCTAATGCATTCGTCACAGGTACATTATCATTTGGTTCAGTGCATGCTAGAGTATTATTTGATTCAAGTGCTACTCATTCCTTCATATCAGCATATTTTGTGACCTGCTTGGTGATGAGTGGTAAATCTATCACTATTTCCCACTCATTTAACCTAATATTTTGTATAGTTTCTTGGGTTTTGTGAATATTTTGATGTGTTTTGTGTTATTTTGTAGATAAATAAAGTTTCAGGATATTCTGGAGGTGATTTGGGGCAAAACAGGAAAAATTGGCAAAAAAATGGCATTTTGGTAATTTTGGGCGTCGCGACGCCCAAGCCCCTGGCGTCGCGACGTCTAACGTGCGCCAAGTCTTCGCTAACGTGCGTCTGGTCAACGAGTCAGAATTTGAAAAGTTTGACTTTGCTAACGTGCGCCGTGCCACATGTCACCATCAGAGCCGATTTGCTAACGTGCGCCGTGCCACGTGTCATCATCCTACGATGCCGACAATCACCATTGCCACGTGTGCCACGTGGCATCCTACGTGTCGCCACATCATCACCACGTCAGCATCATAATTGAGCTCTCAGCCGCCTCTTATCCGAATCGCCACGTGTCAAGCCGAGAGCATGCCACGAATCACTGTTCCAGCGTCGCGACTCCCAAGCTCTTGGCGTCGCGACACCGGAGGCCTATCCGCGCCTATAAATTGAGCTCAAAATTTCAGATTTTGTTGTACCATTCCCTCCCATCTCTTTGATGTAAATAGGGAGTTCTTCTCTCTCTAAGTTTCTTTTAATTTTAGTTTTGTAATTAATTTTAATTACGTTCTGTAATAATAGTAATTTACTTTCTTTACTTTTTTTTACAGTTTTTACTATTCACCATGAGGAGGTAACTTCCCCAGCTAGGGTGAAGGTAATTCTTTTACTATTTCTATTTAGATTAATCTCCCTTAAAAATAATATATTCACTATTTAAAATTTGACTTAAAAAGGATACCGCTATACACTACAAGAAATTACAGTTTTAGCGACGGAATTTAGCGACGGAATATTCCATTTCAAAATGTAGCGACGGAATTGAGACGGAATTGAAACGGATAATGATATTAGGGACGGAATTTAGCGACAAAAAAATTTCATCTCTAAATTAGAGACGGAAATGAAAATCCGTCGCTAATTAGAGACGGATTACTATTCCGTCGCTAATTTTGTTTAGAAACGGAATTTTTCCGTCGCTAATCCGTCGCTAATTAGAAACGGAATTCAAATTCCGTCTCTAATTAGAAACGGAATTTCAATTCCGTCGCTAATTTTAATTTTAATTTTTTTATTAATTAGAAACGGAATTGTTCCGTCGCTAATTAGAAACGGAATTAATATTCCGTCTCTAATTAGAAACGGAATTTCAATTCCGTAGCTAATTAGAAACGGAATTTCAATTCCGTTTCTAATCTTTAATTTTTATTTTTATTTTAAATTTTTTTGTTAATTAGAAACGGAATTTTTCCGTCGCTAATCCGTCTCTAATTAGAAACGGAATTCAAATTCCGTCTCTAATTAGAAACGGAATTTCAATTCCGTCGCTAATTTTAATTTTAATTTTAATTTTAATTTTTTTATTAATTAGAAACGGAATTGTTCCGTCGCTAATTAGAAACGGAATTGATATTCCGTCGCTAATTAGAAACGGAATTTCAATTCCGTAGCTAATTAGAAACGGAATTTCAATTCCGTTTCTAATCTTTAATTTTTATTTTTATTTTAAATTTTTTTGTTAATTAGAAACGGAATTTTTCCGTCTCTAATCCGTCGCTAATTAGAAACGGAATTCAAATTCCGTCGCTAATTAGAAACGGAATTTCAATTCCGTCGCTAATTTTAAATTTTATTTTTATTTTAAATTTTTTTGTTAAATAGAAACGGAATTGTTCCGTTTCTATTCCGTCGCTAATTTTTAAAATTTTCAATCCCCCCAAACTTATTTCTTTCGGCACCACTTTTTTTTTTAAAAAAAAATAGAGACGGATTTTTCCGTCTCTAAATAGAAACGGAATATCTATTCCGTCGCTAATTTTCGTCAAATTTCAAAAAATTTCCCACCTTGTGAAAATTTCAAAAGTATACAAAATTTACAAATTTCCCGCTTCTCTTATTTTTTTCCTCTATATATACATCATAATCTTTTTAACTCTCAACTCCAATACACCATCCAAAATTTTCTTACTCAATTTCATATACCATCAAATTTTTCATAACCTCAACTCTCATTATCAATTTCTCATTTTTCTTATCCCCTCTTTTAAAATTTCTTAAGAAACAAACGGTGGACGTTTCGTAAATGGATGGTGGTGTGTCGAAGCTCGCGGTGGACATTACGGTAACTTGTATAATTTAAGATGTATATATAACATTAAAAAAATCCACTTTTTAAAAATTTTATACCATTCAAAATTTTAAAATTTTCCCTTATCTAAAATTTAAAAATTTAATATCTCTACAATTTATAAATTTTTCATATCTATATAATTATTAAATTTCCAACCTCTCTAAAATTTAAAAAAAATTTCCTTTCTAAAATTTTAAATTTTTCTTTTCTAAAATTATAAAAATTTTTCATTTCTAAAATTTTAAAAGTTTAAAATTTTAAAAGTTTCATATATTTTTAAAATTTTAAATTTCCCGCCTCTCTAAAATTTTAAAATTTTCGTTTTTAATTTTTTTTTTCAAAAAAAAAAAAATATAGCTACGGAATAGCTACGGAAATATTCCGTTGTTAAATATTTTCAAAATTTTAAAATTTTAAATTTCCCGCCTCTCTAAAATTTTAAATTTTTAATTTTTTTTCAAAAAAATTTATAGCTACGGAATAGCTACGGAAATATTCCGTCGCTAAATATTTTTAAAATTTTAAATTTCCCGCCTATCTAAAATTTTAAAAT
The DNA here is from genome assembly GCA_019454045.1 of Zanthoxylum bungeanum. NCBI lineage: Eukaryota > Viridiplantae > Streptophyta > Magnoliopsida > Sapindales > Rutaceae > Zanthoxylum > Zanthoxylum bungeanum. The sequence goes on along the minus strand of SKCR01038170.1, from coordinate 77,121 downwards.
TTCAATTTTTAATTTTTTTTTTCAAAAAAATTATAGAAACGGAATTTCCGTCGCTAAATAGCGACGGATGGAAATTCCGTCTCTAATTAGAAACGAAATTTTCCGTTGCTATTTAGCGACGGAATACTAACCGTCGCTAATTAGAGACGGACATTCTGTCGCTATATAGAGACGGAATTTCCTTCCGTCGCTAACTTTAGCGACGGATGATATATTTCCGTCGCTATTTTTTTTGCGACCAACAAAATAGAGACAGAATTTTTCCGTCGCTATTCCGTCGCTAATGGCCTATTAGCGACGAATTAGCTACGGATTTTTCCGTCGCTATTTGGCAGTTTTCTTGTAGTGATATTGGTCGGTTGGTAATTTAATTTTAATATGGTTTAAACCTGACTAATCAAGGATACCGCCAGATTGGTCGGTTGGTAATTTAATTTTAGTTCCGCCTTTATGGCTGGTTTATGGACAAATATTACCGCCTTAATGGCTGGTTGGACTTAATTTGACTTAATCAGGATACCGCCAGATTGGTCGGTTGGTAATATTATCACAAGTTTATATATTATTTTATGGGAGATATCTAAATTAGTAGTAGTAAAAGTAATTCCTTTTACCTTAGCATTTTATTTTATTGTAATTTACTTTTCAGTATTTACTTTACCGTTTTTACTTTATGTCTTTTATTTTCAAGTTTTTACTAGCCCTAGTTATGTATTGTAACTAAATTAGTTATCTGGGGTTGTGATGACTTTTAATATCACCGGTTTATAAGGGGTTAAATTAAAGTTTGTGTAATATAAAGATTTATTTATTGAGTCTTAATCTTAATGCTTTTAATTAACTGGCCATTAATAAAATTGACTAGGTAAACTTAAAATGAACTAGACATAGGGATTTTAAGTTTAAGACCTCAGACTCAATAGCCCACGATCTTCCTTGAGGATAGATAAACCTTTAATAGATTTCCTTACAGGATAGGAATATACATGTCGGGCGGGGGTAGCCTTAATTGGAACTTAATCTTAATGAATCTAGGTAATTTGGTTGACATAGACATATGATTCAATTGAATTATAATAGGTATTTGTAATTGACCATCAGAAGAGGCTTTTACATAATTTAGTGTTCCAGGTTAATAAATCAATATATTACCCAACTTTAAGATAACCACTTCATCTTTAAAATGATATTAAAAGAAATCACAACCCTAGATAGTTTTTAATATTGAATTTTCTTAAAATCTACTTTCAAATAATTTTATTTACTTGTCTTTAAATTTAGAATCGTCGCCATTTCAAATCAATCAAACAACCTGTTAGATACTAGTAATCATTTGACCTCATAAAATTAATAGCTTAGGTATTAAGTCCTCGTGGGATCGATATTTTTTATACTACTTGAACGATACGTACGCTTGCGTTATACGTGTGTGATTACGCCGGTCACTTGGGTAGAGGTACAGAGCCATTAGATCACCCCTAATCATAACTACATCTATAGGAGAGCCTATAGAGGTTACGCAGAGAGTGAAGTCTTGTCCAGTTGATGTTGATGGACACACGTATCACGTTGATTTAGTAGTGTTGAGCATTTTAGGTTTCGATGTCATCTTGGGGATGGATTGGTTAGCTACAAATCACGCAGTGTTAGATTACCGAGAGAAGACTGTTATGTTGCACATTCCCGACCAATAAATTAAAGTTTATCAAAGGGATATGAGTATAGTACCTCATAACTTGATATCGACAATGCAAGTGCTTAAGCTCCTACGAAGGAAAGACATGGGCTACTTAGCATATGTTACAAATAGTAGTATGGAAGCAAAAAACATTGAGCACATTCCGATGGTAAGGGAGTATCTTGATGTTTTTCCAGATGAGTTGTCAGGCTTACCATATAATAGATATACTGAATTCTGTATAGATGTAGTACTAGGCACACAACCTATATCGATTACTCCATATAGGATGGCTCCTGCAGAACTCAAGGAATTGAAGGCACAGTTGCAAGATTTGCTGGATAAGGGTTTCATTCACTCCAGTGTGTCTCCATGGGGTGCTCCGGTATTATTCGTAAAAAAGAAAGATGGAACACTTCGATTGTGTAAAGATTACCGGCAACTGAATAAGGTGAAAATCAAGAATAAGTATCCGTTACCAAGGATTGATGACTTGTCAGAACAATTGCAAGGGGTGCAATGTTTCTCAAAGATTGATCTTCGGTTAGGATATCATCAATTGAAGATTAGGGAGAGTGATGTGCCGAAGATAACCTTTCGGACCAGATTTGGGCATTACGAGTTTTTGGTAATGTCGTTTGGCATGACTAAATCCCCCGCGACTTTTGGTGTTCAGTTTGTGATAGTTTTCATTGATGATATTATGGTGTACTCACGAAGTCAGCAGGAGCATGCAAAATATTTGCACCAGGTGTTGCAGACACTGAGGGAACATAAGCTATTTTCCAAGTTCTCAAAATGTGAGCTTTAGTTGACTAGTGTGGTATTTTTTAGGCATGTGGTATCAAAAGAAGTAATCGGTGTAGATGCCCATGAGATAGAAGCCATTTAAAATTGACACCGACCTACCAGTGTGACAGAGATTTGTAGTTTCCTAGGGTTAGCAGGATACTATCAGAGATTCATGGAAAACTTCTCTAGAATAGCTGCTCCGTTAACACGGTTGACATAGAAGAATGTGATGTTTGAGTGGACAGAGGCATGTGAGAAGAGTTTTCAGGAACTTAAATGGTGATTGACTACCGCTCCTGTTTTAGCCCTGCCGACGGTATCATGAGGGTTTATGGTGTATTGTGATGCCTCTAGAGTGGGACTGTGGTATGTGCTGATGCAGCGAGTGAGAGTTATAGCCTACTCATTTAGACAGTTAAAACCCTATGAACAGAATTACCCCACTCATGACATAGAGATGGCGTCAATAATTTTTGCCTTGAAGATATGGCGGCATTACCTGTACGGTGAAAAGTTTGAGATTTTTACTAACCATAAGAGTCTCAATTACATCCAGAGCCAAAAATATCTTAATTTAAGGTAGAGACGATGGATTGAATTGCTAAAATATTATGATCGTTCAATTCAGTATCACTTTGGAAAGGCTAATATAGTAACTGATGCTTTAGGCAGAAAAAATATGGGAATTTTAGCTCATTTTTCGATCGAAAGGTGGCATCCAGTTAGACAAATGCAGAAGTGTATTTTAGATGGAGTGAATCTTCAAGTAACTATCCAGGGAGCATTGCTGGCACAAATACAGGTTCGATCCACCTTGGTAGATGAGATCAGAATTGCTCAAGAGGCGGATCCTCAGATTCAACAGATTAAAAATAAATTGGAGCAAGGGGTGAATGATGAGTATTACATAGACAGTGAGGGTCTCCTTAGGAAGCAATGATGAGTGAAAAATATATCAATATTTACCGCCCTTTTGACCTAATATTTTGTATGATTTCTCGGGTTTTATGAACATTTTAATGTGTTTTTGTTTGTTTTTCAAATAAATAAAGTTTTGGGACTCAATGGAATCAACTTGGGGCTAAAATGATGAAAAGTGGACAAAAAAGGCAAAATGGGAAATTTATTGTTCACGCATCGCGACACGCACACTTTACTTCATCGCGACGCACCTCAATTATGCAGTCTGCCGACACACATCATCACTTGCATCATCATGTTCACACATCGCGACGCATATGACCTTCTGCATCGCGACGCACTAACAAACACGTGCCATGGGTCCGGACCCGGGTATACCCGGGTCCATTCTGGGTATACCCAGGTCCGGACCAAGATGCGTTTTACCGGGTCCCCTGAAGAGCATGCGGATCCGAATCTGGGTCCATACGGATTCGGGTCCGGATCAGGAAATTGTCATCCCTACTCTTGAGAATGGCTAAAGCCTTACAAAAATGGAACAACTTCCATATATATATATATATATATATCAATTTCCTATTTGGACGAAAATTTGGCTATTATTTTAGTCAAAAAATAATTTTTTTTGGCCAATTATTTTGACACACATTTGATCTTATCCAAAATGTAATTATTATTTTGATTTTTGTTAATTAAATTCATATGTCCAAATTTCATGGTTTAGCAAATCAAAATTTGCCAAGCATATAAGAATATTCCAATAATATTCTTATCATAAATAAATAAATTAATTAACATTTTAATTAATTTATTTAATTTTATTAACAAAAATAAAATAATATTATGGAATAATATTCCAAGAATATTCTTCCATTTTATCATTATTAATAATTAATTAACAAATTAATTAATTAATTAATAATAATAATAACAAGTGTCAAAATCTAATTGATCAATAATGTGTATCTAATCAAAATTATGTATCGTATACAAATACACATTATTTAATACGCATGTGTAAATTAGGAATAATTCGTATTATCCATAATTAATTGTCCAAGTGCTCAACGAGTACACTGTATATTATGGGATTTTCTAGGTCCAAGTTTATCTGTCACGGAAACCATTTTCATGTCTGTAATTTGTCCACTCATAAATTATGACGACCACATATAATCGAGTTGAACCATCCAAGTCGAAGTCATTGCATATATATAATCCATTTGTCATAGGTAATCTGAATTGTTCAGAAGATATAGATTAAACGTCAAATCTCCGGTATGAACAATCCATGAGTCGCGACATATTTATGATTCTTAAACAAATATTCGGAACTTGTTTCCGGATCATACTTCGGCCAAGGATTTCAAAGAATCATAAATTGGATACCTAAATCCCGTACACGGGACTGACAGATTCTCTCTGGATACATCACATGATATCGTGAGTATCAGTCCATACCCAACGAACAAGCGGAGGTCTGATCTTAAAATATCGTTGACGTGACTACCATCAAAGTATTGGAGGATATCTCACACATCCACAGTGGTATCACGAGTCAAATGAGCTAATATGTTATTCGACTCGTAAAGATTCCTATTGACGTTTGTGTACCATCTATCAGGAATCTTCAAATGAGTCGTTCAATATTTATCCAATAAATACATACGTGTATAAGTGAGTCTCCCCAGACTCATGGTTTACTGAGACAAATCATTAGAATAATTCTAACATATGACATGTACCGGTCTCACGGGTTTACTAAATAATCAGGTATGTAAACCTTGACCAAGAACAGTTTAAGAATGAATAGTATTGTGACAATTCTCAATGACAATTGTGGCGCTTTTACAATAACATCACAACTATTCATTCTAAGGTCATTTTACGCCTTAACCATATAATAGATTATATTGATAAAAATTACTAAATTTTATTTATAATAAAATAGAAATGTACATTGTATTTATAATAAATACAACAAAATTTGACGCGCCGAGCACCAACTCCAACAAGAGTTTGACTAAAATTATAAATTTTGAAGGGATTAAAAATGAAAATTGATATTGTGAAATTTTGGATGAGCAAAATATGTAATTTGGGGATATATTTTGGGGGAACAAACATAAAAAAATTTTAAAAAAAGGAGCGAGAGAGAGACAATAGTGATAGTGTTTTTTTTTTTCCCTTTATTTCATCTTTCATATACGGAATTTTTGTGGTGGATGGAAGTATGTATACGGAATTTTTGTGGTGGTGGTGTTTTAGTGACTTATTTTTGTATGTATACGGAAGCATGACCAGGAACGAAGCTTCAGAACTAGACCCGGCCGGCGGTTCGGTTCCGGTTCGGAACCGAACCGAACCGGCCGGTTACCGGTTCCACAAGTGTGGAACCGGAACCGAACCGGTTAAATCCGGTTCGGTTACGGTTCCACACTTAAGTGGAACCGGAACCGAAAACCGAACCGGAACCGAACCTTTCGGTTCCGGTTCGGTTCGGTTAAATATATTTTTTTTTTTTGATTAATTTAAATAAAAAAAATGAGATTAAATTTAAAAAAAAAAAATTTTATTACATTGAAGAGCTTGAGCTTAAATTTTTAAATATTTAAGTTGCCTACGTATCCTCCAAGGGTGAGAGGAATCAAAGCTCACGTAGTTCCATTACAAGTTTTAGTCTTTTAGACATATCCCCTTTTGTAAATTATAATTTTACAATTATCAATCATCATTATCGGTTGATCCTTCGGCTCCGGTTCCGCTTGCACTTGTTGCAGAAGCATTATCGAACAAATCTTCACAATCATCGGGGGCATCTTCTTGTTGTCTCAGATCAGCTCGAGTCCAATCATCCACACAAGCTGTTGCTTCTAGAGTGCTTGGATGTAATGAAGATCGCCTAGCTTCCAATATATTACCTCCCAAGCTGAAGGCTTGCTCAACCGCAACGGTGGAAATAGGTGCTGCCAAGATCTCTTTAGCAATAATAGATAAAACAGGATATATATTTTGATGCCGGTTCCACCATTCAAGGATTTTAAAATTTTTACTGCATAAACTTTCATTAGAAAACTCAAAATTTGTAGATAAATAATTATCTAATTCAGGGTTATTAGTTGTCGTATCCCTAGCTTTTTATTTTCGTTGCAATAACCAACGATCCCCTGCGCTAAGTCTTGTTTGAATTACCGGTTCGCTACTACTAGATTGACCTAATGTTCCTAAGTTATATCTTACAATATAATCATTAAATAACTCAATTAAATCATTTCTTAATTTCGTCATTAATCTAGTAATGTCAATTTCATCTAATATTCCTAAATAACCATAATAAGCTTGTAAAGCACCACTCAACCTTCTAATTTAAATCTAGGATCAAAAACAGCAGCAATAAGATAAAGTAAAGGAATTTCTCTAAAATAGTTTAACCATTTTACCTTCATAACAGTAATGGCTTCTAACAAAACAATATCATTAGGATCGTTACTGTCAACATGCTCATCGAGAGTGCCAACAATATTTAAACTCTCAAGAAGAAATAAATGTGCTGTAGGATAATAAACGCCGCTAAAAACTAAAGTAGCATCATTAAAAACTTTTAAAATATCTAAAATTTTTTCACAAATATCCCATTGACTAGGATAAAGTGTGATATTTTGAACATGTTGAGAAAAAAAACTACATAATGCATCTTTGTATTGAAATGCTTGACATAAAAGAAAATAAGTAGAATTCCAACGTGTTGGAACATCTCTTGAAAATTTAATCGGTTTAATACCATTTATTTTACAAAACTTGGTCCATTCTCTCCTAATTTGAGAATATGACCAAATACAGTTAAGTGCCGTTTTAATTGGATCAAGGAAAGGTGATAATAATTTTAGACCGTCTTGCACACATAAGTTGAGGACATGACATGTACAACGAATATGAAAAAACCGACCCCCTAAATTTGGTTGACATATTTCTTTTAATCATTGATGGATGCAGTATTTGCAGATGCATTATCAAATCCAATTGTTAAAATTTTTTCTCCTAAACCATATTCATCAAAAATTACCTTCATCATTCTATAAATATTATGTGCAGTATGTTGGTCATCAAAAACTCTAAATGCATTAGTCGTTTTTGCATGGTAAATGATGCATCAATCCAATGACAAGTCACACCCATGTATATGTGTTTGCCAATGATCACTCCAAATATCAGAACATACAGAAATACGACCTTTCATCTCTTTAAATATTTCATTTAAAATAATTTTACCATCTTTGTATAATTTAAAAATATGACGTTTTGTTGTGTTTCGAGTCATTCTACATGCAGAAGGGTTTAAAGCATTATGCACGTAATTAGTAAAATGAAGTTTTTCACCAAAGCTTAAAGAAAGATGTGCCATACAAGTTAATTTCGCAAATTCCTCTCTATTTTTTGCATCAGAATATTTAAATAAATCTAAAGCACTCGTACCTCTACTTGATGATGCGTACCTGGCCATTTGAGTTTGCGTCGTATCAATGCCAAATTCAACCGGATGATGTTTTTCCATGTGCTTGATCATATTGCCATATCCACCTGAAAATTTGTAGATAACCCCACAATAGTTGCAAACTGCTCTTTTTGAACCATCTTCTAGGCGTTCCAAATTAAAATGAATTTTGAAAATATCCGAGGACCGAGCCTTAACTTCTCTTCTCCGTGATTGTGCACTGACACTAGGGCCGCTCTCTTGGGTTGGCATATTTGACATTATTTCTCGATGAGCTTGCCATTTGAATAATTGCGATGCGAATGCCGAATGTGATAACAAATTAATTAACAACTAATAAGAGAATTGTATTGAAGTAAGATTGAGAATAAGAGATTTATAGAAAATGAGAGAGTTGAGAAATTGGTGTGATGAAATTATGAAAAATGAATCCTATTTATAGAATTTTAGAATTTTTTTGATACCAAAAATGCCCCTAAATATAACCGTTTTATTACCGTTATTAGGGGTACATTAGTAATTTTTATTTATATAATAAAAAAAAATTTATAATTTTATTTATTTTTATTTTTTTTGGCAGGGAGCCGTTTGGCAGGGACCAAACGGCTCCCTGCAGGCCTGCATCCCCCAACGGCAGTAGCCGTTGGGGGAATAACTAATAGGCCCCCAACGGCTACTAGCCGTTGGGGGCCTTAGGGTTCCTGTTAGAACCCTACGGTTCCAACAGGAACCCGACGGTTCCAACCGGAACCGAACGGTCCGGTTGGAACCGTCCGAACCGGTGGAACCGTACGGTTCCACCGGTTCGGACCGGTTCGAGTTGGGGTGGAACCCCAACCGAACCGGTCCCATTCCGGTTCGGTTCCGGAATCGGAACCGGAACCTTCCGGTTCCACCGGTTCGGTTCCGGTTCGGTTCCGGTTCGGAACCGGAACCGTGGCCGGGTTATTCAGAACTACACCCTGATACTGATGCTATGAAGAAAATATGGAAACAAATTACATGGCTCTTTTATTGAATTGACAATGATAGAGTTGTGAATTTATAATAAACTAAATAGAAAGAGATGATAACATATATCTATTCAAAATTTAAATGAGATTATCCTCATTTAAATTTTAAATTGATAATTTATTTGAAATCTTAAATTAGATAAAGTCTACTTATTAATAACATTACGCTTCTATTCTGACTCTTTGTATCAAAAAAAACTATGAAATGATATCTCTGATTTTATTTAAAGTAGCGTGAGACACTCTTTGTGTGGGTTGAGTAAAATTAAAATATTATATTTATTTTTCCTTTATATTTATATATAAAAGTTTAGTATATTTCTTTCTAAAATGCTACATATGATTTTTCTTTTATTTAAAAGATACAAAATTTATTCATAATTAGATTCATTCTCAAATCTTTTATTATTATAAGAAAATAACATTTAAATTTTATTCAATCCACACACAAAAACGGGTTGCACGTTAGTATATATAAAAGTTACGTTCCTAAAACATCATATGTGATTTTGATTTTTTCTCCAAAGCACCCTATAAGATTTTATTTTATTTTAAAAGATACAAATTCTATTCATAATCATATTCCTCATCAAAAATTTTATTATTGTAAGAAAATAACATCTCATAATAATAAAAGATTTGATGAGGAATCTAATTATAAATAGAATTTGTATATTTTAAATAAAAGAAAAATCATATATAACGCTTTAGGAAGATCATATGTGGCTCTTAAGGGAAAAAACACTGAACTTTTATATATATAAGTAAGGGTGAGCAACATTCAGGGTTTCCCAAAACCGTTTGGAATCGAACTGAAAATTTGATTCTGGAACTGGAATAAGTTATATTAGGGTAGATTCTTGTTCCTAATAGTTAGGAACCGAATTTATCTAGAGGTTCTAATTCTTCAATATTTAAAACCAAAACCGGATTATAAAACCGAAAATATGTAACATTAAATTAGCTCAAAATTTGTGGTTTGTTTATTTTAAGTTTTGATTAGTACCATTATTCATGAGGTATTATTGTAATTATATAACTTGAGGTAACGTATTGCGTTAATTTGAACAATGAATTATAACTTTCTTTTTTTAATATGTTTCCAAAATTTGATAAGATCAGTGACAGTGAAAATAATCACTCTAATCTCTATAAATCTCTCATTCTAAGTATATATCAAATAATTGTGCCCAACTTCTTCATATTAACTTTTAATTTATAAAATTTCACAAGCTAACACATATTTTTGTGCAACAGAAAGTTGAAAAGCTAATATATTTTCTTTTTATTGTCAAAATAAAGTAATCTGGAACCGAATCGGAACTAATAAATAGGGTACCTTGTTTAATATGGTAGGTTTCGAATCAAAATCGATTTTGCTCACCATATATAAGGATGTTATATTTATTTTTAAAAGTAAGTAAATAAATAATAAAAAATGTTATAAATATTAAATTGGCAGGTATTTAATAATAAGAAACATAGACATACCTCTAGGGGTTCCCCCAAAACTCTATCAATCAAGCAAATAATAATGTAAAGGTGGCACTAGCACACGATCTCAATTTTTGGTTAACAAAATCCACAAGAAAATCATGGGGTCAATCTTTGGCAATATAAAAGCATAATAATTTAACCCTTTTCATTCAATTATTTAATTGGTTCTAAGCTTGGAAATCATGGAATCATGTCCTTAATAATAGTAAAATAAATAAAGTAAGGGAATGATGAGCTGTGAGCATATATTGGATACAATAAATTAAACTCAACTCAATTAGTTAATGAAACAAAAATAATAATAATTGAGATCAAGAGAAAGAGTAATTGAACATGACATTTAATTTATTCCTTTAGGTGGACTGAAGACAAGACCTACTGAAAACATGAACAAGCATATAGACAGTGTATCTCCTAAACAAGTCTCATTTATATGTAGCTTAATATATTTATTTATATATAATTAATTGGGTGTGTGTGGTGGGGACGAAAGGGTCAACTTGTTTTCCCATTTTGGTTTGACCATTTTAGGCTACATTTAGTATTTTTCAAATATACCTTCTTTAAATAAAGTCAATTTGTATTAATACATCTTTTATAACTAGAGTTTTTACAAATAATAATAATAATAATAATCTTTTTGTGTCAGTGGAAGTTTTTATTAAAAATTCTAAAATTACTTTAATAAATAAATTTTTTAAAGTTACATCATGAAATGAATGAAAAATATTGTGAAATGAAATAAAAAAATATTTTAAATAATTTAATTCTTAAAAAATTCTAAAACCTCAACTCTTAAAAGCTTAAAATTTGAACTTCTCTTCTGTAAATACAAAATAATTTTTTTAATCTCCGAAAAATCAATTCTAACTGACAACCAAACAGCACAAAAGAAATTGAAATCACATCAAACATACACTTATTTTAAGAATCTTTAGGAGCAGCCAGCATTAATATACTTATCAAGGAGTATAATCCCGACTGTCCCCCTATTCCTTTATCTCTTAGCTTCCAAATTTAAGATATCTTAAGATTTTACAATTATGTTATCACGTATATATGTAATTATAACAATATGATTAAGAATTGATTAATTTTATATTTTTATTTAATAAAGAGTTTTTTTTAAGAGAATTATTAAAATGTATTTCTACCATGACTAACTCCTAATGAGTTTCATAAATAATTCTAATTTTTTAAAATTCTTCATATTTAGACCAAAATATAATCATAAGTTGACTTTCACCATATTTATATCATTCCGACATTATTTTTTTATTTTTTATTTTAAAAAAACATACATTAATTTTTTTAAACATTGTTGACGATTTTTTAAAGTTGGACTTTAAATATATTTTTAAATTACTGCTCACGTAAACATCGAAATATTCACTATTCAATTGAATAATGATTTTTTTCATGGTTGAAAAGGTTCAAAAAATATTTTTAGGTATGTAAAATGACATTGTAACTGTGAATGGGTATTTGTAAGTAGGGGTTGGCATAATCGGTTTCTGTTCGGTTTCAGAGTGAACCGAACCGAACCGAAAACCGATCAATTCAAGGACATAAGAACTTACATAAACCGAAAGGTCAAAATCAAACTGAGCCGAACCAATTTGGTTCGGTTCGATTCAATTTTAATATTTCGATTTCAGTTTTGATTCGAACTGAACCGAATTGAACCTTGAGAAGCAAATGATTCATAAATTTTAATCAATTAACCCTCAACCCGATCTGTACACCAGTTTGGTTCATGATTTTATAAACTAATGATCAGTTCACTGGTCCGGTTCACGATTTGAACCGAACCGAATCAAACTGATTAATTTAACTCAAATATAAATCAAAAAATCGAAACGATATTTTCGCTTCGGTTTGGTTCGATTCTAGTTATTTTGCCCATCCTTATTTATAACTGTCATTGTAATTGAAAAATGTGACCGAGTATTGTGTATGTGATCGGCAATGTGACTAAGAAAATATGATTGAGTATTTATAACAGTTATTGTAACTGAAAAATATTACTGAGAATTTTGTATGTGATTGATATTGTGACTGACTTGTATATGTGATTGTGACTATGTGATTGTTGCGAAATCACTTCTTTGAGATTAATTTTGAGCTTATGAAAGTCATAATTTGAGAGAGGTTCACTTATGAAAGTTGTAGGTATGATTGCTAACCACATGTAATATTTTCCATATTGGGATTGGAAATCTGAATGAAGGAGATATGAATGTTTGAAAATGACTATTCGATAATTTATAAAATGTAGGGTCATTGTTAACCTTTTTTTTTTGTATCGAAACATATCAACAAATGTACTTATTTTAAAGTTTATATTTTAGAGATCAATAATATATAATTTTTTGAAACACTTTATATTTTGAGATGTATTTAATTTTTAAGTTTAAAGTTGGAAAAAAAAAAAGCAATGAAATTTGAGTAAGCATATGTGCCCGTTTTCATATATTTATATTTTATTTTTTTGAGGAGTGAACTTGTTATTATTCCATTTTATTATGTATATTCATGTCATTTAATATATGGATGGATTAAATGAGAGAATATTTTTGTCTTTTAAGAAATTCTCCCTTTTTAGCGCTAATTAGTTGGTGACATATTTCTTAAAAGTAATAATAAAGAGCTAAATTTCAACTCTGAAAATGAGTTGTGTTTTTTTCTCCAACCCATAAAAATAGATCATTTCCCAAATGAGTAAGAAATGATTTGGTTTAAAATTTTGTGTTGAAAGAACTAGATTTTTTTTTTTTTTTTTTTAAAGAATATATATCTATTATCTTCTTCAATCGTCAAATTACATCAACTTAATATCTTATGGACTGATTTTCAAGAAAATTCAATTATTGGTCCATGGAATGATCTAGTTTTGCTACTATGAAATTCTCATATCAGTTAGAGTTAGGAAGGGTAATGGGACAATACATGTTCAATCTTTATATAAATCAGGATAAAAATGATTTATGTTCTGCCTAATTAATTTTTTTTTATAATAAAAAATTTATCTCATCTTATATCCCGTTAAATCTCATCCAATTTCATTAAATCTTGTATCATCTTATAAGAAAAAATTAGAATAGTTTGCAATTACACCTCTCTTTCGATAAACCTCAAATTATAATATCAATTATTATTTTGCAAGTTTCTCTCTCTCAATAAAACAAGTGATGATGGGTTGGGCAGCACCGGGGACCGACCTATAAATCTATATTTTAAATAGCTAACTTTTTTAAATTTGAAAATCCTAAAATGTCATGATTTAGCTTTCTCTAATGAAGTTGATTGTTCCTATAATGATACTTTAAATGAAAGCAAAATAAACAACTGTAAAAAGAATAATATACAACTGTTTTCGATGAGCATGTCTACTGTATAATTCAATCACTCAACCAATCATGCTCGTGTAAGTGCACACACACAGAGAGAGAGAGAGCATTAGATTTTGCTTTTTAAATCTCTTACAAAGTCTGTAATCAAACGTCTTATAAAAAGCAAAAGGTAGTATATATGTATTATGAATTTACCAGAGCTTAAAAGCTCTATAAACAGTTTGTTCTCCGAATAATGGAGGGAGTAAATATATCCCCAATATAAAAATAAAACCCTATTTTTAATAGCAAAAATGATACATTCACACACATTTCTACCGAAAATTTTACAAACTCTCTCACTATAGCTACAGTGATCTACAGTAAATCACTGTAGCTACAGTGAGAGAGTTTGTAAAATTTTCGGTAGAAATATATGTGAGTGTATCATTTCTCTTTTAATAGACGTAGACTTTTAGGTTGTACTATAAGTATTCAGTTTTCTCTGTTGAGCTTTTTTTTTTTTTTTTTTTTTTACAGGGAGAATATATATTTACATGATTTGAACAGTGAAGAGAGTAAATTTGAAAAAGCATAATTAAGTACTGCATAAAATTATTAAAGAATAAGTTTTTGTAAAGACAATACTGGGAAGAGAACAAAGGAAAAGACAGAAAGTGTAACGTCAGAACAACAAGCCCTGTTACCATTTTTGTTTTGGTTTTGTTTTGGATGTGTGGATGACTTCAAAGGAATCTCTCTTCTTATCCTCATCTCCCTCCTCTACTTCTCTCTTTTCCTCTCATATTTTTTTTTTCATTCATTTTCTATTATGGGAATTTGGTTTGTTGAATTATAGAGAAGATGATGACCAGTGATGATGAGTTCAAGATTTGGTATTTTTAAATGTTATATGTGTTATTTTTCAAATTTTTATTTCTTATTGTTTTAATTTCACTAGAAATTAAATCATCTCTCTTGGCTTTCAAATTAGGGTTTCCTCTTAGATCTTAGGAGAATCTGTCAGAGGTTTAAAAGTTTTATCCATTTTTATCACATCACTAAATCTTGTGAATTTGTGTCATCTCATATATATATAGAATATTCCTCTAATTTAAATTAGTTGAAGAAGATGATGAAAGGTTTTGTACTAGAAGAGAACATGTCAAATTTGACTTCAGCATCTGGTGAAGTAAGTGCTTCTTCAGGTTCAAGAGTTGAAACAGCTGGTACTAATTTGTTTGCAAATGAAGCTCCACCATCAAAGAAGAAGAGAAGCCTTCCAGGCAACCCAGGTAATTAATTACTAATTAATTAATTCTCAAATTTCTAACTATCTAATTTAATATTTTTTTAATATGGGTATTAATTGATTTTGTGTTTGAATCAGACCCAGATGCAGAAGTTATAGCTTTAACTCCCAAAAGTCTGATGGCGACAAACAGATTCATATGTGAGATCTGTAACAAAGGGTTTCAAAGAGAACAGAATCTTCAACTGCATAGAAGAGGACATAACCTGCCATGGAAGTTAAAGCAAAAAACAAACAAAGTGGAGAGGAAGAAAGTGTATGTATGTCCTGAATCCACATGTGTTCATCATGATCCATCAAGGGCTCTTGGGGACCTCACTGGGATTAAAAAGCACTTTAGCAGAAAGCATGGTGAGAAGAAATGGAAATGTGAAAAGTGCTCAAAGAAATATGCTGTTCAATCAGATTGGAAAGCTCACTCCAAGATTTGTGGCACAAGAGAGTATAAATGTGACTGTGGAAAACTTTTTTCTAGGTAAGTTTACAATTTAAGAACAAAGTTCAGATAATTTTTTCCTAATATTTATGTGATCCTAGCTAGAGTGTGTTTGATGAGAAGAAGAAGAGAGACAGATCTAACTTTTTGATGAGCTTAATATTTATATATTAGATATGATGTAAAGTGCTTTGATTATGAAACCTTTAATGGCCACATCTATACTGTATTTTTTGTCCTTGAAGAAGAAAAAGAATGAAAATACAAAAAGTTGACATGAGAGAGAGAGAAAGAGAGAATACTTTTTGAACACTGTTATTTTATTCTGCATTTTGATAAATGGGTTCTCTTTTTGTTCTTTTGTGTTTGGTTTTTTTTTTTTTTTTCAAACAGGAGGGACAGTTTCATCACTCACAGAGCCTTCTGTGATGTTTTAGCTGAAGAGAGTGCAAGAGCCATAACAGCAAACCCACTTTTCTCCTCACAGCAACAACCAATAAATTCACCAGCAACACACATTTTCAATTTCCCTCCTCAGTTTCAAAGTCAAGGCATCCAAGCCCTACAAGTGAAAAGAGAATTAGAAGACCAACACCACCATATCTTTAATAATAATCCAATAACAAGGCCTCATGATAGTAACAATATTCCACCTTGGTTAGCTTGTTCTTCAATAGACCTCTCTTCACAGTTATTTTCATCAGGAAACAGTTTTCCACAGTCTCTAGTACACAATGGAAACCCTAGCCCTAGCCCTAGCCCTAACCCTAATTCTTCTTCATCGTTTGCTCAGTTTGAGCCACCCACTACTTCCCCACACACGTCTGCAACAGCACTGCTGCAAAAAGCAGCACAAATGGGTGCTACTATGAGCACACCATCTCCATTGCCTGCATCCATGTTTAGAGTAGTACCCCACCAAAGTCATCACATGTCTGATAACATTGCTACAGCTGGAGCTGGTTCCTCTGGTCTGGGTTTGTCCTCACGTGAAGAGTTGGCAAGTGGGTCGTTTAATGTTCATAACTTGGCATCTTATGGGAATAAAGTAGCTGCTGCTGCTGCAACCTCTGCTTACATGGAACAGTTTGCTGTAAGTACTACTACTGCAGGTGTTGTAGCTCCTTCTCTTCTCCACGACATGATGATGATGAGTTCTTTGTCTTCTGCAAATGGGTTTGATGGGTCAACTTCTTCATCTTTTGATGAAGCTTTGAATGGGATGTTGAATCCAAAAGGATACAGCAGCATTAACTTTCAAGAAACTGATCAGCTCTCAAGAGGAAATGTTGATCAAACTAGAGGCAATATTGGAGGGAGTGATGGTTTGACAAGAGATTTTTTGGGATTAAAAACATTTCCTCATAGAGATTTTATCAACATAGCAGGCCTTGATCACATTAATAATCCTTCTTCTTCTTCTTCGACATATGGGCAGCAGAATCAGAACCCAAGACCTTGGCAAGGTTAGCTTCTTATGGGATGTTTAATTTCCTAGAGAGAGACCGAGAAAAAAGAGCCTGTTGTGGCATTTTCAATTTGTGCGGATGTTTAATCGTGCTTAATTATTTTGCTTCATATATGTTTAATTTGTTGTAATTCAATAACTGTTCATCTTCAATTGAAAAAAAAAAAATCAGCAAGTATAATGGAAGCAAAAACAATATGTAATTCTGTTGGGTGGTTAATATAGAATTAAATTAATGCTTATTGAGCTGGACTTGGTGCAATAATAAGGGGACTTGGCACTGAGTTAGGGGTCTTTCTGCTTCCAAGATATGACTCGTACATACACCCGAGAGACATACACCCAAGAGACACATTGATCAAGCCATAATTTATTTTATTTTTCAAGATAAATTTATAGTCTTTTGGATATGTTTTAATTAGGTGTAAATCTATCATTATTCTAATTAAAAAAATTAACATTGGAGAATATATAATTTGCAACAATATAAAAAAGTTGTTGATGAAGCTTCTATTCATGAAATAATTCTTCACCGATCAATCAAATAATTCTTCACCGATCAATCATGTGGAGATGTATAAGATATAATTATCATTTATTTAATTATTTTTATTCCATTTTAGCACTCGTGGTTAGATGTTATTAGATTATTACATGAGTGGACGTGATATCACCGTTGGATAGTAAAATTTTAACTATTCATGGGCAATGTTCCTAAAAGAGAGTAGTTTTTCAGTATTATATGGGTGATATAATACTATTAACCAATAATATAGAGTTATATTAGATATAATTATCATTTGAAATCTTCACTACTATCCACTTCCATACTTCTCATAAATTTGAGTGAAAAAAAAAAAGCTTCCTTTGAGAGCTCATATAATATGATTAAAATAGATTTATTTTCGACTGTTTAGATCGAAAGTATTACACTTCTTTGGAAGCTAAACTAATTTTAATCGAAATGGTTTCCTTCAACTGTGGAGTGGAATTAATGATGCATTAGAGCAAATTTTAGTCGTCATTTGAGAGCAAACGAAAGCTTTTATACACCCAACCATACACATGCAGTTATGGATTTGAAATCACAACATCATAATACCAAACGTGTATAGGATTGGCAAAAAAAAAGTTAGGGTCTAGCTCGACCTAGTGGTCAAGAGTCCTGATTAGGGTTTTAAGAAAAAAGCTTGACCTGAGAAAATCAATCGGAATCAATGACTTTTCTTGAATACCCGATGTTAACAATTCACTATTTTTCTTAAGAAAAACTTCTTTTGAGATGACTCATGTGTTTCACATATAAAAATGGAGACAACGGGTTTGGGTCCCTTGTCTGAATTATATGAATAAATTAAAAAATCTCACCTAATTAATTGTCGTCAATGATATTTTGCATAACCCTTAGTATAGTATAATCATGTGTGTGAGTACAAAGTAATTTTTTAGTATTTACCGATCGAAGAGGATAAAAATAATTTTTGACCAATTACCGACCTATTCCCAACCAAATATTTAGTGGATAGTCGGTCGATAATACAGCGCGGGAGATTAATTTGATAACTTTTAATGCTGCCAACAATTAACGACCAAATATTCTGTCAGTAAGTGATAATAAATAGCGACCGAATGAATATTTGGTCGCTAAAATAGTATTAATTATAAAAAAAATAGACATTTTATCGACCGAATAACTATCGGTCGGTAAAATTAAAAAATAATATATATATATATATATATATATATATATATATATATATATATATATATATATATATATCATTTCTCTCTCTCAAACACACACTTTTACATATTATAGCCTAGTGGCAACTATGCTACACATTCAATCTTAAGGTCAAGAGATCACGTCACACCAATTATATCAAATTGTAGAATTAAATGTGGATTGTGTGGGTTTAGTATGGGCTCACCCCTGGGTGGTACTAAGGTAGTTGGGCCCCATAAATATTTTTTAAAATGTAATCAGTTTACTGACCGGACTTCATAGTTTACTGATCGAATTGTATTTCGATCGGTAAAATATAATTTATTTATTTATTGATTCGACCGGTAAATTTACCGATTGAAATAAAATCGGTAGGTAATTACCGACCGATATTTCTAATCAAAAATATCCTATTAGTAAAAATCGATAAATATCGACCGTTTAAATATTAAGAAATTTACCGACCGTTTACCGATCGGTAAATTACCGACGGACTAATCTATCGGTATTCCGTCGAAAAAAGACGCGCAAACTTTTATTGACGTCTTACCGACCTTATTTTTAGTCGATAAATAAATTTATTTTACCGACCGAATAGATAAGTCGGTATTATGTCAATTTTACCGATCGATTACCTATCTGTCGGTAAGTGTGAAATAATTTTAATAAAAATTATAAAAAATGGTTATATACCGACTAAATATATATCGATCGAAATATAGGTCGATAATTCCTGATCGATTATAATTTGGTCGGTAATATTCGGCGCCTAACAACAATTGAGTGCTAAGATATGATGCCAAAACGAATGTTTTACTGATCGATGGTCATATCGGTCGATAAATTACCGACCAAATAATTCGGTCGGTAAATTACCAATATAGAAATAAACTTTCCTCTACCCTGCCTTATTACTCACTATCTTCTTCATTTTCAGATTTCTACTCATTTCTGATTCAGTCTTGGTAAGTTTTTTTTCCTTACTACGCACTATATTAATTAACAAATATATATTATGCACAAATCAAATTAATTATGAACTCTTATATTTAAGGATTTTATTTGGGTGTGGTTGTATTTATGTAAGAAAATCAATTTAATTAGGTACTTATATTATGAGTGTGTTGATGATTATTTTGAAGTATATATTATAATTTGATATGTTTATTTCTATAACATGGTGAAATGGAAATTTTCTTCCATTTTAATTATAATATAACAGAAATGAATTCAAATAGAGGGTGGATGTATGTGTAACACCCCGGTAATCCCGACGATTACTAAGTTATAGATGGTATAATACATGATGTAAATCATGTCCAAGTATGTATGAAATTACTTTTTGGATATTCGATAAATTCCTTACAATTCCGATGCGGAATTTAACTTACGTTCCATTCTTAACAACCCTTAGTATTTGGGGCATAACGTTTTCATACGATCTCTAATTTTTATGAATTTTATATCGTCAGAAAGGTAGGACCGAGACCTACAACTTTTGTGTTGGGAATGTTTCCAAACTCGATTAAAAATTAGGTCAAAAATTAAGATTTTCATACTGCTACAGTAGAATTCGGGAATGGCCTAGATTAAGGTGAGGTAGCACAATCCTAGCCACCCATTCCATTACAAAAATCGACACTTTTTCCTATAAAAATGACACTATTCATTCTTCTTTCCCAAGCCAAAAATGTGGGTAAGGGGTCAAGAAGGCTTTGCAAATTTTCTTCACTCTTATGGGAATTTGGATAAGAGGATGATAATTTCCAAGCTCTAAGGAACACAAAGTAAGTTCTAATCCTCCTTCCCTCTTTTAATTTCAATTTTAAACTTGAAAAAGGAAAGCCCCAATTCGCACCTTGCATACCTAGCAATGAGAATTGCATAATTGGCATTGGTAGATTTATTAGCATGCATTTTGAGAAGTATCTTGATGGTATTAACATGAAATGAAGTTTTTATGTGTAGACATGTGATGGGGGATTAGACTTAATGATTTAACGATATTAGATAATGGTTTGTGTTTGGGTTGTAGATATGAGATGAGTTTTGATCAATGTTAAAGTTTAAGGAAATACTTAAGTGAAGCTGTTAGTGTGATGGTTGGAATGGCTTTAGACAGTGACGATGGAGAACTGGTTTTGGCCTTGATGTCGGACTAGTGTCGCGACACCGAACATATGAATGCCCTCTACCTCGGGTCGGTGCGTGTTAGAGTCACGCTGAACATACCATCTACCTTGGTTCGGTTATGTGTTTGCCTAAGGTCAGTCATGTGGAAGACTCGGGTCAGTCATGTAGAAAACTCGGGTCGGTTGTGTGGAAGACTCGAGTCGGTCGTGTGGAGACTCGGGTCGGTCGGTCGTGTGGAGACTCGAGTCGGTCGATCGTATGGAGACTCGGGTCAGTCATGTGGAAGCCTCGGGATTGACTGTGTGAGTGTCGAGACGCCCCACACCCAGCGTCGCGATGCGGAGCAAGAAGAAACTCTCTGCCTGAGTCTGCTTGTATGGACGTCGCGACACTCCCGACCCGACGTTGCGATGCAAGACAGAAATAATTTCATTCCATTTCATAATTATCATAGGAAGTTAGAGGGCACCCTAAAGGTTCCATATAAGATATGTATAAACATCCATTATATCCATGATCATGATTAACTTCCTAGTGTAAATATGCTAACCATACTCGAATACAGGACGAATTTGTTTTCTGCATGAGACTCCCCAGTCGCATCCAGGAATCAATGGCCATAGAGATTAATCTGTGAGTGGACCTTTTTTTCTCAAACCGAGTCTATTTAATTGTTTTGATGAGAAACTTACTTTTAAATACTTTAGGGCGTTAGCCAAAATGATTTTCAGATTATTTTATTAATGAGAATGTTTTGAGAAATGATTTAGAAAGAGATGATTTTCAAAGCATGATTTTAATGATTTTCGGAGGTATGAGGGATAAATCCACCTCAGATGTAACTTGACACATATATGAAATTGACGGATACAGATAAAGTGTGCATATGTAGTGCATGACTATGGATGACAGATGTCCCTAGATCTCAGATTCAGAGTCAGAAGGGTAGCATAGATCAACACCCCGACTCCAGTTCTGTGGCTTGGGAGAGGGCGAGACGTAAAGCCCCAAGACTACCAGTTTAGGCGTATGGGAGGACGGTGAGACGTGACACTTTCATACGTCAGGTTTTTCAGAGACAGATTTTTAGAAAAGAAAAAGATTTTCATAAACACGGTTTTCAGAGATAATGGTTTTTATGAAAGAGTTTTCAGAAAGAACAGATTTAAGAAAGAGTTTTGGAAAGAAATCAGTTTTACATAAAACCTCAGAGTTTCACAGATAGAAAATAGTTTTCAGAAAGGATAATTTCAGTGAGATGATTTCGGTTTTAGAACACTGAATTTTTATAAAGCATTTCAGTTTGTTTTCAACTGTCCATTCACTAGGTCGTTCAAACGATCTAACCCCCACCACTATCAGTTTCTCTGTTTTTACAGGTATACCCGGAGGACAAGCTCGAGAGAATGGATACTGATGATAATCACTAGGGTATTGGTTCCACCAGGTCAAGTCAGAGATAGAGTTAAGTCAGAGTAAAATAAAGTCATGTATCAAATATTTGTATAATTACGTTTGTGTGTGTCATAAGTTAAATGTCCATAACATGGTTGTAAAGTGTATTATATTTGAGTATACAGTTAAGAATGTCGAAATACATTTTATGTTATTGAGTTGAGCAATGGTCTCGTGTATGAGATCATGTTTAAGATGAGATTAATAGTGTTGATAAGAGGCTTATGGGGATATGGTGGTTTATTCCCTGCCGGTAGCATCTCCGAAGAGGGGATGTTACAAAGATGATATCAGAGCGTGGTATAGGGAGTCAGTGACTGTAGTGGGTAGAGTGTTGAGGTCTTGTATACGTAGTATGTCCGGGGTACTAGTATGCGAGGCAATACATCTCCAGTATCTGATCCTCAAGTATGTACTTAAGTCCTATAGAAATGTTAGTAAAAATTTCCATCTATCTGAATATTATTCCTTATAAAAGTAACCATACTCTTTGTCCAAGTTGAGAATCCTCCTGTAGTTATTATGGCTTATTATTAGAAGATCAAGATAAGCTATGAGAATAAATAGTAAAGTTCTAAGAATATCCACCCAAGAGAGTAAAAAAGAAAGAGAAAGCTTTAAGGAAGTAAAGAATGATGCATAGATGTTTAAAGCAACTAGAGTTGATAAGAGATAGAGGTGCAAAATCAGATAGATAAGAAAATTCCAGAACTTATAGTAGTAAAAATGGAATATAGTAAGTTTGAGCAAGAGTAAAATGTTAAGTAGACCTAAGTAATGATCCTTCCCTCCAAATAAGATTCATTTCCTACTCAGAATAGCCTTTGAGTATCTTGTATAGATAGCAAGTTCCCTACATAACGAATGATATCAGAAAGATAAGAGAAGTAAGAAATCAGGATTAGTCGTGGGAGTTCCCAATAGACCCGAGATACCAAAAGAATGACGTAGAGATTCTAGACACCTAAACCCAGACCCGTAAGCAAACAAAATGAATGTCGCAAAGAAAAATGATTAGTTTTCTCAAACAAAAAACCAGATGTAGATACGGCCCTAAGCTACCTATAATTCAAAATTCTCGTGGTACCGGTTAAGGAAGTTATCCTGACAGAGTCTATCTCATACCTATCCTACATGAGTAATAGACTATACCATGACATATAATATCAGAGCGAGAGCGCAGACATTCGTTGAGATATAAAAATTATTACCTCATCATTAACTAGCATAGAAAGAGAAAACTGTAAGGAAGATCGGTGATGGTGTATTCTAAAACAGCAATAGAAAACACTGAGCGATGGATCACTCAGAAAAGGTTCAAGGAAATTTCTGAAGTTAGAAGGAAGAGAACTCATCATAATTCAAGAATCCATGTGAGTCAGCACGAGGTTTGCAGTACTAATAAAAGTATATAATATAGACCAAACGTAATAGAAACCTATGCGGACATAAGAGATCAAAAACACTCAAGAGTTAACAAAAGTATCATTTCGACAGTAAGATCAAAAGTCATAGTTGAGACCTATAATTAGAGCAGAGATTGGAGATTTAGAAAATAGCCCATAGGAACGAATCACCACTAGCCTCGGTAGCACGGTTTAGTGTGAAGAGCTAGGATATGGGAATAATAAAGAAGGATGCGGAAAGTAACAAGGAAGTTCAACACATATAGTAATCTAGATAACGTAGTTTAAAGACAGTAGCGTAGGTGGAGACCTCAAGATAGTTGAAAAAAGTTATGGAACCCTAAAATAAAGAGGAGTCGATGCAGATTCCAACAGAACGAATGATAAATCTTCTTTCCAGTAGCCCTACTCTAGTAAGTATAGAGACATCTAACCAAACACAGAAAGCATGCATTCACCCTTAAACTTAGAGCCCAACAAGGACTTGAGCAAGTAAAGAATGATACCTATAGGACAAACAATTCGTGAGAGAGCAAGATGGCCAAACCAAGGAATTCAAGAGAATCTGGATAGAAATCATAAGATAAATTGATCTGAATTCACAGTAACTCTAGCCAAATTTGGAACCGATAACCTGTCTATCGTAGAACTGAAAGCCCTTAATGAAGTAAAGGCTCAAAAGAGTAAGGAATCAAAGTAAGCAACACATATGACAACCCTCAGATATAAAATATCCGACTTATACAAAGTTTCCCACTATACTAGGAAAGAAAAGATTAGTAATAGAGCAGAGCAACACCCAAGCCAAAGGTTCAGTAGTGATGCCAATATTGTCAGGGTTGGTGCTCAGAGATCCAATTCGGATCGTATTCATGTCCGATTCATGAATACAAATAATTCATTTTCCATAATATTACTTATTTATGGTAACATTTCTTACTTTTATATACATATTCGATCTAATTACGATTAGATTGAAACTAAATATAATTTAGTGATATGTATATATTAGACAAAGACCCGATAATATATAATATAGTGCGAAGTTACAAAGTAATTTGTAATTGACATTAAGAAGTGACACTACCATAAATATATTATCAAATAAAGTTCATGGTTAAGATTTACTAACATGGGTCGGTTAGTAAAATCCGCTTAGACCAGTACATGTCGTATATCGAGACTTGGTCTGATGGTTTATCCCAATGAACCATGAGTCTGGGGAGACTCGTATAGACATGTAGGTGTTTATAATGGATAAACACTGAATGACTCACCGAAGATTCCCTAATAGATGGTACACCAACGTCAATAGGAATCTTCTCGGGTCAAGTGAGCACATTGGTCCTTCGACTTGAGATACCATTGTGGATGTATGAGGTATCCTCCACACTTTGATGGCAATCACATCACCGATCTATTTAGATTAGACCTCGGCATGTTCGTTGGGTGTGGACTGATCTTCATGATATCCTATGCGTATCAAGATAAGATCTGTCAGTTCTATGTACATAGCATAGGTGTTCAATGTGCAATTAGCAATCTGTTAAATCCATGGACCTGTGGTACACTGTAAAAGTTAGTTCTGAGTGTTATTAAGAGGTCGCTAATAGAATCGTCGACGAGATTATACCTATATAGATTTGACATTTTTATCTATATCTCTGGGATAATCCGAATACCTGTGACAGAGGGATTATACGTATGCGATGACCTCGACCTGTATGATTCAGCGAGTTTATCCGTGGTCGTCCTAATTTATGGGTGGATAGATGTTAGGGTTGGTGCTCATAGTGCCAATCCGGATCGTATTTATGTCCGATTCATGAATATGATCAATGTCTTTTTCCATAATATTATTTATTTAGTGGGAGCACCTCTTGTCTTTTATAAACATATTCGATCTAATTGCAATTAGATATCTAATTATGATTAGATTGAAACTAAATCTGATTTAGTGATACGTGTATATTAGACAATGACTATATGATTTACAATGTAGTACGCAGTTACAGCGTAGTTTGTAATTGACATTGGTGTAGGCACTGTATTTTTGCATGTGAGTCCCTATGTTGAGTCTCATTTGGAGACACTACCTCTTAAGTCGAGGAAGTCGTGGGAAACGGTCGTCGGAAGGGAATCGGTATTTCGTTAGATTTTTATTCGCTTGTTTAGCTCCAGGCTCACTCGTTGGACCTCCGTTTTAAAGCACATTTGGCCTAAAAAACCCAGAACCATTTAACCTTGGCCCAAACCCACTCACCAAGCCAACACAACACCTAGCCCACCACACTTGGCCCACACGCCCAAGGCCCTCAAAATACAACCCAATTAAATAAAATATTAATTAAATAATATACCAAATTAAATAAAACATTAAATAAAATCATGCCTAATTAAAATCAATCAACAAAATATTATTCCTAATTAAAAAATATTGTATTCCTAACTTAACAAATATTATGCCTAAACAACACAAATTAAATATATTGACTTCCTAAATTGAACTAATTTTGTCCCCCCTCAATCTTAGGATTTCCTTGTTTGACACTAAATCAAATCCCCCTTAAATGCCAAATCCCTTTCATTGTCAAGCAAGGAGTAGCCCTACCCCATTTGCCTATAAAAAACCAACCTCTCCCAACCCTTGCATCATCTCACTCACACGCATACAGCAAGAAAAAAGTGTATTGATTCATGCATACAGCAAGCAAATATTTCTCTCCTCCTCTTACACCTTTAGCCGAAAATCACAGCCCCATAAACCCCTTCATTGCCAAAAACATTACAACTTGAACCACCACTGAAACAGCCCCCTATACAGCAGCACACACCACCGAAATAGCCCCTATACAGCAACCCCATATCACCAAAAAACAGCCCCTAAATCACCTAAACCAGTGACTAAAAAACTGCACTTTTAATCCCTAAAATAATAACTAAAAAACTGCACTTAAAGCCTTTAAAAACACCCAAAACAGTAGCCTAAAACACCAAAAACAGTGACCAAAATACAGCAGAAATACAGCAGCAAAGCAGCAGCGAAACAGAGCAAAAACAATAGCTTGAGTAGTGAAACAGTGAGGAAAAATACAAACCAGTGAACCAGAAAAGTTACGGAGCTTTCACCCTTCCGATCACCGTGAAACGCGAGTCCGAGAGTCGACGAAAAAGGTTAGACCTGAGGGTATTCTTTCACATCTATTTTTCAGTAATATTTTTATTATTTATTGAGTTTCGTTTGCATGATTATTGTGGAGTGAAGCATGTTGCGGCCCTTGAATAGATAGAAAATGCATGAATTGTAAAATGATGTATGTTGTGGCGCTTGAATAAAATGAAAAATGTGTTGCCTCTCGTGGTATATAGAATGGAAACTCGGACATAAATTTCATAGCCGATTCCGAATGGACGGTAGTAGGATCTGTACTCGGGATACAACTCCACGTACCACTTGAGTAAACGGCGCATATTTCGTTTTATGTTGTTTTGATTTTTTTATTATTCGTTACTTGATTTCCGCATGTTATTTGTTTATGTAATGATGAGATAAAGCGCATGTGCTTAGTAAGTGCGATTAAAGGTCCTCTATTTATAGAGGTTAAAATCCTTTACCACGATGCTTTGCCGCGCCAGATGATGTATATTCGGTTGAATGTGAGATATGTTCAATCGGGTATACGAAGTCTGATATTGTTGTTTTTATTTCTTATATGCATCGTGTTATTAGCGTATGGGCTTAGTAAGTGCGATTAAAGGTCCTCTATTTTGAGAGGTTAAAATCCTTTACCACGATGTTTTGCCGCGCCGGATAATGTATATTCGATTGGATGTGAGATATGTTCAATCGGATACACGAAGTCCGATATCATTGTCTTTACTTTTTATATATGTATTGTGTTGTTTGCGCATGGGCTTAGTAAGTGCGATTAAATGTCCTCTATTTTGAGAGGTTAAAATCCTTTACCACGATGCTTTGTCGCGCCGAATGATGTATATTCGGTTGAATGTGAGATATGTTCAATCGGGTATACGAAGTTCGATATTATTGTCTTTATTTTTATATGCATTAAGATGTGATACGCATGGCTTAGAAAGTCGGATTAAAGGTCCTCCATTTGGAGGGATAAAAAGCCTACGGTCTACCTTTACCATGATACTTTTCCGTGCCTTTTAGCCCGTTATTATTTATTAGGTGTCATCTATTCATCCGTTCACGTATGTGTCATGTTGTTTACTGCATTTCGGAGGTCGCTGATGTAACCCCGTTCGAACGCGTTTCAGAATGCCACACGAACGCATGTTTTCTGTCTCAGTTCGTTCGAATGCGTTTACGAACGCTACTCGAACGCGAACCTTCTGTTTACCGTTCGAACGTGGATACGAACGCCGCACGAACGCCCACGGTAAGCATGCCCTCTTTCATCACATCTCATGCATGGTTACTCATTTTTTCATTTGCCTTTTTGATTGTTCATGTTCTCACATTTAGCCATTTATTGTGTGCACAAGATTACATGTTCGTTCCCATGATGTATGTTTACACGGTAGTCATCTACTTATGCTTCCGCATTCATCCATTCAACATGTTCATGAAATTATATGCTCGTCGTTATTCCGATTTGCTTTCATGCGTGATTGTACAATTATTATCTACTGGCATGCCTATGATGGAATGTAATGTGCTTATGACATTGTATGCTAGCCATATTTATCTTTATGCATGCAAATTCAGACATAGATTATATACAAATAGGTTGTATGCAAACTTGAAAATGTGTTACATGTGAACTTAGATGAACCTTTGATTTATGCATGCGAACTTGGAAATAGAATACCCTTAGGAATATATGTTGCTAGACTCGATTAAATTATTGCACAAATCATTTTATTACAAGTGGCATAAGTAAGGGACCATTCCGAACCCAACGATTTGAGGTCTTCCCTTGCGAGGGGTGAGTACGGCCTTAAATCTTATTTTCTCGGTTCACACCGGGTGGCGACTCTATTATTCTCCGGTTTAGTCCCCCGCGGACTACTCCATACTCCCAACCGGGCTGCGAGCCTGGGACAACATGCGTCGCCCAGTTTCTGTGTCCCATAATCTGGCGAATCCACTGGGGATAGAGAATCGGGCCCGAAATAATGTCTTGTAATATTATGATTTGTGCTTTAATTAACCATGTCTACTGTGGGTTAAAAAGGGTTTAATCAAAGGCACTTTTAAGGCTGGGTAATGGTTTGGTGCCTTCCTTCATTCACTACCTTTCTATAAGGAAAAGTTGTGATGACACCTAGATAATCATTTACTCGTAGCCTATTGCGATGGACTACTTTGGAGGACTCGTTGTTTATTCCTGACACAAAGCGATAAGAGCCTAAGAGGCTTGGGTACTTAAGAGAGCCTCGCTCCACCCTCCCTCTGGGAAATCTACATTGGGAAATCCATTTGACAGTCAGTCACACACCATAGCTCGTTGGCATGTACCTTAGTGTATAAAAAAGGGTGCGCTCACTTGGTCACTCGGACCCTTGAGTGGGGAGACCTAGTTGTGAGTAATCCTTCGTCAGCGAGAGCCTTTGTCCATACCCCCGTAAACCCGCATGTGAACCTTAGTCGTAGAACTAATAATAATTATTTACTTGTGCTTGTGTTTGGGAACATGGTCGTTTGGATCCATTCGGACCTTTTGTCATGAGGTATGGGCTTGTTGGGCCATTTAAACTGGGACAAGAACATATCTTATGATGATTGGGCCAAAAGCTTCTAAAACGCCAATGGGCCATTATATGTTTGTGTTTAGGACCATCCTCATTTGGATGCAGTTGGGCTTTTTGTCAGAAATGCAAACTTGTTGGGCCATTTAAACTGGGACGAGTTCGTATCCTATGACAATTAGGCCCAAAGCTTCTGAAATGTTGATGGGCCATTATTGTCTTATGCTTGAATTATCTTTTTATGCTTGTATTTGGGACCATTGTCATTTGGACCTAGTTGGACTTCTTGTTAGAAATGCGAACTTGTTGGGCCATTTAAACTAGGACGAGTTCGTATCATATGACAATTGGGCCAAAAGTTTAAAATGATAATGGGCCAATTAGTGCAAATTCTTTTATAAGCTTACTTATTCCATACATCGCATACATGAAATGCACTCATGCATACACGCATCATGCTAACCCCTTGTGTTCTAAAAAGCCATCATAGATTCCCGTTGGGTTAGGGAAGAGGGAAGACACACCAAGAGCCCAATAACAAATATGAGTGGATCAGAAAATGAAATATCTCGCATGGATCAATTAGAGAATGGTTTCGCCAAGATTACCGAACAGTTGCAAGCCTTAACTACTGCCATGGCAAATATGGTTGTGCCCCGTGCTGGGGGAAACTCTGAGAATGTAAGACATGAGGAGCCTCCGAATAGGTAGGGGGATGACATCCCGCTTTTGATGATGATATGACCGAATATGCTGCGGAGAGAATAGTAGGGTCTCAGGCCGAGATACAGAAACTTCGTGATCAGATAGAGTCAGTCACCCGTAAGATGAAGGGTAAGGACGAAGACTTACTATACTATGAGGTGATGACCTTTGAGGAACAGCTGCCGGCTCAGTTTAAAATGCCCGACATGGCCAAGTTTAACGGGAATGGGGATCCAAGGGTCCATCTACGGCAATATGTCTCAATGATGAGTTCAGTGGGCATGTCACAGTGCCAAGTCCAAAAGATGTTTGGGATGTCACTCGAGGGGGCACCTGTAGTGTGGTATCACAGCCTTGAGAAAAAGGTTAAGGAAGATTGGAGGGAACTAGCTGATGCTTTTCTGAAACAGAATGTTACACACCTGGAGATTGATTTGTCACTCCGAGATTTGGTGAACACTAAGCAGAAGCCGGAAGAAAGCTTCAAGGAGTATGTAGACCGCTGGAGAAGCCAGCTTCTGAAAATGCAGACTCGGCCCTCTGAGAAGGACCAGATAAAAATGATCATCAATGGCACCAAGCCCTCTATTTATGGTAAGCTGAGGAGGATGACTTCGATGATTTCTGATTTCCGACAGTTACGGGAAACTGTCATGGACATTGAAGAAGAGGAAGCTGAGAACCGGAAGTTTTATGGCCAGAATAAGAGGAATTTTGGGGGGCCTTCTGAGACCAAGCCTGCTACTGCCGAGGTCGCTACCGTCAAGAACAGGCAATTCTCCAATCTTGGCAGACCTTTGTCAAAGGTGTTTGAGAAACTGAAAATGCAAGGACTTCTAAAACCTTGGGAACCTAGGCCATTTCCAAACCCTGTGCCACCGTACCTCAACCTAAACCAATATTGTTACTTCCATCAAGAAAAAGGCCATGACACCGACAACTGCACCCGCCTTAGGCATGAGGTCCAAAACCTCATTGACTCCCATAAAATACCCAATCCAGAAAAAGAACAACCCAACACACACATAAACCCTCAACCATAAAGCCACTCAACCACCCAGGCTTCTTGCATTGGGATAAAGGATAACAGTGAAGAACCATAGGCCAAGGAAGAAGGCAATGTTGCGAATGATAAAGTTATTCCTCCTAGTTTATTTGATCCTGCATTTTTAATATAGACATTGATTTAGTCTACATGTTCGAACCATTTTTTAAATGATAATAAAGACGTTCATTTCGCTGAATCTCTTTTGCAATATGAGTATATTTGAGAAAAGCATTCAACCTTGGTACTATGAAATTCAGTGATGTTTAGAACACGGGGAATCCTCGGAATAAGTAAGCAGAAAATATAAGATCGCCATTCAGAAATTGGAAAATAGGGGCAGTGAGAATATCAGACTTGGAAAGGAATTAGTTCACCGAGCCGATCAACGTAGACAGATTGAAGCAGTGGCTTGCCTGAGGAAAAGAAGACTGAGCAGTCACCAAGAGAATTGGCAGAAGACCTAACCCGACGGGATAGGAACATTCATGCATGCATACACGTAACACATTTTGCATCATTTTGTGTTTGTTTTGTTTTGTTTTGTTTTGTGTTCATAGGTTTTGAAGAAGAAAAAAGAAAGCGCAAAGAACAACCTAATCGAAAACGGTAAAAAGCACAATATCGAATTTGGGTAATAATCCCAGGGTTGAGGCCCATTTGAGTTTGAGTTTTTGGTATGGCACTATGGGGCGAGGCCCACATTAGCATCAACATCAGTCTTGCCGGGTATGGCACTCTGGGGGCGAGGCCCACATCAGTTTCAGTATCAGTCTGGGGGCGAGGCCCACCTCAGTACCAGTTTGGGGGGCAAGGCCCCACATCAGTATCAGTTTTGGGGCGAGACCCACATCAGTTCGGGAACAAAGCCCACAGTCTGCTCAGATCAGGGAATAAAGCCCACATTCAGTACAGTTCAGGAACAAAGCCCACAGTCGGCTCAGATCAGGGAATAAAGCCCACATTCAGTGCAATTCAGGAACAAAGCCCACAGTCAGCTCAGATCGGGGATAAAGCCCACATTCAGTATAATTCAGGAACAAAGCCCACATTCAGTACAATTCAGGATCAAAGCCCACAGTCAGCTCAGATCGGGAATACAGCCCAGGAGAATAAAGCTCTCTCTCAGCACAGTTCGGGAATACAGCCCAGAGAAATAAAGCTCTCTCTCAACACAGTTCGGGAATACAGCCTAGGAGAATAAAGCTCTCTCTCAGTACAGTTCGGGAATACAACCCAGAGGAATAAAGCTCTCTCTCAGCACAGTTCGGGAATACAGCCCAAGAGAATAAAGCTCTCTCTCAGCACGGTTCGGGAATACAGCCTAGGGGAATAAAGCCATCTTTCAACACAGTTCGGGATTACAACCCAAAGGAATAAAGCCCACTTTCAAACTAGTTCGGGAACAAGGCCCAGGGGAATAAAGCTCTATCTTAACACAGTTCGGGAATACAGCCCAGTGGAATAAAGCTATCTCTCAACACAGTTCGGGAATACAGCCCAAAGGAATGAAGCCCACTTTCAAACTAGTTCGGGAACAAGGCCCAGAGGAATAAAGCTCTATCTTAATACAGTTCGGGAACAAGGCCCAGGGGAATAAAGCTCTACCTTAACACAGCTCGGGAATAAAGCCTAAAGGAATAAAGCCCTATCTTGATACCGTTTGGAAAAAAGCCTAGAGGAATAAAGCCCACCTTCAATACAGCTCGGGAACAAGGCCCAGGGGAATAAAGCTCTATCTTTACACGGTTCATGATCAAAGCCTAGAGGAATAAAGCCCACTTGCAAAAAAGGTCGGGAATAAAGCCCAGGAGAATAAAGCTCTCTCTCAACGCAGTTCGAGAATAAAGCCCAAAGGTCAAAGCATCTCAGGATAACAAGTAAGTTAAGCAACAGCTGGCGAACCAGGTAAGTAGAAATGCATTGCATAACTTTGATAGGATTGTTCAAAGTCACACACTGCACAAGTCCCATCAAAGTGGGGGCGACTATAGGCACTGCATTTTTGCATGTGAGTCCATATGATGAGTCTCATTTGGAGACACTACCTTTTAAGTCGATGAAGTCGCGGGAAACGGTCGTCGGAAGGGAATCGGCATTTCGTTAGATTTTTATTCGCTTGTTTAACTCCAGGCTCACTCGTTGGACCTCCGTTTTAAAGCACCTTTGGCCTAAAAAACCAAGAACCATTTAACCTTAGCCCAAACCCACTCACCAAACCAACACAACACCTAGCCCACCACACTTGGCCCACACGCCCAAGGCCCTCAAAATACAACCCAATTAAATAAAATATTAATTAAATAATATACCAAATTAAATAAAACATTAAATAAAATCATGCATAATTAAAATCAATCAAAAAAATATTATTCCTAATTAAAAATATTGTATTCCTAACTTAACAAATATTATGCCTAAACAACACAAATTAAATATATTGACTTCCTAAATTGAACTAATTTTGTCCCCCCTCAATCTTAGGATTTCCTTGTTTGACACTAAATCAAATCCCCCTTAAATGCCAAATCCCTTTCCTTGTCAAGCAAGGAGTAGCCCTACCCCATTTGCCTATAAAAAACCAACCTCTCCCAACCCTTGCATCCTCTCACTCACACGCATACAGCAAGAAAAAAGCCTCTTGATTCACGCATACAGAAAGCAAATATTTCTCTCCTCCTCTTACACCTTTAGCCGAAAATCATAGCCCCATAAACCCCTCAATTGCCGAAAACATTACAACCTAAACCACCACTGAAACAACCCCCTATACAGCAGCACACACCACCGAAACAGTCCCTTATACAGCAGCCCCATATCACCGAAAAACAGCCCCTAAATCACCTAAACCAGTGACTAAAAAACTGCACTTTTAATCCCTAAAATAATAACTAAAAAACTGCACTTAAATCCTTTAAAACACACGAAACAGTAGCCTAAAACACCAAAAACAGTGACCAAAATATAGCAAAAATACAACAGCAAAGCAGCAGCGAAACGGAGCAAAAACAGTAGCTTGAGCAGCGAAATAGCGAGGAAAAATGCAAACTAGTGAACCAGAATAGTTGCGGAGCTTTCACCCTTCCGATCACCGTGAAACGCGATTCCGAGAGTCGACGAAAAAGGTTAGACCTGAGGGTATTCTTTCACATCCGTTTTTCAGTTGTATTTTTATTATTTATTGAGTTTCGTTTGCATGATTATTGTGGAGTGAAGCATGTTGCGGCCCTTGAATAGATAGAAAATGCATGAATTGTAAAATGATGTATGTTGTGGCCCTTGAATAAAATGAAAAATGTGTCACCTCTCGTGGTATATAGGATGGAAACCACACGAATGTGTCAAACGCGTTTCAGAACGCCACACGAATGTATGTTTTCTGTCTCAGTTCGTTCGAACGCGTTTACGAACGCTACTCAAACGCGAACCTTCTGTTTACCGTTCGAACTCGGATACGAACGCCGCATGAACGCCCACGGTAAACAGGCCCTCTTTCATCACATCTCATGCATGGTTACTCATTTTATCATTTGCCTTTTTGATTGTTCATGTTCTCGCATTTAGCCATTTATTATGTGCACAAGATTACATGTTCGTTCCTATGATGTATGTTTACACGGTAGTCATCTACTTATGCTTCCGCATTCATCCATTCAACATGTTCATGAAGTTATATGCTCGTCGTTATTCTGATTTGATTTCATGCGTGATTGTACAATTATTATCTACTAGCATGCCTATGATGAAATGTAATGTGCTTATGATATTGTTTGCTAGCCATATTTATCTTTATGCATGCAAATTCGGACATAGATTATATGCAAATAGGTTGTATGCAAACTTGAAAATGTGTTACATGTGAACTTAGATGAACCTTTGATTTATGCATGCGAACTTGGAAATAGAATACCCTTAGGAATATATATTTCTAGACTCGATTAAATTATTGCACAAATCATTTTATTACAAGTGGCATAAGTAAGAGACCATTCTGAACCCAACGGTTTGAGGTCTTCCCTTGCGAGGGGTGAGTGCGGCCTTAAATCTCATTTTCCCGGTTCACACCGAGTGGCGACTCCATTATTCTCCGGTTTAGTCCCCCGCGGACTACTCCGTACTCCCAACCGAGCCGCGAGCCCGGGATAGCATGCGTTGCCCAGTTTCTGTGTCTCACAATTGGGAAGCTTCACTATAAGTTGTATATCCTTAAATAAAGTTCCTGGTCAAGATTTACTAACACGGGTCGGTTAGTAAAATCCCCTGAGACCAGTACATGTCGTATATCGTGACTTGATCCGATGGTTTATCCCAATGAACCATGAGTCTCGGGATACTCGTATAGACATGTAGGTATTTATTTGATAAACACTGAATGACTCACTGAAGAATTCTTAATAGATGGTACACCAACGTCAATAAGAATCTTCTCGAGTTGAGTGAGCATAATGATCTTTTGATTTGAGATACCACTGTGGATATATGAGTTATCATCCACACTTTGATGGCAGTCACTTCACTAATCTATTTAGATCGGACCTCCGTCAGTTCGTTGGGTGTGGACTGAGGCTCATGATATCTTGTGCCTATCAAGATAGAATCTATCAGTCCTGTGTACAGGGCATAGGCATCCTACACGTGTTTGCGATCTAGTAAATCCATGGCCGTGGTATAACTTCGGAAATCAGTTCGAGTGTTATTTAGAGATCGTAAATTTGAAAGTCGAATATATTATACCGTAAGGATTTGACGTTCTGATCTATATCCTAAGTATAATATTGATAGTCTGTGACGGAGGGATTATACGTATGCAATGACCTCGACTTGCATAGTTTAGCAAGATTATCCATGGTCGTCATAATTCATGAGTGGGTGAATTATGGACACGAAATTGGATTTCGTGACGGATAAACCTAAACTTGGAGAGTCCCATAATATGAAGTGTACTCGTTGAGCACTTGGGCAACGCTTTATGAATAATACAGATTATTCAAAATATTTCATTGGATTAAATGAGTTAATTCGAATCGTTTAAATGGTTAAACGAGAACACATGCTTTAGGGGAATTTGGTCAATCGTAATTATTGTGTATTTGTATTTGATACGTATTTTGATTAGATACACATTAATTAATTATCAAATGAGATTTGACACATGCCATTAATATATGTATTTGTTATTTAATGTAAATAAAAATACATATATAATAATAATTATATTAATTAATTATTTAGATATTTAAATGTTAAATATTTGAATAGTTAAATAATATACATATTACATAAATGTTATGCAATATGTTTAATTATTATTGATACATGTGGCATGTTTTAATTAAGCTTAAGTGTGCAAATTTGATTTGTCAAACTTATAGCTTATCTTATCTTGTTTTTAATTTAATGAAAATAAAATATAAAAATGACCAAATTACCCTTGTAGAGTCGGCAATGGGTATTTTTAAAGTGAAAAATTTTCATTTCTCTTAAAAAAACCATCTTAATGGCCGAAAACTTCAAAGAAAAAAGCTCTCTCAAATCATACTTGATGGTTCAAGGAAGAAAATGAAGGAAAAATCAAGAAAAAGCTTTAGGAAAATTAGAGTAAATGTAATCTTCAATCCCCTTAAGCTTTGAAAGCATGTTTCATTTTCTTGATTATCTAGTTTGAGTCTAGGGTTTCTTCTTTTCTATAAATTTGGGGCTTTTGGATTTGGAGGATGGAATTGGAAGTGTTAAGCATGTGTGAAGTAGTTTTGAATGATATTATTGTAATATTGATTCAATTTAATCATTGGATGATATGTTGCTATTCTAGAGCGTTATGACCACTCTTGTAATGCCTAGAATTTTTCTTGGATGGTTCATTTGTGGTGACTTTGATTGGTGTTGAGATTAATTAGATTAATGTTGAAAAATTGGATTTTAAGCATGAACAATTGATAATTTTTACTTCTGGATCAGATCTGGAAATACTGTTCATGTTTTGATGAAAATAATATCATATAAATATATTGGATGTGTTTTGGGTATTGGAACAATTTCCGGAAATTATTTCGGAGTTGAAATAAGCAAAAACGGTGAAAAACGGCTTTACCGGATGACTTTTAAGCCAACCGGGTGACGACTGCCCAAACAGTGAATTGGTCATTGTTCGGGTAGTCCATGAACTGCCCTAATACTATTGGGGCTGACCTGGGAAGCCCTCATGTGTATTGGGTAGTCGGTTCGGTCAAAAACGTATTTTATGCCATTTTACGAAAAAATATTTCGCGACGTTTCTTAACTATTTATGTCGTTATTTGATATCGAATAAATATGTTTAGGTGAAATATAAATGAATCATTCATATCGGATATTGAATAATTTATTCGGTAGTTTACAAAGTTTTAAAATTACGATTTCGCCCGAACAACGCTTCCGCCGCACCCTTTGCCCGAAACCCCAACAGTAGATTATGGACACGAAATTGGATTCCGTGATGGATATGCCTGAATTTAGAGTGTCTCACTAATGAAACATACTCGTAGAGCACTAGGGCTACCTTTATAAATAATATTGATTATTTATAGATCGTTTAACCGTTAAACGATAAATACACGCTTTAAGGGTTTTTCCGGCTTTTTCCTAATTAATGTGTATTTGATTTAAATACTTGATTTTATTAAATCCACATTAATTAATTTTCAAATAAAGTATTTGACACTTGTCTCAAATATATGTATTATGGAATATTTAATGTAAATATTATACATATATTTGGATATTTATATTTGTAATTATCTAATTATTTAATTATTAAATAATTAGATTAGTTAAATATAAATATCTTTAAACTTTAATATGGCAAAATTTTATTGGTACATTTTTGCATATATTAATTAAAATGGTTAACTTTTTTTTAACATATTTAATATTGATTAAATTTGTAAAAAACAAAATTCCCATTTTACTCCTAGAAGTCGGTCACGGCCTTATCCTTTTAAGCTTGGATTTTTTCATTTTTCTTCAATTTTTTGGCTTCAAAATAGATACAAAATTAGGGATTTGAGAGAAAACCTAAGAGCTAAAGGGGATTTGTGAAGAAAACCATGAAAATTAAGGTAATTTCATAATTTTCTTTACTTGAAAATTATTTCTATGCCTTTAGACTTCAACATATGATGTTGTTATGTTTTCTCTATTCTCTTGGGTTTGTAATAAGTTTGTTTGAAGCATGAATGAAAGATGTTAGCATGTGTATTTAGCAAAGAAAACTTATTAAGTGTTATTAAGCTTACTTTTGGTTATTTGAGAACTTGGTAGCAATTCTAGATTTGCTTAGACACTCATAAATGACCTAGAATTGTTCTTGAGTTGTTTCATGGTGGTGAGACTTGTTTGGTGTAGTAAGGATTGAATTAAAGTGTTAAATTTTATTAATTTGGTGTTAATTGGCCAATTGGACAATTTTGAGAAATTAGGGTTCATAACCCACTCCAAAATTGGGACTTTTCATATATGTGTTAATTAATGATGTGTATATGATGCATATTAATTTTGGTGTTGATTGGACTTGATCTTGAATGGTTTTGAACCAATTTGGACTAAAGTGCAATTCTTGGAAACTTGATGGACCTCTCGGTAATTTTGGAAATATTGTTTTCTTGAATTTCAATTTGTATTTTTACATGTATGAAATGTATAAATCATTTTGGTAGTGTTTGGAAATCACCTAATTATGTATTTGACAAATTAGGACTAAAATGATCAAAATACAAAGTTTAGGGGTATTTCCGTAATTACTGAAAAATCTAGAAATTTTTCAGATTTTCTGTTTTTAATATATATTTGATGTACAAATCATTTTGGTTGTGATTGGAAATCACCTAAGCTTGTTTTGAACAACTTAGGATTAAAATGATGAAAATGGAAAGTTTTGGGGTCTTATGGTAATTTACTAAAATTATGATTTCCGGGTTAAAAATTTCTATTTTTGAGTATTGAATGATTAAAATAAATAAGTTTATTTTAATTACCCAAGAAAAATTAAAGAAATGAGAAAATTTGATTTTCACTCATTCCGCTGCGTAATCCGGATATTTTGCCCAAAACCCCAATAACAACTTGTGGTAAAATATGGAATTTTCAGAATAGTAACGACTTAAGAGGTTTAAGAAACTAAGTTAAGGAGGAACTACCTTATGACCATAAAGATAGAATATATGACTGATAAGGCCTTTTGATAAGCCAAAGATTCATTACACACTAGAAAAATTAAGTAACAGAACAAACTTCGAAATGAAGAATAACAGAGGGAGTATGGTTGGATTTTGAGAAAGCATAAACCTTAAGGAAGTTCTCAGTAAAGGACAGTATAACCAATAGTCAGAAATAAATCAGGAGTAAAGTTAAAAGAGGTAATCTAGATAGTTCCTAGCAGAATACCCTATAGTGGGAGCCCAATATCAGACATGCAAATGAGAGAGCCCTAGGATTATAAATTAGCAACATGTGCAACTGCAGCACGGGTAGCTAGTGCGACCACCACAACCAGAGAAGACTTCAGGACCAGCCCCACCCTCCCAACCCTCATTAGACAATCATAGCGGTGATAGACCTCGATGTTCGTTCTGACGATATTCCCAGAAACAAGCAAATACGTGGTATAGTTTAGTAGCTTATAAGGCAGGGTAAGATTTAAAAGATAATACCCCTCAGATAAGGAAACAAAGATATCGATCACATAAGTTTTAGGTATAGAATATATCAGTAAAGAAGAAGAAAAATGACTCTAAGAAAAATGATTTAGAAGTGGAGTTGTCTGGATGAAACGATGAAAAAAGGACGTATTAGTCAACCAAAGACAAGTATAAATGAGTGACAGCGTTCACTAAGGATCTGTAGCAACGGACTTTTCGATTTAAGAATTAAAGAAAAATGGATATCAACTAATATATTAAGACCGAAGTCCTATTAAATATAGATTGGAAGAAAAATAACGAGTATGGCCAGTATGTTTCCCTTCACAGCGCTCCGCCATGAATAATGTTTATGATGACTCGAAACAGATTTTTGGAGGTATAACATAAATATGGCCAAGGAAACTAAGTATATGATATTGTTGAGACTGGAACGACACTTAACAGAACAAAACTATGATAATAACTGAAAGTATGATATTCTGGAGTGCGATCAGGCAAAGAGAACATGTCAGTACAAAGGATGGTTAACCAGAGTTATACTAGCCACGAATTTGAAAAGTACGAAAATAGTATGAACAGTACACAGAACCGAATTGCTATGTTAATGTTAGTCGTAAGGAATACAGTTTAAGCCACGCAGATAAGCAGATTTAAGAGAACCTGAAGGGCAGAGCCGATAAGGAGTTGAAACTTAGCGAGGAGGAAATAAAGAGTTGAATAATTAAGTTCTGAGAATAAATGTTAGATCAGATCGAGCATGTAGAGCCAAGAAAGTATCAAGTACGATCATTTACAATAGCGTCAAAGATTACCTCTATATACAATTACCTCAGAGTTAAGGCAGAACGTGAAGAGACCTAACTATATGAGACACAAGCATCCTTAGAGACGTGGGAACACTATCTGTGAAGAATTCTGATGTATAGTCAGTAATGTCTTATGATATCAGTACGACTTAGGTACAAAAGTGCTTCTTAAATGAGCAGATTGGTATAATTTCCCGTGCAAATTAAATAATGTTAATGAGGACTAATGATGCAATTGGTGTAGTTATGGGTACGATCATATTAACACACATGCATAAAATTCGGTCAGGACCTTACAAGTTAAGTTTGCTTGGGTGGAAGCAATAATAATATGAGTGACGATATACGAAATCTTAAGAAGTATTAGATCTTTAAAGAAAATAATAAGATAAAGTAAAATTCAGTCATAGAGTATCAGACAGAAAAAAGAGTGATTCACTTAGGCGCCAATTTGAGAAGGACTGAAGCTTAGACCATCAGAGACTGTACGTCTACTACACTCTTTGGGACGTCATGAAGTGTTAAATAAGAGATAGATAAATTTTATAGATGATAAGTTCTATGAATGAATACACATCTGTATAGACAGTATATATTGTACGGACATAGCTTCCACACTTGAAAATGGTTGCTGAATGAACTTCCAATGACTAATATTCAGCTATAAGAATCGAATAGAGTATATCATAATAAGAGATTTTCATAAGTCATAATATTGTATTCTCGAGCAGAATAGTAGGAAGGAAGTAAGAAGATAACAATAGCAGAGACCAGTTATCTTCAAACCAAGACGAACCTAAAAAGTTCAACATTCGAAAGGATTCGAGGACGAATCCTATTTAAGGGGGAGAATTTATAATACCCCGGTAATCCCGAAGACTACTAAATTATGGATGGCATAATACATGATGTAAATCATGTTCAAGCAATTATATGATCATGAAATTACTTTTTGGATATTCGGCAAATTCTTAACAGTTCTGATGCGGAATTTAGCTTACGTTCCATTCCGAATATCCCTAAGTATTTAGGGCATAACATTTTCATACGATCTCCAAAGTTTATGAATTTCATATCGTCCAAAAAATAAGACCAAGACCTACAACTTTCATGTTGGATATTTTTCCAAACTCGAATCAGAAGTAGGTCAAACATCAAGAATATCGTAACTACTACAATATAATTCGGGGATGGCCTAGATTAAGGTGAGGTGGCACAATCCTAGCAACTTATTCCATTACAAAAATTGACTCTTTTTCCTATAAAAAGGACATTATTCACTCTTCTTTCCCAAGCCAAAAACGTGGGTAAAGGTTTAAGAAGGCTTTCCAAATTTTCTTCACGCTCATGGGAATTTGGATGAGAGGATGATGATTTCCAAGCTCTAAGGAACACAGAGTAAGTTCTAATCCTCCTTACCTCTTCTAATTTCAGTTTTAAGCTTGAAAAAAGAAAGCCCCAATTCGCACCTTGCATACATAGCAATGATAATTGCATAATTAGCGTTGGTATAGTTATTAACATGTATTTTCTAGAAGTGTCTTGATGGTACTAACATGAAATGAAGCTTTTAAGCGTATAAATGTGATGATGGGATTAGAGTTAGTTATTTAACGATATTAGATAATGGTTTTTGTTTGGGTTATAGATATGAGATGAGTTTCGATCAATGTTGAAGTTTAGGGAAGTACTTAAGTGAAGTTATTAGTGTGACAATTTGAATGGCTTTGGGCAGTGACGATGGAGAATTGGTTTTCGCCATGAATTCAGGCTAGTGTCGCGATGCGTATGAGCTAGCATCGCGA
This sequence comes from Zanthoxylum bungeanum, assembly GCA_019454045.1. Classification (NCBI taxonomy): domain Eukaryota; kingdom Viridiplantae; phylum Streptophyta; class Magnoliopsida; order Sapindales; family Rutaceae; genus Zanthoxylum; species Zanthoxylum bungeanum. Next base: position 34,703 of record SKCR01038170.1, on the reverse strand, counting down.
CGCCAAACATATGAATGCCCTCTACCTCGGGTCAGTGTGTGTGGGGGTCACGCTGAACATACCGTCTACCTTGGGTCGGTTATGTGTTTACCTAAGGTCGGTCATGTGGAAGACTTGGGTCAGTCAAGTGGAAGACTCCGATCATTCGTATGGAAGACTCAGGTCGATCTTTTAGACGACTCGGGTCAGTCGTGTGGAGACTCGGGTCGGTCGTATGGAGACTCGGGTCGGTAGGTCGTATGGAGACTCGAGTCGGTAGATCATGTGGAGACTCGGGTCGGTCGTTTGGAGACTCGGGTCAGTCGTGTGGAGACTCAGGTCGGTCATGTGGAAGCCTCAGGATTGATTGTGTGAGATGCCCCACACCCAGCGTCGCGACGCAGAGCAAGAAGAAGCTCTCTGCGTGAGTCTTCTTGTATGGACTGTTGGGTTCTCTAAGAACAATAACCAAGATCATTAAGAATGAAACATGTGAATACGTAAAGTAAAGTAGCGGAAAATACTCACTTTGATCGGCTAAGAGGATGTAGGAGATAACAAAAATTCCAACCTTTGAAGTTTGCACCAAGCTCTCATTTGATGTATGTTGAGCTTCCAAGCTTTGGTGAATGAATTCCAAAATCAATGGGAAAGTTTCCCTAACACCTTTGTATGATCTCTTTGAGTGCTAGCTCTTGAAAAATTTGCAACAAATCTTCCAATGGAGTCTTTAAATTTTCGGCCAAGCCATGAAAATTTTGGGAGAGGAAAAATGTTCACTTGGGCGTGAATTATGAGAGAAGAGAGAGTGATGAGTGACTTGTGTTTTGTTTCTAAATCCTAACAAGTCTAATACCAAAAGTTGTAAATGGTTTATTCAAAACCAAAAACAAAAAGTGTTGAGAGATAAAATTCCAATTAATGCTCTCAACCACCTCCATCACCAAAAGTGACTTGTGTCACATCACTCAAAGTTGATGTGATTTCCATCACAAAATGTAACTAATGATGCGACTTGATGTGGACCCCACTTGATTCAAAATCCAAGTGGGCCCGCAAATACATCCCGGGCTCGGGTTTGTTAATTCTGAATTAACGAATTTTCCGTTGCGACTTAATTAAATAATAATGCCCCGCAAAATCATTATGAAAGTCGCTCGCGAATTAATTCTAAATTAATTTGTTCGCCCGAATTAAAATCCAATTTTAATTCTGTTATGAAATCTAATTTCATTTTAATATATCGAATATATTATTTAATCGATTAATTCCAAATTAATCATTCTCTCTCTTCTAATAGAATTTTATCCCAGATAAAATCTTTCCACAATTAATCGTAGATTAATTTTCTCTCTCTTCTAATTAATCCCAGATTAATTATGTTCGAGTCATACGTCATCGGTGAATCTTCGGGAAGCGACCCATGAGATCCCTGGATATGTCGGCAGTAAATACGGTCATTGGAGTATCCGAATATGTGCGTACCCCGTACCACATTTTTACCGATTTATAAGACATGGTTGGCTTCTAGCAAAGCACCGTGCCTACCCAATTCTCCAGAAATATTCTTTTAAGGAATATGTCATCTATGTCAGGCGTAGTATACGTATTATTGCATATTGCGATCCAGTATCGATATCACATGCTAGGCCTGGGGCTGGAATTGTGTCTACCCCGTACGACGTACATATCGGATCTCTGGTAACTAGTCTCTATAATCGAATAATCATGACCTAGTCATATTATCCCGATGACTGTAGTACTAAAGAGTACTAGTTCTGTATGCTACGTGATCATCATCTTCATATGACTGGAGTGATACTTTCATCTTGACATCACACCCGATACACTACGATTCTCAGTATACCCAGAAGAGGCGTACACAAAACCCGTTAAAGCCTCGGACGGCCAAAACCAAAGTTTACTGATTGTCGCAAGTATTAGCGATGCAAGTCTCAGGTTAAGACCAAATACACCTACCCTGATTCGGATTCCCATAGACACATAGTCATACTATCAATGGGATTCTGAGGGGTCTATCCAGAGCGAAATTGTTCCCGTACCATCGGTAAACACAACCTCATATTACACTTGCATGAGTATCCAATACCCAAATATATGAGAACTATGTCGTTAACGCTTCCATAACACGCACAAGTGTAATACTAGTCAATTCCGCATTATCAATGTCCAGTCTCGATAATACTACGACTAGAGATATTTAATGATTAAACTTTAATGAATTAATATTGTCTCATATCTTATTAATTCGGTACTAATCATATGGACTTTTATCATTTATATATCTTGGTAATCTAATTACAAATGATAAAAGAGCAATTTCCTTTGTCACATAGTTAATTTGTACAACAACACCATGTTCTGTACAAATAGTGATGATATGGGTCATAATTGTCCAACATTGACATCACGACTCGAAGTCGCGACGCGAGATAGAAATAATTTCATTCCATTTCATAATCATCATAGGAAGTTAGAGGGCACCCTAAAGGTTCTATATACGACATGTATAAGTATTAATTACATCCATGATCGTGATTAAATTCCTAGTGTAAATATGCTAACCATACTCGAATACAAGATAGATTTATTTTCCGCAGGAGACTTCTTAGTCGTATCTAGGAATCAAGGGCCATAGAGATTAATATGTGAGTGGACCATTTTTCTCAAACTGAGTCTATTTAACTGTTTTGATGAGAAACTTACTTAAAAAATACTTTAGGGTGTTAGCCAAAATGATTTTCATATTATTTTATTAATGAGAATGTTTTGAGAAATGATTTAGAAATAGATAATTTTCAAAGCACGATTTTGATGATTTTTAGAGGTATGGGGAAAAAACTACCTCAGATGTAACTAGACACATACATGGAATTGACAAATATAGATAACATGTGCACACATAGTTCTGTACTAAGGATGATAGATGTCCCTAGATCTCAGATTCAGAGTTAGGAGGGTAGCATAAATCAGCACCCCCGGCTCCATTTCTGTGGCTTGGGGGACGGCAAGACGTAACGCCTCAAGACCACCAGTTTAGGCGTATGGGGGGACGGCAAGACGTAACGTCTTTATACGTCAGGTTTTTCAAAGATAGATATACAGAGACATATTTTTAGAAAGAAATATTTTCAGAAATATGGTTTTTTAGAGATAATGGTTTTTATGAAAGAGTTTTCAAAAAGAACAGGTTTAAGAAAGAGTTTTGGAAAGAAACCAGTTTTACAGAAAACCTCAGAGTTTCACATAGAGAAAATAGTTTTCAGAAATAATAATTTCAGTGAGATTATTTTGGTTTTAGAACACTGAATATTTATAAAACATTTCATTCATTTTCAACTGTCCACTCACTAGGTCGTTTAAATGATCTAACCCCCACCACTCTTAGTTTCTCTGTTTTACAGGTATACTCGGAGGACGAGCTCGAGAGGATGGATACTGATGATAGTCACTAGGATATTGGTTCCACCAGATCAAGTCAGAGATAGAGTTCAGTCAGAGTCAAATAAAGTCATGTATCAAATATTTGTATAATTAAGTTTGTGTGTGTCATAAGTTAAATGTCCATAACATGGTTGTAAAGTGTATTGTATTTGAGTATACATTTAAGAATGTCGAAGTACATTTTATGTTGTTGAGTTGGACAATGGTCCCACGTATGAGATCATGTTTAAGATGAGATCAATAGTGTTGATCAGAGGTTCATGGGATAAGGTGGCCTATTCTCTGCTGGTAGCATCTCCGAGGAGGGGGATGTTACATTATGCGAGGCTTAATAATGATGACACACTTAACATAGAACTTGTGAACGAGATACTAGAATTTATTGAATATGCTAGTGGTCATTCGGTATATATACAAGGTAGTAAGATAATATGTCATTGCATAATGTGTCATCTTCAGAAGTTTAGAGAAATTGAGGAAGTTAAATTACAACTGGTGAAAATGAGATTTGTTTCAGATTATTATGTATGAGATCGGCATGTGAAAACTCTTACATGTAATGCCTCTAAGTAGTTCACGTACAACACGTCAACGGTGATGGAAATAGAAGCCATAAATCCATATTACCAAAAGGTTTATGAAGTCGATGGCCCTAGCTTTGTTAATGATGACCCTAATTTTTTTGATGCAGCTGGGTCTAGTTCTCAGACAGATAATCTGGAGGAATCCTCTAATCCTTATGCATAGAATTTTTACAAGATGCTGAATTCTTTAGATATAAACTTGTGCCAGGGTGTGAAAAATATTTGTAGTTGTCAGCAGTAACTCGATGTTTGAATATGAAATCTGAACAATAACAATCAAAGAAGACCTTTGATGATTGGGTAAAATTCATTAGAGAGGTGTTATTATAAGACAATACGATGGTTGATAACTTTTACATAACAAAAAAGTTAGTTCTGGGCCTTTGACGCCTGTTGAAAAATTTGATTATTGTAATAATGGTTGCATGATATATTGGGATTCTGTTCTCAACTGAGATTTAAGAACAGAAGAGGATCAATTAAACATGTGTCGTATAAGAAGATGTATTATTTTCCTTTGACCTTAAGGTTGCAACGACTATACGCTTCAGTGGCAACGGCCGAGCAAATGAGATGGCACGATGAGCATGAAAAAGAGGAAGGCGTTATGTGTCATCCATCTGACTCGAAGGCATGGAAGCATTTTAGCAGCACTCATCCTTCATTTGCATATGAAAGCTGTAATGTTAGATTGGGGTTGTGCACTAATGGTTTTAAACCTTTCGGCCAATCGAGACAACAATATTCTTCATGGCCAATCATAGTCACCTCGTACAATTTGCCACCTTGGATATACATGAAAGAGCATTACATGTTCTTATCATTAATTATTTCATGGCATCAGAATCCGAAACGGAATATAGATGTTTACCTCCAGCCTTTGATAGCTGAACTACAACTATTGTGGGACGTACGTGTGTATATATATGATGTATCGAGAAATAAAAACTTGAACTTGAGAGCTACACTGATGTGGATAATTAATGATTTTCCTGTTTACTCGATGTTGTCTGGCTGTATTACATCTGAAAAATTGGCTTGTCCTTACTGTATGGAGAGAACACAGGCATTCTCGCTCCCAAGTATTCGAAAGACTTCATGGTTTGATAATCACCGTAAGATTCTTCAGCCTAATCATCAATTCAGATGCAACCAAACTCATTTCCATAGGAATACTATAGAATACTCAATACCACCACCAATTAGGACAAACGAAGAACTCTTGCAGCAGATTGATAAGATAGAGTTGAGAAAGGTTACTGAACTTGATGATGAAGAGATTAATAGTGGTCCAACATGTAGGCATTCTGGGTGGAAGAAAATAAACATCTTCTGGGATTTACCGTACTGGAGTTCTAATTTGATCAAGCATAATATCGATGTGATGCACATTGAGAAAAATGTATTTGAAAATGTGTTCAAAATTGTGATGGATATGAAGGGAAAGACTAAAGATATTGTCAAAGCAATGGAAGACAAAATGTTATTATGCAACCAACCGGAGTTGCAAATGCATGCGGAGTCTGAGAAGTATCATAGAGTATGTTACATATCAGAAAAAAGTTTTATGCAAATGGTTTAAAGAACTCAAGTTCCCATACGGTTAAGTTTCGAATATGGGACGGTGTGGATATGCAAAAGTATAAGTTATTTGGGATGAAGAGTCACGATTGCCATGTGTTTATGCAAAGGTTAATACCAATTGCATTTCGTGAATTACTTATAAGTCATGTTTTGCAGGCATTTACAGAGTTAAGTTTATTTTTCAAAGACTTAACATCAATTATTGTTAAATTGATTGAGATGGAAACTCTTAAAGAAGATATCACAATCATTCTGTGTAAATTAGAGCATTTTTCCCTCCAGCCTTCTTCGATTCTATGGAACATATTCCGATACACCTACCGTATGAAGCAAAAATAGTTACACCCGTGCAATACCAATGGATGTATCCATTTGAGAGGTAACAATCGAAAATAATCTTACTTATTTTAATGTCAATAGAGCTGCTGATTGTATATTTTTTATGTGATTGTTTTATCAGATACCTTCGACATTTAAAGTATAACGTCAAAAACAAGGCAAAAATCGAGGGTTCCATTTGTAATGCCTATATAATTGAAGAATCATCAATATTTTATTTGTATTATTTTGAACCTCATGTGAAAACGAGGTTCCGACAAGTTCCTCGTAATGATGATGGTGGGAATGTTGAAAAGGTTGTAGGAAATCTCAACATTTTCACTTATCATAATCGACCATATGGCAGCTCATATTTATATCTTGTTGAACTGCATTAAGGTTTACCATTTCTGAAGTGAGTATTTTTACTTTTGCAATTATAATTATTTGTTTCCTTCCAAATCATATTCTTCTAAGTCTTATTTTGCCATGTGTTTGTAGCATATATATTGACGAGTTAAAACAACTGGTGCCTGCAATCACTGAAGCTGAGATTGATGTTTAAATTGATACAAATTTTGCTGATTGGTTCCAAATATACATAAGTAATAATTAGATGTATGTATAAGTTAAATGTGTGTTACACTATATGCTAAAAAATTTCACTTTATTAGATAGGCACATGACAATGAACACTCTATCAACAACATCTATATTAGAGATTTAACAAAAGGCCATCTGAGAACAGTCAACTATTTTAATATGTATTTCGTTAATGGGTATAAATTTCACACTGAAACGCATGGCTCCGGTCGGGCCACGATGAATAGTGGATCTAGCTACAGTGATAATTCATGTGAATTATATGATCGATTGAAGGATATTTTAGAGGTAGAGTACTATGGCTTACGCATTAAGAGAACTATATTATTCCATTATGATTGGTATGATCCGATTATTGGGACGAAGGTTCATACACATTATAAGCTGGTGGATGTCAACAAAAGACTCCCATATAGAATGTATGAACCGTTTATTATCGCACTGCAGTGAGCAGTAATTTTGCTCACTGCCGTCTCTAGTTAGTTGTTCTGGGGCTCGGTTTGTTTTGATTTTTCTCCATAAATTTTGAGGAACACAAAGGGATTTTTTATGGATGTTTTTAGGCTGATTTGGAGTGATTTTATCATCCAAAATAGTGGCAGAAAAATAGCAAACAGCCTGCACAAAAATAGTGAATTGTGCTCGAGAAATGGAGTGATTTCGGTGTGGAAAATGATCCAATTTTTGGACTGCTGTTTGGGGGCTGAAAAATAATTCAAAAACATAAGCGAATCAAGTCCAAAAGAGACTGGACAGTTCGTCCAAGAAGGGTCAAATGGCAGAAAATTTTTCAAAGTCGATCTCAGTGCCTAAGTTGTTTACGTTGTGCTAGGAAATCGGTTCATACACCTAACTGCAAAACTAGTAAACTATTGTGGAGTGAGTTATAAAATTCACTAAGTAACCACACTCGTACCATAAATGAAAAAAAAATAAGTTAATGAAATAATTCATAAACATACGAGAGAAACATCCAAAATTTATTTACCCGAACGGATTCCCTAACCAGAACTGTCATGACACAATTTCAACTCATCAACCAGACTATTCACTCACAGACAAACACAAATTCTATACAAACAATCTCACCCATCATCAACAAATGAAAACATAAAGTAACCACTTTAAACTCATCTTTGAAAATACATCACAAAACTAATCAAGCGTCTAATGTCCGAGTCATGAATCCTGACCGGACAATATACAAAAGCAAGACCATGTCGACATAGAGTAACTGGGCAGTCCACTACGGATGGAAAAAAACCCTATACAAGAACCACGATGGTTTCAAAATCATAAAACAAATAAACTTAGAAAGAGCACCGTGACGAAAATATATCATATCATAATATAAGTGGAATCAAATATGTTTCATTCAAAAGTAAATCTTTTTGAAAAAATCTTTTCGAAATACTTATTCATGAAACAAAAAATAAGAGTATCCAAAATACATCATAAAATTCATCCACTGTAAATGAAATCAAATTCTAAAATCAATATCATCATAAAATTGTATCAAGCCTCCAGAAACCAAGTCAACTGGATGAATAAATCAAGCGTCCAATGTTCGAGTCGCTCGCACTGATCGGACAATGTACAAAAGTAAACTCATGTCGACAAAAGGTAACAGGTCGATCCACTACATATAGACAAGATCCTATACAAGCACTACGACGACTTCAAAATCATAAAACAAATGAAAACATAGTACGATCATCGTGGCGGAAAGATATCATATCATAACATATGCGAAATCAAATACATCTAATTCAAAATAAATCTTTTTGAAAAAAAACTTATCAAAATATTTTTTCAAAAAAACCATAAAATAATAGTATCCACTCACATATCAGACTCATCACATAACACACATCAAATCCATCATCCATTGACCATTAACTCGTAAATAGTGAAACATTAAATAAATATATATATATACACATCTTCTCCAGAATCAAGCAACAACTGATACGTCAGGTATTCATCGTATGCAATACTTACCTGGCTACGCGAATATTTCTGATCTTAGTCAAATTTATCAAAATAAATGATGAAATGCGGTTAAAATCGTTGTTATGCGGCATTCCCGACTCAACTATAATAAAATTTTGGACCTTATCGAAACATCCAAATCAAATTTGATTCCAACGATTTCAGTTTCATTACTTTTAATACACCAGATACATTGTTCTAAGTCAACCTGTTAGCTTAAATCCTCAAATTATGTATTTTCGGAAAATCTTCCGAAAATGATTCCAAAAACGCTACAGAATGACCCTGAACCTTCTAAAACTTTCCAGAATCATCTAAACATCATCATATCATCATAATTAACTCAAATCTATCATTACGTTTGCATGGACATCGAAATGGGCAAAACCAGAATCGACCGACAAATTACATAACATATAGGATCGATCTAATTCATTATGGTTTCAACTGCACTCTACCAACAATACATATTAGTACATTCTAATTCAATAAACACAATACATAATAATACATAACTTTACAAACCTACTGGAAGCATCCGAAAATTTAATAATTACGTCAAAATAATGGATTTTTACTATGAGGTCTTATCGAAATTCCGAGGGAACCAACAGACTCCAAACGAGACCACGAATGTGTAAAAATCGATGAAATTCGAATCAAAACATCGAAGATCGTGGGTATCACTGTTCACCATACATTCTTACTTTGTTTTGCATGAATACAAGCCCAATAGATATAATCGTCATTGCAGTCTCGTAGCACGTTCCACGAGCTTTAATTTGATGGATGAATTGCATTGTGGATCAAGCGATGAGCCAAGATTGAAACACCAAAGTCACGCATCTCTTCTTCTATTTTCAATCGTTTTCGGCCTCCTTAGGCCGCCGCAGGCCACCAATGGACGCATAGTGGTCGGACGCTCATGTTGGGACTATCGCGTCGGTCAATGACAATTTCTCTCTCACGTGAAATGTGGGTTCGTGGGTTGAGTTTTGATGATTTTAGGCCATTTCATAATTTCTCAAAACTTATGGGTATTTATAGTAAATTTTATGAAAATTACATTCAGGGTCTTGCGAAATTGCAAAGAGATCTCTGGTATTATACTCCTTAGGAAATTTATATTTTTGAGGTTTTTTTTTATGCAAATTTCGAACAGTGGCCATCACAAAAGTTATTCATCTCAGGAAAAATGAATCCGACGGTTCAAAACTCAGCTCAATTGGAGTTTTTTTACTATATTTATAGTCAAAATAATAAAAATCCACCATATAAAATATTCAAAAATACACATAATTGATCCTTTCAAATTACGCTATTTCCAAAGCTTCAAAACACCACTTCAAGACATTTCAACATATTTTTCAACACTTAAACTCTTATTCTCCAATATCATTCTATTGTGAGACCTAAACTTTGATCCGATAACCATCCAAAAATATTCTGAAAATCTTGGGATTTTACAATCTACCTACTTAATTATCATTTCCCATGGTCATTCAAACAAGTATGTTATGGAAGACATAATCCCCACACAATCATGACAAATTCCTTATATTACGATTATGATTTCTTATACTTATTGTATATAGTTTACTTTCTTATTTACTTTCATACATTATCTTTATAAAGTCTACTCCATTGTAATTATATTCATATTAAAATATATGAAGTTTCTCATTCTCCCATTAACATGGTATTATATGGCCTTAAGCAGGCTCCTCATGCATGGTTTGATAAATTCAACATCATAGTTCACCAACTTGGGCATTCTATAACACCCCGCCAAAGACAAGGTGCTGCTGGTATGAGACAGGACTAGCCTATCTCCATAAGACTCCAAATTTACAGAAAATCGTGCTTGATGTATCGTAAAACTGGACAATCTGGATCACAGTCCAGCATCAAAATGGAATCTAAGAAAAACATCAAACAAAAAAAATGACCTCAGGTCTACACAAAATACATCAATATCAACACTTAAAGGCTTCGTGCCCACAACATCAAACAACACTTAAGGGCTTCATGCCAACAACATCAATGCAAATCAAATCTTTAATTTATTAATACAAACCAGTGTGCTCAGCACGAAAATTACCTAATAACAAAAGAACCTAAACCTCTAGGACTTCTCCCATGACACTTGTGATGGTGAATGCAGCTTAGGTGATCCGAGTCTCAAGCATCATTTCCAAAGCTGTCGTGGTTGACCAATCTGGAAGCCAACCTGCAAAACTATAAACTGATTTGGTGTGAGTTATAAAACTCAGTAAGTAACCACACTCATACTACAAACAAAACATACAAGTCAAGCATATCAACAGTTTATCAGAATTACTAAATTATTACAAGTTCAGATTTATCAACTTTTTATTATCCTTATACTTTACCATGTCAAATTCTCATATCTACATATTCACATATATACCAATATATTAGCCAAACATTCAAATCACACAAGGCATCAATACGAATTTCACAGAATAAGTCATTTTACATCGAAGTCATTTCAATCATAAGAAATCACACAAGGCATCAATACGAATTTCACAGAATAAGTCATTTTATTACGACTGCACATCTTTGGAATATCCTCCAATCGATAAGTCAAACAACCTTCCATCATTTCAAAACAAACTTTCTTCCATTTCGATAACCTTACATTAGCTTAACATTCGTTACTTATACACTTTCACGCATATCAATTCAAAAATCATAGCCCCCTTATCTTACATTCATGCAAATCCAATTTTAGAATTCTACAACACATTATCAAAATTCTACAAACACATTCAGTCTCTTCCATAATATACGCACATACAATAACAAACTTAGCAAACACACTTATAACTTCTTATATTCACGTCGATTTTCAAGTCATTCATTCATTCCATAATAGCACACAGAGTCCATATATATCACGGATTCTGTCACACACAGATATACTCAAACATACATAGTCATCGTGCAAGCAATAATGAAGCATACATAACAGCCAATATATCACAAAACACATAACCAAACAATACATACAATGTCCATACATGACTCATTACTTATTTTAGAATATGTATAAGATGAATTCCATCAAAACGGATTCCTAATCATCTTGCCTACTATAACACGAAATCATCAACCAATTAAACATACACGCATGCACACATATCACATAACACAAACTCATCGCACAATTTCTCATACACGAGCACATATATTTCAAACACTACTTTATCATCAGAATAGCCATACACATACGCATATACATCAAACATATTAATATACTCATCTCTTCGAATACAAATACCATAGCCTTTAATAGTCCTCACATCCTTTACTTATCAATCAAACATATTCTACTCAAAATTCTTATATGAAAATATTGATACAATATCTTACCAAATATACATTTCAATTCATATACGTATATTCTAAATCGCGTACTTCTATCATTCAGGAAAGGCTTAGTTAATACCAACCCAACCTCTAAACAACTAATTCGTATGCATTAGTCTATGACAAACTTATTCCAATAATGCATATCTACACGTGCTAATACAATTTCAGAAATAATAACTTGCTCTCTTTACCGATCTTATACACTCAAATCATACTTATCTTATAATTTCATACATATATAAATATGTGTTCATATACTTATACATATACATATTCATTCACATATACATATGCATACCATTACAGGTTCATATACTGACATACATCAATAGACATCCATGTCATCAAACATTTCATTTCATATCATAGCATTATAAAAATCTATACATGTGGTGGTTGATCATCTTATCCATTTATAATCTCGAACTCCGTACTCAAACCACCACTTAACTATCATCTTTTATCCTAATATTTTAATCAACTCTATATACATTTAAACATAAATCGATTATACAAGTACTCATCAAATGGGTTACTTATCTGGCTTCGCGAATACTCAAGGTTCTAGTCAATTCTGTCAAAATAAATGGCGAAATGCAGTCAAAATCGATATTTGCGGAATTCTCGACTTAACTTTGACAAAATTCCGGATCTTTCCAGGATAACCAAATCAAGTCTGATTTCAATGACTTCAGTTCTATTATCCTTAAAATATCATTACAAACTAATTCATATCACGAGTTAACTTGAATCCTTGGTTTACACGTTTTTGGAAAATCTTCCGAAAAAATTTCCGCAAACGTTACAGAAAGGTCCCAAACCGTCTGAACCTACTCGGATTTATCCAAATATTTTCGTAATATCATATATAACTCATAACTATCATTACAATAAAAACAAATCATTATACTCAAAAACCTAATTTTACCGGAAACTTACATAATCTATCGGATTGATCCAACTCATTTCGTTTTCACTCGGATTCTACCAAATGCACATATTCAATATACTAATACTCAAACAATTCAATTTATATCATTACGCCACTCTACGAAGCTACTGGAAATATCCGAACATTTACGGAAAATTTAAAATTAGCAATTTTTTACCGGTAGGTCTTACCGAGATTTCGAGGGCATATACAGACTCCAAATAATCCCACAAATGCACTAGAATCGAAGGAATTCCGATCAGAGCTATTGTTTATTGCTGGGTCACTATTCACCACCGATTTCTTCCTCGATTCGCGTGTAACCGTGCACGGAACAAAAAATTTGTCATCGCCAACTTGTAGTTCTCTTCGAGAGATTCGATTTAACGGGTGGCTTGGGCTATGAAATGAAACGATGAGTCGGGATCGGGAAACCCACTTGCGCGTATATTCCTCTTTCTTTCTCGCCGTCGGCGATCTGGGGCCTCCGCCGGCCACCTTCAGACGCGGGTGGACTAGACGCACTCCCCTGGGTCGTCAGCTAGCCGGTGGTGGCCGGTTGGCCGGCCGAAGAGCCAAAAACCCAATACGTCGTTTTGAAAGGAATGGGTCGAGTAGAGGTATTTTGAGAAGTTATGCCATTTTGGCAATTAAGGAAAACTTCAGGGTATTTATAAGAAAGTTTCTAAAATTTATAATCTGACCCCGCGAAATTACTTCTAGGTCCCTGCCATGGTACTTTCTCGAAAATTCGTATTTGTGAAGTCCTTCTGATGCAAATTTCGAAAAGTGTTCAACACGAAATTTGTTCGTCTCGGAAAAATAAGTCCAACGATTTATGAATCTGTTCGATCAAAGTTCGCTTTCTATTTTTATAGCCGAAACAAGAAATTTTACGCGTATAATGATATAAATAGAAATCGCGTAATCAATTCTCGAAACCACGCGTTTTCCAACGCGAAGAAGCTCCACTTTAAAACGTTCCGACCTATTTACCAACACATAAACTCTTATTTTCGAATACCTCACGTTCCAAATCCTTAACTTTAATTCGGAAACCTTCCCGCACTATTCCGAAAAACTCAGGATATTACACATCCAATGCTTACAATTTATCCATCTCTCTTTGGCAAACAGATCATCATTGTATTCTTATCTTTATGTATATGGATAATATGATTATCACTAAGGAAGATGCATATAGTATCTTTGCTCTCGAGACATCTATTCAATAATATTTTGAGATGAAAGATCTTAGTTCTCTTAGTTACTTTTTTGGTCTTTAGGTATTATCTAATCAGATTGGTTATTAACTCTCTAAGACTAAGTATGCCTTTGATCTATATATCTATTCATTAATATTTTGAGATCAAAGATCTTATTTCTCTTAGTAATTACTTTTTTGATTTTGAGGTACTATCTGATCAGACTGGTTATTAACTCTCTAAGACTAAGTATGCCTTTGAACTACTTGCTTGGACATGGTTGATTGACAGTAAGATCACATCCACTCCTCTTGATTCTAAGCTGAAATATAAAGTAATAGATAGCACTAGTCTCTCTTATGTTACTCTATATCGTTAGTTAGTTGGCTGCTTAATCTATTTTCATGGGCTTCATTTTTTCAGCTCACTCTTTCCTTGAGGTTTATGCCTAGTTGGATAGATAATCCCATCGATCGGCACGCTACAACTAGTCTGTATATTTTCTTAAGTGATTCTTTTTTTTTTTTTTAGTGTAGTAAAGAAATAATTTGTTGTTTCTTATTCTAGTATTGAATCTGAATATCATTTGTTGATGATATCCAAGAAATCATTTGGCTTCGTAGGCTCATTGGTGACATGGGAGTCCCACATCTCTCTTGTGATAACAAAAGTGCCATTTACATTACATATAATGATATCTACCGTGAGCGTACAAAACACATTAAAATCGATTGTCATTTGATTCATCAATATATTACTCAAGACACTATACGACTTTACAAAATTTCCTCTGAAGACTAGCATGCTGATCTCTTTAGTAAGCCTCGACTTTCAAGACAGTTTTATGAGTTGGTTTCTAAAATCAAATTTGCTTCTTTTCCACTGGCTTGGATTTGAGGGGTATTAAAAGAAATAATCTTCATTCATATGTAAGTAATCCCCTCAAAATCACGACAAAATCCCATAAATTATGATTATGATTTTCTTATACTTATTGAATATAATTTTCTATTTTATTTAATTTCCTAAACTGCCTATGGCACTTGGGTGTAGATAGATCGTCAAATTGTCGGAGAATTTTGGGAAATTTATAATTCTAACCTATTATCAATTTCTAATATAATAAATTGTCCCACATTCAAAAAAATATAATGAATAGTCAAATAAAATTACCCTTATTTAATTTAAAATTTCACTAAAAATATGATATGAGGCATCTATATGTGGACGCCTTACATATAAAGGGAGTCCACTCAGACGCCCAACATATAAATTGGGTGTCCGTATGGAAGCGCAATTTATAAAGATTAAAGATGGATGGACGCCCATTTTGCGTCCTTTATAAAGTGGGTGTCCATTGTGGATATGGATGGTAATGGGTAGGGTTTGGTGCATGTTTGCTATTACCAAATATGCATCCGCATATGTAAATAAATTACTAAACCCGCACCATACCCGCTGCGGGTTTTAATTTTCTTTACCAAACTTGCATCTGCATATAAAAATAAAGGGTTTTTTTACGTTTTACTACTAAAGTTATGATCAAATAACAATTAGGTACTATGAATATTAATATATTACATTTTACTACTAAACTTATAAAAATTTAACATTTTACTACTTTTCCATCCAAACCGTTAGTTGACCGTCAGTTGACCTTTAAAAAGACTGTTTTATCCTCCAAATAAAATAAAAGTGAAAATTATAATTATACCCTTAAAAAACATATTTAAATCTTATATATAACAATAAAAGAAATACAATCAACAATCACATTTATAAAAATACTTCAATCTCTAAATTATCCATATAACCCAATAAAATAAAGAATTTAATTTACTAAATAATTTAATAATTAAAATTCTCATAATAACCAAAATACTTTAAAGTATAACAATAAAAGAGATATACTCAAAAATCATTATTTCCAATATTCAGCCGTACGATTACCATTGTTGATTATAATATTTATAATCTATAATAATGTGTGTGTGTTAAGACTCTTTTATCCTTAGGATGTCAATATGATGTCATGGTCAACTAACAGTCAACTAACGGTTTGGATGGAAAAGTAGTAAAATGTTAAATTTTTTATAAGTTTAGTAGTAAAATGTAATATGTTAATATTCATAGTACTCAATTGTTATTTGATCGTAACTTTAGTAGTGAAACGTAAATAATCCAAAAATAAATTATCAAACCCGCACTGGTACCCAGTAGATTTTTTGTGGGTTTTTAAAATATTGAATTTTCTTACTCTCTTAATCATACAATCTTTTTAATTAAACATTGATATTTTTTCATAACATATAAAAAAAATATTTGACAGTTTGTAAATTATGACACATAAATAAAAGTTTAAAATATTTATAACATAATGTCAAATTCATATTATCACAATTACATCCATAAATCACTAGCTAAATATCATTAATTATGTTAAATTCATATCATCAAAATATTGAACCATGACCAAAAGCAATTCAAAAATATTAAGAGAGAGCAATTAAAAAATTATAAGTTAGTGAGCCTTTTATATGAGAGATTTGTTTGCCTTAAAGATATAAAATAAAAAAAGAATTAAACTTGCTGGTAGCGGATACCCGCAATGGGGTATCTACTGGTTTTGCATAATTATCAAACCTGCACCAAACCCGCAACGGATTTTATTTTAAATTACCAAATCCGCTTAAATATTTATCAAATCCTACCCATTATGGGTGGATTTTTGCGGGTTTGTGGGCGAAATTATCATCCATAATTGTGGATGCCCACCTTATAGACTGGGCGCCCATGTTGACGCCCAACATATAAGTTGGGCGTCCATAGAGATGCCCAATATCTTAAATTTAGAGTAAAATGTAAAAATAATTTCATACATGTATTTAATCAAACACTTGCTATGTAATTAGTTCTAATATATTTAAACAACACTTTAATTTATTTTCAAGTTATCCTAATAAAAAAATAGACAATAAAAATAACTTACAAACCTTTAAAAAAGGAAAAAAATTACTAAATTTGAGTTTTTTAGCCAGATTTCAAAATTTTTGAGAGATGTAAGGATTGTCTTTAGAAATCTGAAAGTGAATTGTGAAGTGCGAGAAAAGTGAAATTGAGGGCAATATTGTCCACTTTTATATTTTATTGGTTGATAAAAATATTTATTTGAATTGAGGTTAATTTTGTATTTGGATTAAGTAAATGGGTTGTTTTCATAAATTTCCGAGAATTTTTAAAAAAAAATTTAATTTTTTTTTGAGAATTTATGTTGATATGGTTTTGATTTGGAATGCTCATTTGATGTGAGGTATGACAGTGGCATTGAGTAACAGAATCTCCTATTTATCATCTATATTATAAAACATAATTGTGTGAGAGGAAAGAGAGTGTAACAGATGGTTAGGATTAAGAGAGATAATGTATCAAAAGACTATCTTTATGTGGCTTAATTGGCGGCTCATATTATTTCATTATAATCTAATGGCCGATAAAGAATCATTCCATTATAAAATCTCTATAAAAATGGAAAATGAAAACTACCAAATAAATTAAAGAATAAAATCATTTATTAATGGAAAATGAAAACTATCAAATAAATTAAAGAATAAAATCATTTAATTAAAAAAATAAAATCATTTCATTATAGAATATCTCTGAAATTAACAAACAGATTAAATAACAGAATCTTAATCTCTCTGTAAATTCTATAACACCGTGTCGTAGACACGGGTAATATATAGTTAAATTATAAAACTAAAATATATATATATATATATATTTATTTAATTACAAAATTAAAATAAGAAACCTATTGATAAATTGATTAATTAATTAATATTATAAATTATTATTATTAAATTATAAAATTAAAATAAATAAATTATAAAAATAAGAAACTTATTACAATAAAAAGATATATGATAATCTCCTATTAAAATTTTAAAAAAAATATATTTGGCACCTAATAGCTCTAATTAATTTGTTATTATTTATTACAATAAGAATATATTATAATCTCTCATCAAAATTTTAAAAAATATGTAATCTCTACAATTAATTTTTTTATTAAAATTATAAAATTAAAATAAGAAACCTATTACAAGATTAAAACATAATCAACTATTAAAATAAGAGACCTAAATAGCATACGCCCATAAAACCTAGCCAAATTTTTGAATTTCGAATTTATTGTTATTTATTATTTTTACTTTAAATTATTTCTATAATTTTTCATGAGCTTTTTATTATTTGTTGTACTTCCGGATGCAAACTCTAACTATTAGCTCCAGCATAGTGACGGTCAAGATTTCAAATTCGATAAAAAAAATTTAAGTTTAAATTTAATAAATTACACTAAATTTCATTGGAATTCATCCGAAAGAAAATTAAATATTTTAAAGTTATTGATAGTTAGGGATATGATTTTAAACGAGATAAGAAGAATAAAGAGACTCTAATGTGAATTAAAAATATTATTTGAGAATTGAAAGATAAACAAATTAGATATTTATATTAACTGTAAGAAAAATAATTGTCTCATTTAAACTATAAAACCAATGAGATCTAATGCATTTACAATCTCAATACCTAAAAATAGCATTAGAATTTTATTATGATATGAAATTATACTTAAAAATATTGGATATATTGAATCTATCCGTAATTTAAAAAAAATTAAAAAATAGTGCACAGCCGCCAAGTAATCAGCAAGATTAATAAAAGAAATGGTTGATATATATATATATATATATATATATATATATATATATTATATTTACCATTATAATAAAATAATTAGTACGTTGAAAAATATTGAAATTAAACAAATATAATAATAAAAATAACATTTTTATAGAAATTATTAGGAAATTTAATATTTATGTAAAAAATTATTTTATTTAATTATTATCTTAATAAATATATTTTAATTACACTTTAGTCTAATTCTGTTTTAAATGCTTCCACATTTGATTTTATACTAAATATTATAATGAGTAGATAAAATAAACTAACAATAAATGTTAATTTATTAATAGATCAATAAATTGACGCTCAAAAAATTAATTCAAAAAAATGTAATTCAAAAATTTATAAGGAATATATATGTCAATTTAATGTAATTTTCTTGTAACGTTTTTTTTTTTTTTTTTTTTTTTGTATTTGAATATTATTAATTATTTTAATCTTATTTGGATATTTTTAATTACTTTTATAAAATAATAATGATATAAAAATATTAATTATTTTATAATAAGAGTAAATATGTAAAAGTACAAATAGATTATGCTTGGCTTAGCCTCTACTTTTTTCCTTAGCTCTAATATTTTCAAACTCCTGGGTTTGCTCAATATGGAAAAAATGCTTAATGAGTGTGAGATCTAACTCCATTTTCATCCACATAATAAATGAATATTAATATCATATCAATTGCAATATAAATTTTATATCTTAATTTTATAAATCTCAGTGATCAAATAGCAAATAAAGATAAGAAGATAAAGATTCCATTATTATATATGTTGGTGTTGTTGTATGAAAAAAGGCAAATGAATGTGTCCTCAGAAGTTTGGGCCTCAGAAGTTTTCTAACACAGATCAGGATAAGTCGCTGTCTTTTTACATTTGGGAACATGACCCGAAGAAAATACATCTAGTGGAATTCGAACCTTGAACCTGAAAGGGAACAAAAACCACTCAAGCCCAAGGGATTTCGTTAAGTTATCTCAGCTTGTAACCCTGGTTCTAAAAGGATTGTTGGTAAGGCACCCGCATAAATTTTTGGCATGATATATGGCTGCCGTACCTTATTCACTCAAGGTCTGATTTCTCGACACATAAATATATTATTTCGGATGTTGTGTTTAATAGTGTCTGGCATTTTCTTTTAGTTTTATTTTTTTCGCATTTTCTCTCTTTAAGCCACTTTTTTTTTTTTTTTATGATTATATTATTATGAAATCTTATATATGTTGACGACATTTTGTTTGAGTTAATTCTCGGAGTTGTTCGCTTACTTTAAAGGATAGTTATGAGTCCTTTCTGGGAAAAATATGTGGAGAGCTAGCTTTTAAGCATATTAGGAAATCCTTTATTCTCTCTCAATTGTCTATATTGATGTGGCATCTGCTACTTCATAGACTTCCTACTGATGATTTACTATTATTTCAATTTGTCAGTTTTGTAATTTCTATGATTGTGAGATTCTGGATCATTTATTCATTGATTGCGGGTTTTGCAGATATTCTTTGGCATTAGCACTATGTTTTCTCTTCTGTTAATAATGTTAATGATCTCCAGCTTTCTATAGTCAAAATGAGCTTAAGTATTCAATTAATGAACATCTGGCTTGTGAGCCCTCTTCATATCTTTTATCTTATTTAGTGGACCCGTATATTCGAGGATACAACCATATCCAAATTTCAAACCAAATCGTACTACCTTGCTTACTTGCGGGTTTATGCTAGATTGGATTCTAGTTATGTTTGTTTTAGTAGTGATAGAGATATTTTTGTATTCTTTGGGCTTGAATCATTTAGTTGGCAGTGCTCTTACTGCTTTATTTTAAATTGGCACCTATTACAGATATTTGGTTACTGTATTCTTACAAAGGACTCCGAACAAACAGTAGACACAATACAAATAATAAAGGTAATTACGAGATCCAGAACCAGCCTTAATCAGACTCTGACTTTGATGAGCAGACCCTGACAAGCTTCAGACCCTGACGAGCTTCAGACCCTGATGAGCAGACCATGATGAGCAGACTCTAATGACGCGCTTCAGACCCTGACGACGAGCTTCAGACCCTGGCGACGAGGTTCAGACCCAACGGCGAGCTTCAGACTCCGAGTTTCAGGCCCACGAGCGAGTGCTTCAGACCCTGACGACGAGCTTCAGACCCTGGCGACGAGACCCACACGAGCAGACCCTGACGAGCAGACCCTGAAATCAGCCCCTGACGATCCATAACGAAATCAGAACCGATCCAGCAAACAAGATCAGACCCAATGCTTCACTATTCCGAGGCTTGTTGATGTGGCAACAATCTCCTTAAAACAAATTCGTCCCCTACCGAAGGTGTAGTAGAACGTGAGACGTTTGTTTCCCAGGATGCAACGGAAATAAACAAGTATGGGCACCACCAAATTTGTTTCCAATGAACCACAAAGTGTTTGAACTCTTTCAACAAAAAATAAAGAAAACCGAGGGAAAAATGCTTTTTCTTAAAATGAAAGCTTCTAAATTTTTCTTTTTGTCTTTTGCGTATCACCACAAAAAAAAAAAAAAAACGAAAAACATCGCACCCTTTAACAGGAAATAAACATGCCAATTAAATCACATTAGTGGGAGACCTTTCATTTGAAGTAACCACCAAGTTAATAATGGAATTAATTTAACTGTTATGGAACTTCAAAAGGCTTGGAAAAATAAAGAGACTTGCAAAAATTGGCTGGGCCGGGCCCACACAATTTGGTCCGGCATTCGTGTACGCAGGACGCACGGGTGCACATGAGTCAGGCCTGATCGAATTTTGATTTGCACCCCCCCTGCGCACGCACGTAAAGAGAGCCTATATCCTTATAACAATTACCCATCTACATATGAGTAATCATATATAATCACACTTTTCCTTTATTAGCTTTCCCATGTGGGACAAGCTAATTTCTCTTTATTTTCCAACACCAATGGGTGAACTTTGAGCAACAATTTCTCATTCACCCAAGCACCATTTTAAGCATATGAATATACCATTCCGAACTACTCACGGAGGAGTATCCGAATCACTCAAAAACAACCACTAACACGAAGTGGACCATACTTAAAATTGTACCACAAAATGCTTACTTGTGAGCATTTTCTAACAATCCCCCATATGAATGAAATTGGCGAAAAACCGTCAAATAAAATTATTTTATAGAAACATTTTAATTTGCCTTGAAGAGTTCAATGGTTCAACACCTGCATAGGATAGGTAGGCCTCAGCCTTTGAACCTTCCCTTGTGAAAATATATCTCATTTACTGGCTGAAAGTGGAAGCGATGTCATTGAACTGTACTGCCGTTCATGTAAATGGAAAATATATATCACACAGATATTTTACCTAACACATCTGAGTTCTCATTATTATGTTCATTTTGGCCATGAACATCTATCTGGTTCTGTAAGAGTTTCAAAGAATTAAGCCCCGTACAACTCCATTTGAAGCAGCCCCACTACTCTCTCACATAGGTGATTTCTTATTTAAGAGTATCTCGTAATACTCTGCTCAGATTCCCGGCGCATAAGAATCATTAAAAGCCTTTACTTAACCTTTATCCATACGAGCATCACTGTTTCATTTCACCATAGGAATGGACTAGAGGGTAACCCCCACAGTGAACCAATTATGTCTTTTACGAGTAGGTTGTCTCATTGAACCTATATCTTGGGATCTCCAGACAATAAGGTTGGGTTTTCCTTCGTAATAAATATTTATCTAATGGGCTTTAGTCCCATTCCCCTAGATGATTTCACAACTAACTCTCTGTTTAACCCTTTGGTTAGCGGATCCGCAATGTTATCCTTTGACTTTACATAGTCAATCGAAATAACTCCAGTAGAGAGTAATTATCTAACGGTATTGTGTCTACGACGAATATGTCTAGACTTACCATTATACATATTGTTATGTGCCCTTCCAATTGCAGATTGACTATCGCAATGAATGCAAATCGCTGGCACTGGCTTAGGCCAACTTCGAATATCCTCTGGAAAATTTCGCAGCCATTCTGCTTCTTCAGCACAGTTATCTAATGCAATGAATTATGATTCCATTGTAGATCTGGCTATCACAGTCTGTTTGGAGGATTTCCATGATATAGCTGCACCTGCTAGTGTAAACACATAGCCACTAGTAGACTTTGAGTATTTCATATCAGATATCCAGTTTGCATCACTGTATCCTTTGATTACGGCTGGATATCTATGATAGTGCAACCCATAATTACGAGTAAAATATAAATACCTAAGTATTCTTACTATTGCCTTCCAGTGGTCAACCCCTGGATTACTCGTATATCTGCCGAGCTTGTTTACTGTACAAGCTATATCATGCCTTATACAACTCGATAAGTACATCAAGCTCCCGATCACTCTAGAGTATTCTTCTTGAGATATACCCTATCCCCTATTCTTTGAAAGATGTAGACTCACATCTAAAGGAGTTCTAGCCACAACAGAATCATCATTGTTTAATTTATCAAGAATTTTATCCACATAGTGCGACTGATCAAGAATAAGTCCATCTGGAATTCTCAAGATCTTTATTCCCAGAATGACATCTGCTAGATCCTTGTCTTTCATGTCAAACTTAGATTTCAACATATTCTTGGTGGATTTCACCATTTTAACATTACTCCCGACAATCAATATGTCATCAACGTAGAGATATAAAATGACATAGCCAACTTCTGTCTCTCAGACATAGATACATTTATCACATTCATTGATTTTGAAACCATTTGCCAGCACGGTGTCGTCAACTTTTTATGCCACTGTTTCGAAGCTTGTTTCAATACATACAAGGATTTAACTAACTTACATAATTTCTTTTGTTGTCCTGGAGCTATAAAGCCTTCAGGTTGTTCCATGTAGATTTCTTCATCTAAATCTCCATTCAGAAAGGCTGTTTTCACATCCATCTGATGTACCTCAAGATTGCGCAAAGCTGCAATCGCTAGTATCATCATTATGGAATTTATTCTCGTTACAGGAGAGTAAGTATCAAAGTAATCAAGACCTTCATATTGTCTGTAGCCTTTAATTACATGTCTTGCTTTGTACTTGTCAATTGATCCATCTGCCTTCATTTTCCTTTTGAAAATCCACTTGGACCCTAAGGGTTTACACCCTGGAGGAAGATCCACTAACTCCCAGGTGTGATTTTGTAAGATGGATTCAATTTCACTATTGATGACATCTTTCCACAAAGCACCATCAGCTGACCTTACAGCTTCGTTATAGCTTGAAGGATCATTTTCTAGCAAAAACGTCAAAAAATCTGGACCAAATGATTTTTCCGTTCTAGCTCTTTTGCTACGTCTTGGTTCAAGTTCAACATCTTGTTCATACTCTGGAACATTTATGTGTTCTTGGTCCTGACTATCTTCAATGATAGCTTCAGTTGCCCGTTTGTACACATTTGAATTCGAATTTGTTTTACAAGGAAAAACGTATTCGAAAAAAGGATGCATTCCTCGACTCCATTATCGTATTTTTGTGAATATCTGGTATATTAGACTCATGCACAAGAAATCGATAAGCATTACTGTTATGTGCATATCATATGAAAATACAATCCATAGTTTTTGGTCTTATCTTCACCTTCTTAGGTGGAGGAATGATTACTTTGGCAAGACACCCCCACACTCGTAGAAATTTATAGGAAGGTACTCTTCATTTCCACATTTCATAAGGAGTTTTCCCTCCTTCTTTCTGTGGTACCTTATTTAAAAGGTAATTAACTGATAAGACAGCTTCTCCCCACATATTTTGAAGTAAGCCAGAGCTGATTAACATAGCGTTCATCATCACTTTCAAGGTACGATTCTTCCGTTATGTAATCCCATTGGTTCTCAACTTCATTCTTATAGAAAACAAATTTCTCTATAGCTTCGTCCTTGCTTTTCATCAAATACACATAGCAAAATCTCGTGCAATCATCAATAAAGGTAATAAAATATTTATTACCGCCTCTCGATTGTATTGAATTAAAATCACATACATCGGTATGAATTAGATCAAGTGGTTCAGAGTTTCTTTCAATACTATGAAAGGATGATCAAGTTATTTTTGCCTCAACACAAGTATCACACTTATGTCTGTTATCAATTTTAAAATTGGGAATATGATTCATGTTAATTAATTTCCGCAATGAATTAAAATTAACATGTCCTAATCTACCATGTCATAGATTAGAGTACTCAACAATATAAGCATAAGAACTAGCTTTATTGATATTCTTGGGTTTAACAACCATTACATTGAGCTTAAAGAGCCCATAAGTTACATACTCTTTTCCCACACACATCTCATTTTTAGTCAAAACTACTTTATCAGACTCGAACACCATCCGGAATCTGTGCTTGTTCAGAAGTGATCCAGACATAAGATTCTTCCATATTTCTGGTACATAGAGAATGTTGTTCAAAGTCAACTCTTTCCCAGAGGTCATCTTCAGAATCACCTTTCCTTGACCTTCAATCTCAGATGTTGCTGAATTTCCCATGTATATTTTTCCCCCATTACCAGCAGGCTCAAATGAAGAAAACATGCTCTTGTCCGAGCACACATGTCGAGTGGCACCAGTGTCAATCCACCAGTCTCTTGGGTTAGAACCCATCAGATTCACCTCAGAAACCACAGCAGAAAGGTTAATGTTTGAAACATGTTGAGTCATGTTTTCCATCACATTAGCCTCTTGATTCTTTTTCTTCTTCGACAGTCTGCACTCAGAAGACTTGTGATCCATTTTGTCACAGTTGAAGCATCTTCCTTGAAATTTGGATTTCTTGGAAACTCCTCATTTAGGGCCCATCTGTGACCCTTTGTTCTTGAGGTTCTTGTTCTTACGGCCATGTTCAACAATATTTGCTTTGGCCTCATGAGTTATTCCTCTATTGTCAGATACTCTGTTATCTTCCTCTATTCTAAGCTTAAGAACCAAGTCTTCAATGCTCATTTATTTTCGCTTATGCTTTAGATAATTCTTGAAATCTTTCCAATCAGGTGGTAGTTTCTCAATTATCGAGGCTACTTGGAAGGTTTCACTTAAAACCATCCCATCAGCATCAATTTCTGCTAGAATAATTTGCAGTTCTTGTACTTGACTTAACACAGTTTTGGAGTTAACCATCTTAAAATCTAGGAAACGGCCTACGACAAATCCTCAGTTTTATATTTTCGATCTAAAGATTTCCAAAGCCCTTTTGCTGTTTTCATTCCGGCATACACATTGTACAAGGAATCACTTAGCCCATTCAGCACATAATTCCGATATAGGAATTCAGAATATTTCCAAGCATCGATGGCACTGATCACTTGAATATCAATCTCACCCACTTTGGGTATATGAGCATCTTCCTTTAGGAACCTTGCAAGGTTCAATGTGGTCAAGTAGAAAAATATTTTCTGTTGCCACCGTTTGAAATTATGACTACTAAATTTTTCAGGTTTTTCCGCAGCAGGATTGACATGGCTCACATGTCCAACAGGTTGTCTAGCCACAGAGGCAGTAACACTTTGGCCAGCCACAGAGGCTGCCATATTATGCCCATAGGCTGAAGCATTTTGGCCAGCCGAAGAGGCTGCCACAGCACTTTGGCCAGCCACAAAGACTGCCACAACATTTTGGCCAGCCAAAGAGGCTGCCACATTCAGATCAACTGTGTTTGGACGGTTTTCCAAATCCACAGATCGAATTTTATTTTAAGACTATTACAGATATTTGGTTACTGTGTTCTTACAAATAACTCTAAACAAACAGTAGACACAATACAAATAATAAAGGTAATTATGAGATCCAGAACCAGCCTTAATCAGACTCTGACTTTGATGAGCAGACCCTGACAAGCTTCAGACCCTGACGAGTTTCAGACCCTGATGAGCAGACTCTGATGTGCAGACTCTGATGACGCGCTTCAGACCCTGACGATGAGCTTCAGACCATGGCGACGAGGTTCAGACCCAACGGCGAGCTTCAGACTCTAAGTTTCAGGCACACGAGCGAGTACTTCAGACCCTGACGACGAACTTCAGACCCTAGCACGAGACCCACACGAGCAGACCCTGACGAGTAGACCCTAAAATCAGCCCCTGACGATCCATAACCAAATCAGAACCGATCCAGCAAACAAGATCAGACCCAATACTTCACTATTCTGAGGCTTGTTGATGTGGCAACAATCTCTTTAAAATAAATTCGTCCTCTACCGAAGGTGCAGTAGAACGTGAGACGTTTGTTTCCCAAGATGCAACAAAATAAACAAGTATGGGCACCACCAAACTTTTTTCCAACGAACCACAAAGTATTTGAACTCTTTCAACAAAAAATAAAGAAAACCGAGGGAAAAATGCTTTTTCTTAAAATGAAAGCTTCTGAATTTTTCTTTTTGTCTTCTGCGTATAACCACAAAAAAATGAAAAACATTGCACCCTTTAACAGGAAGACATGCCAATTAAATCACATTAGTGGGAGAGCTTTCATTTGAAGTAATCACCATGCAAAAATTGGTTGGGCCGGGCCCGCACAATTTGGTCCGACATTCGTGTACGCATGACGCACGGGTGCACACGAGTTAGGCCTGATCGGATTTTGATTTGCACCCCCGCTGCGCGAGCACGTAGAGAGAGCCTCTATCCTTATAACACTTACCCATCTACATATGAGTAATCATATATAAGCACACTTTTCCTTTATTAGCTTTCCCATGTAGGACAAGCTAATTTCTCTTTATTTTCAACACCAATTGGTGAACTTTGAGCAACAATTTCTCATTCACCCAAGCATTATTTTAAGCATATGAATATACCATTCTGAAATACTCACGGAGGAGTATCTGAATCACTCAAAAACAACCACTAACACGAAGTGGACTATGCTTAAAATTGTACCACAAAATACTTACTTGCGAGCATTTTCTAACAATCCCCCATATGAATGAAATTGGCGAAAAACCGTCAAATAAAATTATTTTATAGAAACATTTTAATTTGACCTTGAAGAGTTCAACGGTTCAACACCTGCATAGGATAGGTAGGCCTCAGCCTTTGAACCTTCCCTTGTGGAAATATATCTCATTTACTGGCTGAAAGTGGAAGCGATGTCATTGAACTGTATTGCCGTTCATGTAAATGGAAAATATATATCACACAGATATTTTACCTAACACATCTGAGTTCTCATTATTATGTTCATTTTGGCCATGAACATCTACCTGGTTCTGTAAGAGTTTCTAAGAATTAAGCCCCGTACAACTCCCTTTGAAGCGGCCCCACTTCTCTCTCACATAAGTGATTTCTTATTTAAGAGTAGCTCGTAATACTCTGCTCGGATTCCCGATGCATAAGAATCATTAAAAGCCTTTGTTTAACCTTTATCCATACGAGCATCACTGTTTCATTTCATCATAGGAATGGACTAGAGGGTAACCCCCACAGTGAACCAATTATGTCTTTTACGAGTAGGTTGTCTCATTGAACCTATATTTTGGGATCTCTAGACAACAAGGTTGGGTTTTCCTTCGTAATAAATATTTATCTAATGGGCTTTAGTCCCATTCCCCTAGATGATTTCACAACTAACTCTCTGTTTAACCCTTTGGTTAGCGGATCCGCAATGTTATCCTTTGACTTTACATAGTCAATCGAAATAACTCCAGTAGAGAGTAATTATCTAACGGTATTGTGTCTACGACGAATATGTCTAGACTTACCATTATACATATTGTTATGTGCCCTTCCAATTGTAGATTGACTATCGCAATGAATGCAAATCGCTGGCACTAGCTTAAGCCAACTTGGAATATCCTCTGGAAAATTTCACAGCCATTCTGCTTCTTCAGCACACTTATCTAATGCAATGGATTATGATTCCATTGTAGATCTGGCTATCACAGTCTATTTGGAGGATTTCCATGATATAGCTGCACCTGCTAGTGTAAACACATAGCCACTAGTAGACTTTGAGTAGTTCATATCAGATATCCAGTTTGCATCATTGTATCCTTCGATTACGGCTGGATATCTATGATAGTGCAACCCATAATTACGAGTAAAACGTAAATACCTGAGTATTCTTACTATTATCTTCCAGTGGTCAACCCCTGGATTACTCATATATCTGCTGAGCTTGTTTACTGTACATGCTATATCAGGCCTTGTACAACTCGATAAGTACATCAAGCTCC
Source organism: Zanthoxylum bungeanum (assembly GCA_019454045.1). Taxonomy (NCBI): domain Eukaryota; kingdom Viridiplantae; phylum Streptophyta; class Magnoliopsida; order Sapindales; family Rutaceae; genus Zanthoxylum; species Zanthoxylum bungeanum. Next base: position 5,696 of record SKCR01038170.1, on the reverse strand, counting down.
CGATCACTCTAGAGTATTCTACTTGAGATATACCCTATCCCATATTCTTTGGTAGATGTAGACTCACATCTAAATGAGTTCTAGCCACAACAGAACCATCATTGTTGAATTTATCAAGAATTTTATCCACATAGTGCGACTGATCAAGAATAAGTCCATCTGGACTTCTCGAGATCTTTATTCCCAGAATGACATCTGCTAGACCCATGTATTTCATGTCAAACTTAGATTTCAGCATATTCTTGGTGGATTTCACCATTTTAACATTACTCCCGACAATCAATATGTCATCAACGTAGAGACATAAAATGACATAGCCAACTTCTGTCTCTCTGGCATAGATACATTTATCACATTCATTGATTTTGAAACCATTTGCCAACACGGTGTCGTCAAACTTTTTATGCCACTGTTTCAGAGCTTGTTTCAATCCATACAAGGATTTAACTAACTTACAGAATTTCTTTTCTTGTCCTGGAGCTATAAAGCCTTCAGGTTGTTCCATGTAGATTTCTTCATTTAAATCTCCATTCAGAAATGCTATTTTCACATCCATCTGATGTACCTCAAGATTGTGCAAAGCTGCAATCGCTAGTATCATCATTATGGAATTTATTCTCGTTACAGGAGAGTAAATATCAAAGTAATCAAGACCTTCACGTTGTCTGTAGCCTTTAATTACAAGTCTTGCTTTGTACTTGTCAATTGATCCATTTGCCTTCATTTTCCTTTTGTAAATCCACTTGGACCCTAAGGGTTTACACCTTGGAGGAAGATCCACTAACTCCCAGGTGTGATTTTGTAAGATGGATTCAATTTCACTATTAATGGCATCTTTCCACAAAGCACCATCAGCTGGCCTTACAACTTTGTTATAGCTTTGAGGATCATTTTCTAGCAAAAACGTCAGAAAATCTAGACCAAATGATTTTTCCGTTCTAACTCTTTTGCTACGTCTTGGTTCAAGTTCAACATCTTGTTCATCATCTGGTTCAAGGATGCATTCCTCGACTCCATTATCGTATTTTTGTGAATATCTGGTATATTAGACTCATGCACAAGAAATCGATAAGAAATAATGTTATGTGCATATCCTATGAAAATAAAATCCACAGTTTTTGGTCATATCTTCACTTTCTTAGGTGGAGGAATGATTACTTTGGCAAGAACCCCCCACGCTCGTAGAAATTTAAAGGAAGGTACTATTCCTTTACATATTTCATAAGGAGTTTTCCCTGCTTCTTTCCGCGGTACCTTATTTAAAAGGTAATTAGCTGATAAGACAGCTTCTCCCCACATATTCTGAGGTAACCCAGAGCTGATTAACATAGCCTTCATCATCTCTTTCAAGGTACGATTCTTCCGTTCTGAAATCACATTGGATTGAGGTGAATAAGGAGCTGTGGTTTGATGTATGATACCATTTTGTTCACAAAGTGATTCAAAAGGAAAAACATACTCACCACCACGATCACTTCTTAACTCCTTAATTCTTCTATTCAGTTGGTTCTCAACTTCATTCTTATAGAGAATAAATTTCTCTATAGCTTCGTCATTGCTATTCATCAAATACACATAGCAAAATCTCGTGCAATCATCAATAAAGTTAATAAAATATTTATTACCGCCTCTCGATTATATTGAATTAAAATCACATACATCGGTATGAATTAGATCAAGTGGTTCAAAGTTTCTTTCAATACTATGAAAGGATGATCTAGTTACTTTTTCCTCAACACAAGTATCACATTTATGTCTGTTATAAATTTTAAAATTGGGAATATGATTCATGTTAATTAATTTCTGCAATGAATTAAAATTAACATGTCCTAATCTACCATGTCATAGATTAGAGTACTCAACAATATAAGCATAAGAACTAGCTTTATTGATATTCTTGGGTTTAACATCCATTACATTGAGCTTAAAGAGCCCATGAGTTACATACCTTTTTCCCACATACATCCCATTTTTAGTCAAAACTACTTTATCAGACTCGAACACCATCCGGAGTCCGTGCTTGTTCAGAAGTGATCCAGACACAAGATTCTTCCGTATTTCTGGTACATACAGAACATTGTTCAAAGTCAACTCTTTCCCAGAGGCCATCTTCAGAATCACCTTTCCTTGACCTTCAATCTCAGATGTTGCTGAATTTCCCATGTATATTTTTCCCCATTACCAGCAGGCTCAAATGAAGAAAACATGCTCTTGTCCGAGTACACATGTCGAGTGGCACCAGTGTCAATCCACCAGTCTCTTGGGTTAGAACCCATCAGATTCACCTCAGAAACCACAGCATAAAGTTTAATGTCTGAAACATCTTGAGTCATGTTTTCCATCACATTAGCCTCTTGATTCTTTTTCTTCTTCGGCGGTCTGCACTCAGAAGACTTGTGACCCATTTTGTCACAGTTGAAGCATCTTCCTTGAAATTTGGATTTCTTGGAAACTCCTCCTTTATGGCCCATCTGTGACCCTTTGTTATTGAGGTTCTTGTTCTTACGGCCATGTTCAACAATATTTGCTTTGGCCTCATGAGTTATTCCTCTCTTGTCAGATACTCTGTTATCTTCCTCAATTATAAGCCTAAGAACCAAGTCTTCAATGCTCATTTCTTTTCGCTTATGCTTTAGATAATTCTTGAAATCTTTCCAATCAGATGGTAGTTTCTCAATTATCGAGGCTACTTGGAAGGTTTCACTTAAAACCATCCGCTCAGTATGAATTTCTGCTAGAATAATCTGCAGTTCTTGTACTTGACTTAACATAGTTTTGAAGTCAACCATCTTAAAATCTAGGAAACGGCCTATGACAAATTTCTTAGTACCGACATCCTCAGTTTTATATTTTCGATCTAAAGATTCCTAAAGCCCTTTTGCTGTTTTCATTCCGGCGTACATACTGTACAAGGAATCACTTAGCCCATTCAGCACATAATTCCGACATAGGAATTTAGAATATTTCCAAGCATCGATGGCACTGATCACTTGAATATCAATCTCACCCTCTTTGGGTACATGAGAATCTTCCTTTAGGAACCTTGCAAGGTTCAACGTGGTCAAGTAGAAAAAAAAATTTATTGCCACCATTTGAAATTCTGACCACTGAATTTTTCAGGTATTTTCGCAGCAGGATTGACATGGCTCACATGTCCAACAGGTTGTCTAACCACAAAGGCAGCAACATTTTGGCCAGCCACAGAGGCTGCCATATTAAGCCCAGAGGCTGAAGCATTTTGGCCAGCCGAAGAGGCTGCCACAACATTTTGGCCAGCCACAGAGACTACCATAATATTTTGGCCAGCCGAAGAGGCTGCCACATTCGGATCAACTGTGTTTGGACTGTTTTCCATATCCACATATCGAATTTTTTTTAAAACTATTACAGATATTTGGTTACTGTGTTCTTAAAAGGACTCTGAACAAACAGTAGACACAATACAAATAATAAAGGTAATTATGAGATCCAGAACCAGCCTTAATCAGACTCTAACTTTGATGAGCAGACCCTGACAAGCTTCAGACCCTGACGTGTTTCAGACCATGATGAGCAGACCCTGATGAGCAGACTCTGACGAGCATAGGGGTGGCAATTTTGGTCAGGATTCGTTTATTCGTTCGATTCGATTCGCTTTAAAGCGAATACGGGTTTGAAAAAATGGATTCATTTAATAAATGGGTCAATTCGATTCGATTCGTTTATTAAAGGAATTGAATATGAATTTAAGCTCATTGATTCGTTTATTTGTTTAGGATTCCTTTTATTACTTTTATTTACTAGTTCTTGTTAATTTTTAATTAAGATTCGAAAAATTATAGCTAAATATCATAGAAAAAAGTAATATTTTCGATATTTGGTGAGATATTTTTAATAAATAAATTAATTACATATTTCATATGTATATATTTATGAATAATTAATGTAAATCAAGTGTGGTAAATTATTTTATTAAATAATATCATTGACTAAACGAATAAACAGATATTCGTATTCGATTCGTTTATTAAACGAATCGAATACGAATCCTGATATTAGGATTCTTTTAATAAACGAATCGAATACGAATCCATCACATTTTGATTCGATTCGTTTAGGATTCGATACAAATTCGATTCGTTGATTCGTTTTGCCACCCCTAGATGAGCAGACTCTGATGACGCTCTTCAGACCCTGACGACGAGCTTCAGACCCTGGCGACGAGGTTTAGACCCAACGGCGAGCTTCAGACTCTGAGTTTCAGGCCCACGAGCGAGTGCTTCAGACCCTGACGACGAGCTTCAGACCCTGGCGACGAGACCCACACGAACAGACCCTGACGAGCAGACCCTGAAATCAGCCCCTGACGATCCATAACCAAATCAGAATTCATCCAGCAAACAAGATCAGACCCAATGCTTCACTATTCTGAGGCTTGTTGATGTGGCAACCATCTCATTAAATCAAATTTGTCCCATACCGAATGTGCAGTAGAACGTGAGACGTTTGTTTCCCAGGATGCAACAGAAATAAACAAGTATGGTACCACCAAACTTGTTTCCAATGAACCACAAAGTGTTTGAACTCTTTCAACAAAAAAATAAAGAAAACCGAGGGAAAAATGCTTTTTCTTAAAACGAAAGCTTCTGAATTTTTCTTTTTGTCTTCTGCGTATCACCACAAAAAAATGAAAAACACTGCACCCTTTAACAGGAAAACATGCCAATTAAATCACATTAGTGGGAGACCTTTCATTTGAAGTAACCACCATGCAAAAATTGGTTGGGTCGGGCCCGCACAATTTGGTCCGGCATTCGTGTACGCAGGACGCGCGGGTGCACATGAGTCAGGCATGATCGGATTTTGATTTGCACCCCCTTACGCGCGCACGTAGAGAGAGCCTTTATCCTCATAACACTTACCCATCTACATATGAGTAATCATATATAAGCACACTTTTCCTTTATTAGCTTTCCCATGTGGGACAAGCTAATTTCTTTTTTTTTTTCCAACATCAATGGGTGAACTTTGAGCAACAATTTCTCATTCACCCAAGCACCATTTTAAGCATATGAATATACCATTCCGAACTACTCACGGAGGAGTATCCGAATCACTCAAAAACAACCACTAACACGAAGTGGACCATGCTTAAAATTGTACCACAAAATGCTTACTTGTGAGCATTTTTTAACAACACCCTCACTCTTGTGGTTGGATTAAAGCCATTTTAGATGGTCTTTCTAAAAATAATCAATGGGATTTGGTCTGTGGATGTATTCTTTGGGACCATAATGGTGATTATCTTAGTGGCTTTGGCTGTACTTTAGGGCAACACTCTACTTATTATGTTGAAATTATGGCTGCTACCCAGTAGTCGAATTGCTTATTCTAAAGGTTGGAATTCATTATGGCTTGAGTGTGATTCTTTGTAGGTGGTGGGAATTACTTGTTCATTAGATTAACTGCAAGAAGATGCTTTCTACTATCAATTTCCGCATCAATCATACTTTCAGGGAAACTAATGTGGTGGGTGATCAGCTAACTAATAAAGGTTTAAGGGGCTTTTAAGTGGTTTGGTGCAGAATCCTCTTGCTGAGATTACTGCTTTCTTTCTAGGATACTAATGGTTTTCCTTATTATTGTTTTATCTAATTTGTTGTCATGACGATGTTATTGTTGGTAGTTTCTTGACTTTTGTTTTTGTCTCTTTTTAT